>JAKSZT010053887.1:15426396-15457671 GCA_026826555.1 Tolypeutes matacus | reverse complement strand
AGAAAGAGAGAAAGAGAGAAAGAGAGAAAGAGAGAAAGAGAGAAAGAGAGAGAGAGAGAGAGAGAGAGAAAGAGAGAGAGAAAGAAAGAAAGAGAAAGAAAGAAAGAAAGGAAGGAAGGAAGGAAGGAAGGAAGGAAGGAAGGAAGGAAGGAAGGAAGGAAGGAAGGAAGGAAGGAAGGAAGAGAGGGAGGGAGGGAGGGAAGGAGGGAGGACGAAGGAAAGAAGGAAGGAAGGAAGAAAAGAAAGGGCATCCAAATTGGAAAAGAGGAGGTAAAACTCTATTTGCAGATGACATGATCCTATATTTAGAAAATCCTGAAATATCTTCAACAAAGCTACTTGAGCTAATAAATGACTTCAGCAAAGTGACAGTATGAAAGATCAACACACAAAAACCAGTAGCATTTCTATACACTAGTAACGAGCAAGCTGAGGGGGAAATCAAGAAAAAATTCTCTTTACAATAGCAACAAAAAGACTAAAATACTTAGGAATTAATTTAACCAGGAATGTAAGAGACCTATATACAGAAAACTACAAAATATGGCTAAAAGAAATCAAAGAAGGCCTAAACAAATGGAAGAACATTCCATGTTCATGGATTTGAAGACTAAACCTCGTAAAGACATCAATTCTACTTAAAGTGACATAGATTCAATGCAATACCAATCAAAATTCCAATAGCCTACTTTACAGAAATAGAAAAGCCAATTACCAAATTTATTTGGAAAGGAAAGGGGTCCTAAATAGCCAAAAACATACTAAAAAAGAAGAGAAAACTCTGAGTACTCAACACTTCCTGACCTTGAAGTATATTATAAAACTACGTGGTCAAAACAGCATGGTATTGGTATAAGAATAGACACATTGATCAACGGACTCGAATTGAGAGTTTAGAAATAGACTCTCACCTCTATGGTCAAATGATTTTTGATAAGCCTACCAAGTCCACTTTTCTGGGACAGAATCGTTCCTTTAATATGGTACAGGGAGAAATTGATATCTATAACCAAAAGAATGAAAGAGGACCCCTATCTCACTACTGATGCAAGAATCAACATAAAATGGGTCAAAGACCTAAACATAAAAGCAAGGACCATAAAACTCCTAGATAACTTAGGGAAACATCTATAAGACGTTGTAGTAGGTGGGTGTCTTTTATACCCAAAGCATGAGCAACAAAAGAAAAAATCGATAAATGGGACCACCTCAAAATTAAACACTTCCACACCTCAAAGGACTTTGTGAAGAGTGAAAATGAAGCCTACTCAATGGGAGAAAATATTTGGAAACCACACATCCAACAAGGGTCTAATATCCATGATATATAAAGAGATCCTACAACTCAGCAATAAAAAGTCAAATGACCCGATTGAAAAATGGGCAAAAGATTGGAATAGAAATTTTTCTAAAGAAGAAATACAAATGGTGAAAAAACACATGAAAAAATGTTCAACATCACTGGCTATTATGGAAATGCAAATCAAAGCTACAATGAGATATCATTTCACACCTGCTAGATTGGCCACTATTAACAAAACAGAAAACTACAAATGTTGGAGAGGATATGGAGCGATAGGGATGCTTATTCACTGCTAGTAGGAATGTAGAATGGAACAGCCACTGTGGAAATCTGTTTGGTGGTTCCTAAGGCGGTTAAATATAGATCTACAATGTGACCTGGCAATACTGGTACAAGGTATATACCCGTAAGAACTGAGAGCAATGACACGAACAGGCATCTGCACACGAATGTTCATAGCGACATTCACAATTACCAAAAGATGGAAACAATCCAGGTGTCCATCAACTGATGGATGGATAAACAAATTGTAGTATATACACACTAAGGAATATTATTTAGCTGTAAAAAAAATGAAGTTGTGAAGCATATAACAACATAGATAAACCTGGTGGACATTATATTGATACAAGCAAGCCAGGCACAAAAGGACAAATATTATATGATGTCACTATTATAAACTAAATATAATGAGTAAACTCATGGAGTTAATAGCTAGAATATGTCACCAGAGAAAAATATATGGTTAGAAAATGGAAAACTGAGGTTTAATCTGTGCAGAATTAGTAAAAAGTTGTTTGGAAATGTTTGGAAATAAATACAAATGGTGAATACACATCATAGGTTTTGTAATTAGTAGCACTAACAGGTGGGTTTATCTGATAGTGTTTTTTTTTTTTTTTGAGTAATGAAAATTCTCTAATATTGATTGAAGTGATGAATATGCAACTCGGTTATTATACCAAATGTCACAGATTAATCATTTTAGATAAATTATATGGTTTATTCACAAAAAATAGGGTGGTTTGGGGGAAAATACACCAAATGTAAGACATGGTCTATAGTTACCTCTAATACTTTGACTATGCTCTTTCATAATTTGTTACAAATATTTCACAACAATGCAAAGTATTTGTAGTGGGATGATGTATGGGAGCCCTGTATGATGTTATGCATGTTTGTTTTGTAAGTTTACAACTTTCACTGTATACGTATTTTTTTATGTGTGTTCGTGTATGAATGATATACTTCAATAAATTGTTTAAAAATTTTGTTGAGTAGTAAAAACATTACACATATTGGCTGTACAATGATACAGTAATGTTAGTTATATTCTGATCAAACAATCCTTACTTATTTGAGGGCTTAGTATGCATAAGCCATTGGGTTAAATATTTCTAAACATTATCTCATTTAATCCTCATAACAACCCGATGGGGTCAGGCATATTATTATTACAATTTTTATGTGTACAATTTTTAGGTTGTACACATTCACAACCTTAAATGACATACCTGGGTCTCAAATCTAGGTCTAGCCTGGACCCAAAACCCATCCTACCTCCCCAGGGACAGGCTGGCCACGGGCAACACTGTTTTGGGCAGTCTTGGGTCCTGGTGGGTGGGATAGGGAGACATCACATGTTTGATAAAGTGTATACTGTTGATCTCGCTTCCTGTCTTGAACAGTGTCCCTTTCAGGTTACCATTGATACACCGTATTTTTTAAAAACTGGTCCTGGTCTCTTGAGTCTGAGAAGACTATTGCCTAGAGCTTTATTTCTTACTATGTGCTAGCCAGACCTGCAGTAGTAGCATCATGTGAGAGCTTGTTAGCATGCACATTCTCAGCCCCCATCCCAGATCTACTAAATCAGAAACTCTGGGGTAAGCCTAGCAATGTGTGGTTGAACAAGCCCTCCAGGTGGTTCTGATGCAGCTAAAGTTTGAGAACCACTGGCGTCTGGGGTAGATAAAGGAGAGAGCTAAATCAGGGACAGTGGTCAAAATAACTCTGATTCTTAACAGCTGCTAGTGACTCATTCTCCCCAGTCATTCCCTTCTGGGATTCTGTCCTTTTTAGGATGAAGGATTTGCTTGTGTTCCATCTTGTGTGATAAATTTCATCAAGTGTCCATTCCTTTCTGAATCAACGTTGCCTATGAGAAGACTTCGAGTCTTATCCACTTCCATGTGTATCCACAGCCCACTTCTGTTTTTGGAACCACTTGTTCATTTTCCAGTCTGGATGATTAGCTTCAAGTTATCCTTCTTGTCAGAAGAGAAAATAATGTTTAATACAACTGTGGTTATAGGTCAAATAGAACAGTTGCAAGATTGGAATTAACTCTCAAAATGTGCTTAGTTTTAAAGTTTTCCCAAAAGAGCTACCCATGAATCAAGCAGTGCCTTGTACCCATGCCCTCATTTAAAATTCATCGCAGAGGATGAAACAACTAAAACTGAAAATGGGGAAAATCATTGCTTCAGTTTTCTTAACATAAACTCTGATTCAAGTTCTTTCTGCTTCTCAGCCTCACCAGTCCCAAGTGTCTCTCTTTGGAAAAGCTAAAATGGTTCTGCACATAGCAGAAATAAGAAAACAGAAAAAAAATTTTCTTCCCTCTAGTTCATTCTCCAGAGACCAATGTAAAATGGGCCTCTGAGTCCACCACAAATCTGCCTTCTAATAACCATGTAAGCATAATTTTCAGTAAAATTTATGCTAAGTCTACTAGTTTGTTACAAAAGCCTTGCTTGTCACCTAAGATGACCCTTTTCCTAATTGAAAGATCATGGGAAATTTTAGTCAGCTTTGCCAGAAAAGGGAAACTATGGCTATTGAAATTACCCATATTTAATCATCTATGGGGTAGAAGGAAATTTTCATTTTCTTTTTTCCCCCTGTTATTAGAGAAGTTGTGGGTTTATAGAATAATCATGCATAAAATACAGGATTCCCATATAACCACATCACCACCAACACCTTGCATTGGTGTGGACTTTTGTTACAATTGATGATAGCACTGGTTTATAATTGTACAATTAATTAAAGTTTATGTTTTAATTTAGGGTTCACTGTTTGTATAATGTAGTTCCATGACTTTAAAAAAAAATTATTCTGTTACCATATATACTATCAAACATTTCCCTTTTTAATCACATTCAGTTATATATTTCAATGCTGGTAATTGGCATTCACAATGTTGTACTACCATCACCACCATCCATTACCAAAACATTTCTACCATTCCAAATAGCAGCACTGTACTTTTCTTTTTTAAGGAGGTATGAGGATTGAACCCTGGGCCTTGTACATGAGAAGCAGGCATTCAACCACTGAGCTATACCTGCTCCAGGAACTCTGTGCAATTTAAACTTTAATTTCCCATTCCCTATCCCCATCCCATCCCCTAGTAACTTTTATTCTAAATTCTGATAATTATTCCAATTGTTTCAATATTTGTTCTATTGTGCCTGGCTTATTTCACTCAACATGATGTCTTCAAGATTAATCCATGTTGTTGTGTGTATCAGGACTTTGTTCCTTTTTATGGCTGAATAATATTCCCTTGTATGAATATACCACATTTTTTTTTTTTAAAGATTTATTTATTTACTTTTATCCATTTTAACCCCCTCCCTTCCCCATTTGCTGTTTTGTGTCCATTTGCTTGGCAATTCTCTGTGTCTGTTTCCTGCCATCTCTTCTCATCCTCCTCCTCCACTCTTCACCAGGATTCGATCCTGGAGACCTCTGATGTAGGAGAGAGGTATTCTGCCGCCTGCGCCACCTCAGCTCCTGGCTTCTGGAGCTTTCAGAGCATCTCATCTTGTCTCTCCCTGTTACGTCATCATCTTGCTGCATGGTTCCCGGGGCCTGGCGGCTCACCGGCACACAGAGCCTGGCAGCCCATGCGCCTTCTATATATATATTTTTTATTTTACCGGGAGGTCCCAGGGATCGAACGCAGGTCCCTCCATATGGCAGACGGACGCCCAACCATTTGAGCCACATCCGCCCCCCTATACCACATTTTATTTACTCATTCATCTGTTGATGGACAGTTGGGTTGCTTTCATCTTTTGGCAATTGTTAATCATGCTGCTATGAACATTGGTGTACAAATATCTGTTCAAGACATGCTTTCAGTTCTTTTGGGTATACACCTAGTAGTGGGATTGCCAGGTCATTTGGTAGTTCTATACTTAGTTTTTTGAGGAACCACGAAACTGTCTTCCACAGTGGCTGCACCATTTTACATTGACATGAGTGTTCCTGTTTCTCTGCATCTTCTCCAACATTTGTTATTTTCCATTTTTTAAATAACAGTCATTCTAATGAGTGTGAATGGTATCTCATTGTGGTTTTGATACACATTTCTATGATGACTAATGATGTTGAGCATATTTTCATGTGCTTTCTGGCCATTTGTCTATCTTCTTTGGAGAGAATATACAAATCTGTTGAATCTGTTCAAGTCTTTTGACCATTTTTTAAATGAGTGGTTTGTCTTTTTGTTGTTAAGTTGAAGGTTTTCTTTATATATACTGAATATTAATCCTTTATTGGATATGTGGCTTCCAATTTTTTTCTCCCATTGTGTAGGTTATTTTTTTACTTTCATGTTAACATCCTTTGAGGAACAATAGTTCATTTTATGATATCCCATTTATCTATTTTTCCTTTGTTGCTTGTTCTTTGGATGTAAAGTCTAAGAAACCATTGCCTAACACAAGGTCCTGAAGATGCTTCCTTGTGTTTTCTTCTAGGAGTTTGATAGTTCTACTTCTTATATTTAGGTCTTTGATCCATTTTGAATTGATTTTTATATATGGTATGAGGTAGGGGTCCTCTTTCTTTTGTATGCAAATGGAGGTCCAGTTTTCCCAGCACCATATGTTGAAGGGACTATTCTTTCCCAATTGAGTGGTCTTTGCCACCTTGTCAAAAATCAGTTGGTCCTGAACATGAGGGTTGATTTCTGAGCCCTCAATTCTATTCCATTTGTCCATATGTCTGTCCTTGTGCCAGTACTATGCTGTTTTGATTACTGTAGCTTTGTAATAAGTTTTAAGATCGGGGAAGTGTGAGTCCTCCAACTTCATTCTTCTGTTTCAAGATGGCTTTAGCTATTTTGGGCCCCTTACTCTACTATATAAATGTGATGATTGGCTTTTCTGTTTCTGCAAAGAAAGTTTTTGGAATTTTCATTTGGATCGCATCGAATCTATATATTTCTTTGGGTAATACTGACATCTTAATGGTTTGTAGTCTTCCAATCCAGGAACATGGAATATTCTTCTGTTTATTTAGGTCTTCTTTAATTTCTTTTAGCAATGTTTTATAGTTTTCTATGTCCAAGTCCTTTATATCCTTGGTTAGATTTATTCCTAGATATTTGATTATTTTAATTGCTATTGTGAATGGAATTTATTTTTCTTGATTTCATATTCCAATTTTTCATTGTTTGTGTATAGAAATACTACTTATTATTGAGTGTTAATCTTGTATTTTGCCACTTTGCTGAAATCATTTATTAGCTCTAAGAACTTTGTGGTGGATTTTCAGGATTTTCTGTGTATAGGATCATATCATCTGCAAATAGGGAAAGTCTTACTTCTTCCTTTCCAATTTAGATGTCTTTTATTACTTTTTTTTGCCTAATTGCTCTGGCAAGAACTTCCAGCACAATGTTGGACAACAGTGGGCATCCTTGTATTTTTCCTGATCTTTGAGGAAAAGCTTTCAGTCTTTCACCATAAAATAGGATGTTAGCTGTGGGCTTTTCATACGTACACTTTATCATGTTGAGGAAATTTCGTTATATTGCTATTGTTCTAAGTGTTTTTATCAGGAAAGGATGCTGTATTTTATCAAATGCCTTTTCTGCATTGATTGATATGATCATGTGGGATTTTTTCCTTCATTCTGTTAATGTGGTGTATTACATCAATTGATTCTTATGTTGAACCAACATTGCATACCAGGGATAAAACCCACTTGGTCATGGTGTATTATTTTTTTAATATACTGTTGGACTCAGTTTGCTAGTATTTTGTTGAAGATTTTTGCAACTATATTTTTTAGAGATATTAGTCTGTAGTTTACTTTTCTTGTGATATCTTTATCTGGCTTTGGTATGAGGGTGAGGTTGGTCTTGTAAAATGAGTTAGGAATGTTTCCTCCTCTTCCTCAAGAATTAGAGTTAAGTCTTGGAGTGTTTGGTAGAATTCCCCTGTGAAACCATGTGGTCCTGGGCTTGTCTTTGTTGGGAGGTTTTGGATTACTGATTCAATCTCTTTACTGGTAATTGGTTTGTTGAGATCTTCTGTTTCTCCTAGAGTCAATGGTAGTTTGTGTGTTTCTAAGAATTTGTCCATTTCATCTAGTTTATCAAATTTATTGGCATACAGCTGTTCATAGTATCCACTTATAGTCCTTTTTATTTCAGTGGGGTCAGTAGTAATGTCCTCCTTTTTATTTCTGATTTTCATTATTTATATCCTCTCTCATGTTTTGTCAGTCTAGCTGTTGATTTTGTTCTTTTCAAAGAGCCAACTTTTTATTTTAATTCACTCTACAGTTTTTTGTGTCCCCCCCCACCCCATTTCATTTTTCTCCCCTTTAATCTCTGTTATTTCCTTCTTTCTGTTTGTTTTGGGTGTAGTCCACTCTTATTTTTCTTGTTCTTCCGGTTTTGAGGTTAGGTCTCCGATTTGAAATCTTTCTTCTTTTTTAATGTAAGCATGTAGAGCTATAGATTTCCCTCTCAGTACTGCCTTCACTGCATCCCATAAGTTTTGGTATGTTGTATGTTCATTTTCATTTGCTCCAAGATATTTCCTAATTTCACTTCTGATATCCTTTTTAATCCATTGCTTGTTTAAGAGTATGTTGTTTAACTTCCACATATTTGTGAATTTTCCCTTTCTCCATTATTGATTTCTAGTTTCATTCCATTGTGGTCAGAGAATATACATTGCATGATTTCAATATTTTTAAATTTACTGAGACTTATTTTGTGACCCAATGTATGGTCTATCATGGAGAATGATCCATATGTACTGCAGAAGAATGTGTATTCTGTTGTCATTGGGTGCAGTGTTCTATATATGTCGGTTAGGTCTAGTTGGTTTAACATATCATTCAAATCCTGTAATTCCCTATTGACCTTCTGACTAGATGTTCTATCCATTTTTGAGAGTGGTATGTTAAAAGACCCCTACTATTAATGTAGAACTGTCAACTTCTTCCTTCAAACCTGTCAGTATTTGCTTCATATATTTTGGGGCTCAGCTCTTAGGTGCATATATATTTATAATTGTTACATCTTCCTGTTGAATTGTCCCCTTTATGAGTATGTAATGACCATCTTTGTCCCTCATAACTGTTTTTGTTGTTGTTGTTGTTTGTTTTGTTTTGAGGTACTGGGGCAGGAGATTGAACCCAGGACCTTGTAAGCAGGAAGCTGGTGCTCAACCACTGAGCCACATCAGCTCCTCTAAGTTGGTCTTTTCATTTGTTTGCTTGTAGTTTGTTTTTGTTTTTAGGAGGCACTGGGGACTGAACCCAGGTCCTCCCATTTGGGAAGCAGATGCTCAATCACTTGCGCCACATCTGCTCCCTTGTACATTTGACTTAAAGTCTATTTTAGCCACTATTAGTATAGCTACCCCAGCTCTCTTTTGGTGACTACTTGCATGGTATATATTTTTCCATCTTTTCACTGTCAACCTGCTGTATCTTTGACTTTAAAGTGAATCTCTTTTTTTTTCTTTAACCTTTTTATTTTGAAATAATTTCATATTAACTGGACAGTTGCAAAACCAATACAAAACCAAACTCAAGAACCCCAATATACCCAATACCCAGATCCTGAGGCTTATCAACTTTTAATATTTTACGACACTTGCTATATCATTCTATAATCTATCCTCTATCAATCTATCATCTATTTTCTAAACACCTGAGAGTAGGTTACATATATCATACTCCTTGAATACATAATACTTCTATGGATATTTCCTAAGAATAAGGATATTAAAATGTGTCTCCTGCAGACAGCATATAGTTGGGTCATGCTTTTTAAAAAAAATTATTTTGCCAATCTCTCTCTTTTGACTAGAGAGTTTAATCCATTTACATTTAAGATCGTGGCTGGTAATACACGTCTTTCCCCTGCCATTTTTGCTATTTAGCTTTTCTAAGTCTTATACATTTTTTGTCCCTCACTTCCATTAAAGCCTACTTTCACTTTTATTTGATTTCTTGTGTTGTACCATATCGAGTGCCTTCTCATTTCTATCTTGAGATATTTTTCATTCATTTTACCTGTGGTTAACATAAGGTTAAAATTTATCATCCTAAAAATTTATCATCAAACCAATTATATTTGGTTTGATACCAACTTAACTTCAATAGCATGCACATATGCTTTTCCTATACCTCTCTGAAGAACTCCCTTTAGCATTTCTTGTAGGGCAGGTTTAGTGGTGATGAACTTCCTCAGCTTTTGTTTATCTGAGGATGTCTTAATCTCTTCCTCATTTTTGAAAGGGAGTGTCACTGTATATAAAATTCTTGGCTGGCAGTTGTTTTCTTTCATCATTTTAAGTATTTCAACCTGCCTTTTTGCCTTCATGGTTTCTGATAAGAAATTTATACTTAGTCTTATTAGGATTCCCTTGTGTGTAACACATTGCTTTTCTCTTGAAGCTTTCAGATCTCTCTCCTTGTCTTTTTGCATTTGATAGTGTAATCAATAGATGATGTGATGTATTTTTCTTCATGTTTATCCTGTTTGGATAAACTTCTTGGATATGCATACTTACATCTTTTTCTAAGTTTGGGAAGTTCTCTGTCTTTTTTTTTTTTTTTTTTTTTTACTATTCCTTCTGCCTTTTCTCTATTTCTTCTCCTTCTGAGACTCCCAGGATGCAAATATCAGTGTGTTTATGGTGTCCCATAGTTGTCTTGGACTATTTTCACTTTTAATATTCCTTTATTTTTTTCTCCTGATTTTCTGCCCGACTTATTTCAAGTGTCTTGTCTTCAAGTTCACTGATTTTTTCTTTGGCCAGCTCCATTCTGCTCTTGAAACACTCCTGGGCATTTTTCATTTCAGTTGTTGTGGTCCTCTACTCAAGTAGTTCTGTTTGATTCCTTTTAAAAATTTTCCATCTCTCTGCTTAGACTCTTATATTGTTCGTTCATTGTTTTCCTGATATCCTGTAGTTCTTTCTCTGTACTTTCCTCTATCTCCTTAAGATCATTTTTTAAAGGCTTTGTTTGGTCTGTCCACATTTTTGTCTTCCTCATTGGTGTTTTCTGTATTTTTATCCTCTTCCTTTGGATGGGCCATCATTTCCTGCTTCTTTGTTTGTCTTGCACTCTTTTGTTGCACATTGTACATTTTAATAATTTTAAAAAGTAACTCTGGAATTTATTCCCTGGGATGTTTCCTGTTTTTGTAACCAGCTGGTGATAAGACAAAGATTTTCTTCAGCTTCAGCCCTCCTATCAGGAAATTCTGCCCAAAGTGAATACACTGTGCAGGGTTTTCCTTGTCTTACTGGACCTCTGACTTGTCTTGGTCTTTTTCTTATTAGTTGTTTTGGAGTTCCCATTTACAAGAGTTTTGTTGTCCCTTCTGTTTTCTAGATGACAAGCCTACCTCTCCTGGGATATCTGAAGTTGGCAGTACTTTATCCCAGACTCTCTGCCTCTATAATTTTTTACACTCCTTTCATTGTCTCTAGCTGCTTTTGCCTGGATGGCAAATTCTGGGAGGAGAGTCACCCCCGGGAGGACTTTCCCAATTTGGTCTTTCCCAGCCATAACTGAGCCAAGGACCCATGAAAGGAGTACAGATTGGCTCCAAAGTGCCCTGTGGAGATAATCAGGAAGGGCACCAAAAACTTCTCTGATGGTTCCCCAAAGCTGAGCTTCTCTGGCCTGCCCAGCAAATACAGGCCTTCAGCTAAATTTCCCCCACAGCCTGGAGGAAGTGCTGCATCTTTTAATCTCCACCACATCTGTCCCTGTCCAGGGCAGGTTGAAACAATAGCTGCCCTCAGAGCCTAGAACCAGTGATCTGAATTAGATAATCAAACACTATGATGAGTGATCAGCTTTTGGGAAGAGGATTTTTAAGTCCCTTTCTCGTAGCAGCAGCTAACCAGGTACTGGACGGCAGTTGTAAGAGTAAGGGATGGGCACCAGTAGCCACTGCATGGAGAGAACAATTTATAGTTCTTTATCATAATTTACAAGCCTCTTCCTCCTGCTCTTCCCTGGATACTGTACAGTGTTCTTCTCACCTCTGGAGTTTCAAACTAGTTGATTTGGACAGTTCCTGCCTGTTTAATAGTGGTTTTGGTGGAAGGACTGAATCCTAGAGCTCCTTACTCTGCTATCTTCCCCATCTTTGTTCTTGAGAACATTTTCTTTTATCTCAACAAAGTGTCACTTATATTAAGTTCTGGTCATGAGGGGTCTCTGGATTCCATCATACTCCTCCAGATAAGGTATAGTAAGAATTTCAAAAATGTAAATGTGGCTTCTGTTCCTGGAAACTGTTTTTGAGTTTCAATAAGTTTGCTCAGCACTTCATGTTGCTACTTGGTCTTATTTTTATTCACGACAGACACACCAAAGAATATAAGTCATGAGCACAGGTTGGAAACATGAAAATTAGGGTGAGATGCATTATGTGTATTAAATCTTGGCCTAATGGAAAGAGAGACTTTGCCTAGGGATGTCTTTCCTAAGATACTTTGGCAAGAAGTTCCATGAATACAGCCTAAAACCAACAAGGAAGAATGAAAAAACTGAGACATCACTTGGTCATCCCTATTTGACAGATACACTAATTACTCTACTGCTAAAGATCCTTGTGCCACAGATTGTTTGCTGTTGCTATAATGAACTAACAATTTTTCCAGCAAACTATTAACACTCAATTACACTCAAATAGCCATTCAATTACAGCCTACTTATTAAAAATAAAAATTTTGAGAGAGTTAAACCTGAGTCCAAAATCTGGCTTTATCCCATATTAACTGTGTGTCCTTGGACAAGTTACTTAACCTCTCTGAGACTCGTTTCCTCAACTATAAACGAGGATAGAAATTTCCACCTCATATAATTGTTATGCATTTAGTCATTGTTGTCAGTTTTTGCTATTTTAAGTTCAATTGTTGCAAACAGTAAATTTACAAGCTAACACGTCTTTTCCATTGCATTTTTACTCTAATCAGCTCTGAAAAGCAGTTAAGTTTTCTCTTTTCTTCTTTCCTTAAAACTTCAGAGTAAACTCTACTGACTTATTCCTGGAGCCTGGCAATGCTTAAATGCTAAAAGATAACCCAAATCCCACACTGATGTTTGGACTAATTGGCAAAGTTCAGCTTGTTACATCTGTCAGTCTATCCAATAGTAGATTATACATGGTTTTAACATGGCTGTTGGCACCCCTCTCCCATGGATTCAGTTCTATGAAAAATGCCCAGCCATGGGTTTTTCAAGTGATATTCAAAGTAAAAAAATTCATTTGTAATATTTTGTTAGAGAAGGCTTTATTGAAAACTTGATAGTTTCTTAGAAAGTCTGATGCTGGTATTTAAAATATGTATACTCAAAAAATAAAAAAATTAAACTATTAATATTAAAACATTATTATTCCTATTTAAGTTTTTATTATCATCTTTTATTAAGGTGCATTGCAAATTCGATATTTAAAAAGTGGGGAGTCTATTAGAACATAGGTTGGGAGAATTTGGGAATTTATCAGGATGTACATACAGGCATTTCTTCTTTAGAAAATACACACACACACTAAAAATTAGAACTCCATACTCTCTCCACACCCCCTCAAGTCCCCCAACTGACTAGAGGAATGCAGAGAGAGGGGCATTAAGGCCAGAGCGTACGTTGTGGGGGATGGTGAAAAACTGCATTAGGTCATAGGCTCCACATTGCCGCAGGGAGATTATCCCCCATATGGTGGTTTATGTTTCTGTGGTTTGCAGAAGTCTTGGGCTAGCTTTATGCAATTTTCTCCACGGTCTTCTAAGCAAGTTTAAAATTATTTTGTGAACTATTCATTCTATCACATGCCTTAGCAAAACCTACCACCATCGAATAAGCATTTGGATATGTTCTCTGAGGTACAGCTTGGAATCTTCTTTCCTTAAATTTCAGCTTTCTAACTCATTGCAGCAAAATCTCTTTACCTCCTCGGAGTTTAAATTTTTTTCAGGCACTGAGTGTTTTAACTCAATCTTGCCACATAATCCACAGAGACTCTAAGATTCATGGTCTGTCTCCAACTAGAGGTTTTACAAAAATGAGTTGAAAGGAAGGTGCTTGTAAATAGGTCATTAAATGCTTAGGAGCCACAGCTTGTTTTGTTCTTTGCATCATATGTAAATTCATCTGTTAGTCCAAGGCATTTCTTGAAGATCCATTATGTGAAACACATTAGACCATAGCTCTTTGGCCCTAGAACTTATGTTAGTGTTCTCTCCCTGCTCTACCCCCACATGATTACTGTTTCTCTCTCTCTCTAGCTCTGTCATGCACATACACACACACACACACACACAGACTCAGACATCTTGGTCTCTATTGCCCTTAATTTTTTTTTTTTTTTTTTTTTTTTATATATATTTGCTATTTGTTTAATCTTTTATTTGCTGGGATTACAAGGTTGACTTAGAACATTTTTTCCCAAACTTCCCAGATAAGAATAATCACCTGAGGTATTTTTTTTCAAAGACAGTTTCTTGGGCCCCTTCCTTGGCATATATGATTCAATGGGGCTGAGGAAAGGACCAGGAATTTTTGTTTTTATTTTTAGGAGGTTCCTCATAGGATCCTTTTTAACAGATAAGTTTAGGAAACACCAGAATAGAAGATGATTTCCAGATCACTTCCAATTTTAACACATTACACATTGGACAAACCTGATGACTTTTCTCAGAAGTCTTAATTGATTAGTTAATTAATTCAATTTTCTTCTTTAACCTCTAGTCCATCTCTCTATATATGCTATCTATATTATTCAGTCATTTAATTATTCAGCAGTTAACTCACACGCTAACTTGTAAAATGTCTTCAATGGCAAACACTTTTATTTAAATCTTCAATTTTATTTAATGTTTTGAAAATTTTAATCATGCCATGTTTTATATTTCTTTTTACTCTTCAGTTGTGTTTGCACAGTGCTTTGTATTCAATGAATGAGGGTTTGTTTCTAATTTAATTTTATCATGATGCATGGCTAAAGAATATATCATTTCATTCCAGAAACCAAGAGGCATAAGATTTGGAAACCCTAGTTTTATCCTAGCCGGTGCAGCTGTTGGGTGCTCACATAACCACCTAATCCTTTGTAAAAACTTAATCAGACAGCTGCCTTGATAATATGCAGTTTCAATGATAGCCTCTGTTGAGGAAAATAATATCCTATTGTAGTAAGTCTCATAGATTAACGATGTTTCCCTGCAAGGAAATGTTTAATGGGCAAGAGTTCCCCAAACTGGGAATCAAGCTGCACACTGACGAAATCGCCTTTAATTTCTGCCAGGAGATGGAAGTGTATATAGCAACAACTGTTGTCACCTTGGCTATATTAATGGCTTAGTTAGACTGTTTCAGGGTAGCTAAACAGCTCTTTAAGGTACTTTTAGAAGGATACTGTTGTCAACAAAAAACAGTTATTTCATGAGCCATTAAAGTTTCAGGGAGGAAAAATGAAAAAAAAAAAAAATTTTTTTTAGTTCAGCTGTGACTTCTTCAGCCTAATGACCAAAAAGGTTCTGCAAGGCAACTCTTGTTTATACAGCCATTTGATGAGGATTCTTGTAAAATTAAACGTAGGTTGACAAATTAAATTTAACACCACCACCCTCCAGGACGTAAATATAAAGAAGACTAAAACAAACCTGGGAAATGTTGTGGTAATAGGGTAGTTTAGAGTCAGGACCAATAAAACATAAAAATCTTGCTTAGGAATATAATTTAATGAAAAGAGTATCAATCAACTGTTGATACCAATTTTTATATATACCTGCATCATCTTTCATACATGATTAAAAACAGATGTCTGTTTCCCCAAGATTTTTTTTTTCTGTAAGAATTTACCAGAGAAATCTATTTGGTTCTCAAATTAAGCAATTCAGTGTTTTTTTTGCACTATCACAGTTTAAGATCTCTTTCAAGAATTCATGAAAATAAGCATCTTACTTTGTTGGTAGTAAATTACATTAGAACATTCAGTCTCTTTGAACTTACCCTCAAAAAAAAATTTTTTTTTTAATGGAAAAGGCTTTAGGTAACTTGAAACTTAAGTACCAATAGAATTTAACAGGAAAGATTTTTCAACCTTGTCCATGTTTATTTAGAAATACATAAAAAAGCTCTAAAAATTTAATTGCAAAACTCATGATAAAAGTCTGAAAGAAGTAGAAAATATATTATGTAAATGTAATTAATCAAATGTAAATTTCCTGATTTTTAAACAGCTTATTTTAACAAGAAGAATGAGGTGAAGATGAAAAGAGACACTCTGGCTTTTCTGGGAGGGCCTCACAGGGTCACCAAGTGAAGTGTTCTTGTATCAGTTTTGCCTGTACTGTGTTCTTATTTCCAGGGAATCCCAATAAAGAAACCCAAAGGGAAAGACATTTCCTTCCCCAGTTCCCTGGCAGTTCAGAATGTCAGTTGCCCAGACTTTGTCTTCACTGAGGGAGGCAAATGTGCAGGTGCACTTAGATAGTATGATCAGTGCCTCCGATGGAGGGTGGAGTACAGGCGTGGCCAGTGGGCACATAGCTCATGTGCGTGGTACCAGTGCCAGTGGCAGCATCCTGTACAGACTGTTTCTGGGATACCATCTTGGCTTGGCTTTGCCTCCATTGTGCCCTCCCATACACCAGGCTTGGTTCTCCAGCCTTCTCAAACAGTCTCTGAACTGACATCCTTTCAGTACATTCCTTTTCTGCTTAAAGCTGCCAGAATTGGTGTCTGTGCAGCTAATAACCCTGACTATAACCCTCGTGTTTAGTTACCACTCCTTTAGGGCCAGTCTCCAGTGCTCACAGGTGATCAGGCCCTGGGGGTTGTCATCAGCTAAGTCATCTCACAAGAAACTGAGATTAGAGTCACTAATGTTATTTATTTAAACTCTAACTCACTCCAAATCAGATTTGAGATTATTTACAAAGAAAGCCACCATACAACATGATAAAAAAAAAAAAAAAACAGAGATAGAAATGAGAGGGAATTGGGAGGAGACAAAAAAATCTTGATATATGAGCTAGATTGCTAAATGTTAGCTCCATTTAGCAAAATAATCCCCTGCAACCCCTGTCAGCCCTGGCAGGTCTCCCCTGCCCCAATAACAGATGACCCCAAACCCCCACCCTTGTCCCTAATCCAACAGGATGTACTAATCTCAAAACCAACCATGAGAATATCACAAGATCGTGGGAGGTACCTGTGCAACCATAAATAAAACTTGTTGTTTTTATATTAACAAAACTGGGCAGGCAGAAGAAAATCTTAAAATTTTAAAAGAAAACAAATCATTCAGAGGGCCCGAGACAACAGCTATGGAAATCAATCCTGGTTATCCTCATTTCTCTCTTATATTCCTTACCCTAAAATCAATCCTTTCACCCACTATACCACCACACTGTTATTATTGCTGCTGCTTCTTTTTGGTCCTCGTCTCTGTAAGCTTCTCATCCCATTCACATGCCAAATCACACAATCAACAACTCAGGAATATGTGAACAGCATCTAGCTACATGAACACCAATACCAACCTCTTCAGGATCAGAAATCAGAACTCATTGGACAGAACAGAAGGAAACCCTTCGCCACCCCGTAACAGCAGGAAGTAGCCAGACTGAGTCGACATCCTGAATCCCCTCACCCTTCCGTTCTGCTCAGTATTCCCATTACTTAGGTCTTTCATCATATATATATCATATATATATATCAGAATGTTAGAGTTTCCCCCTTAGGAGGTTTGCAATGATTGACAGGTCATAGGGCCATGAATCAATGCCCCTGTGGCGTAGGTTGAGGAAAGGCAGCCTCCAGCCATAACCCACCTAACAGATTGAGCAAGCCAGAGACAATGGGCAGCTCATCCCCTCCCAAGAATAAGCAAAATGGAGCAGATAAGGACCATCACTCCCTCCCCAACCCCTCCCACATTCCAAGACCTCCTAACCCACTCCCCCGCTGGCCATTTGGCCCCAGGCTGCACTCCTTACCTATTGATGTACTGTATAAATTCATATCCACCACCTTCCATGGGTGGGCTGGTCTCTCTTCAGACCACTGCCATGTGTGTGTGTTTGGGGGAATTTGAAGTCTATTCTTCAGACCCCCTCCCTTGGGAGAGCTTCCCAATAAACTTTCTGCCTGCAATTGTCAGTTTCTGCCTCCTGTGAGCATCATTTTTCTCTAACACTAAACGTATTACTTTTTTTTTTTTTTTTCCACTGCAAGGTCCCGGGGATTGAACCCAGGTCCCTCCATATGGGAGACGGACGCCCAACCATTTGAGCCACATCCGCCTCCCAACGTATTACTTTTTAATGACAAATGGAACTTATTTAGTTCAGCTGGTCATCACATTCTCTTTCCCCTTGGAGAAGCTTCCTGGGAAATCAAACATAACCAGTGGCTTTGGTGGGAGAGGTAGATGAGGAGTCTAAGCAAAGGAAACTGGTCCATCTACAGGGAGTGAGTCATCACATTCAGTCCTGGGCACTGCCTGGGGACAGTGCTGCGACTGATGAGTTTCTTCTTTTGTGCAGTGATCTTTAAAATTCTTCAATTAAAATGTAAATATGTTTGAGAGAGATAATTGATTAAGTCATTTCCTTTTTTTTTCCCAAAGATTTAGTTATTTACTTTATCCATTTTAAACCCCCTCTTCCTCATTTGCTGTTTTGTGTCCATTCACTGGGCAATTCTCTGTGTCTGTTTCCTGCCATCTCTTCTCATCCTCCTCCTCCTGTCTTCACCAGAATTCGATCCTGGAGACCTCCAATGTAGGAAAGAGGTGTTCTGCCACCTGCGCCACCTTGGTTCCTGGTTTCCAGAGCTTTCAGAGCATCTTGTCTTGTCTCTCCCCTGTTATGTCATCATCTTGCTGCATGGCTCATGGCTCCCGGGGCCTGGTGGCTCATCGGCACACAGAGCTTGGCAGCCCATGCGTCATATATATATATATATATATATATATATATATATATTTTTTTATTTTTTATTTATTTTTTTTATTTTTTATTTTTTTATTTTACCGGGAGGTCCTGGGGATCGAACCCAGGTCCCTCCATATGGCAGACAGATGCCCAGCCATTTGAGCCACATCCGCCCCGCAAGTCATTTACTTTTTTTTTTTACCGAGAGGTCCCGGGGATCGAACCTGGGTCCCTCCATATGGGAGACGGATGCCCAACCAGTTGAGCTACATCCAACCCCAAGTCATTTACTTTTTAGCAAAGTGTTTTACAAGCTTGAGTCATTTGTGTATTATATTCACAATTTTGTCGTATTCACATACTGTTTTATTATTCTATTTCTATTTTATGTATAAATACCTCTGATACCTTTGTTCTAAGAAATATACCTGAATGTGGAAATTTACTATGCTACATATTTTTTCTAATACTTGTGGACATAAATCTACACTATTATTATGATTAGACATAGTCTTGTATTCTTACTGAGCATAGTTCATCAAGTGAACTATGTTCTTTTAAAAAGTGCATAGAAACCAAAACTTATTTTTTTTATTAGAGCAGTTATAGGTTTATAGAAACATCACGTGAAAGTATAGAGTTCCTATATACCACCCCCCACACACAATAGTTTTCCCAATTATAAACATTTTGCATTAGTGTGGTAACTTTGTTACAATTCATGAAATGATATTATTATAATTATTATAGTATTAACTTTAGCACATTGTTTACAGTAAGGTTCACTCATTGTGTTGTACAGTTTTACGTGTGTGTGGTAACTAATATACAATCTAAATTTCCCCCTTTTCCCCCTTTTCAAATACACAATTCATTGGTGTTAATTACATACACAAAGTTGTGCCTCTATCCCTATCACCCATTGCCAAAACCTTTCCATCACCCTAAACAGAAACTCCATACCAATCAAACATTGATTTCCCATTCCCTTCCCCCATTCAGGAATAATACATTTTTTAAGGCTTTTGAAAAATATTGCCACATTGTCCTCTTTTGAGGGGAAATCATTCCATACTCTCAAGAGCAAGGTAGGAAGGGAAACAGTTGAATCTTAGAATCATCACATATACCTTGAACTTTATATTAAGAGATTTGTTATAAGGATTGTCTCACGCAGTTGTGGGGGCTGGCAAGTCTGAATTCCATAGGATGGGCTGGATACTAGATATTCTGGTAAGAGTGATGGTCAAGTTTTGAACTTCTCATCCCATTCACATGCCGAAGCTCACAATCAACAACTCAGGAATATGTGAACGGAGTCTCAGGAAGAGTGTAGTCTTGAGGCAGAATTCCTTCTTCTTCTGGAAGTTCTTTGCAACTGATTGGATAAGCGCCCATCACGTTATGAAAGGTAATCTCCTTTACTTAAAGCAAACTGATTGTAGATGCTAATTCCATCTATAAAATATCTCCAAAGCAACAACTAGGCCAATGTTTGACCAAATGATTGCACGCCATGACCTAGCCATGTTGACACCTAAAATTAACCACCATACTTACCTATCTGAAAATGTCTATATTCTGCTCTAATCCTTGATTTATAGTTGAAGCCTTTAAGCTGCTTCAAACTTCATTTCCACCTTTGCCATGTATCTATCTGCTACTGCCTCTGGAGGATAATGGTATCTCCTCTTCTGTCTTACCAATCACATACGGCTGCTCTGGGCTCTAACCTGGAACCAATATGGGGAGGGCAATATGAGAAATTCTAGTTCTCTCTACTTTATGAGAAATCCTTCACAGGAGTGGTGGAGATGCCAAGGTGACAAAGACAATCCAGCACACAGCTACAACGGCTGTGTGCATTCCGCAAATGTAGCACATACTAGCCATGTGGCACAGGGCAAATTTCTTAATTTCTTCACACTTCAATCTTTTTTCCTAGGAAGTGGGAATCACCTCATGGAGCTGCTGTGAGGTCTGAATGAACAAATGCATGTAAAGGTCATAAAACAATCCCTGGCACATGCTAAGTGCTTTCTGGGTGTATATTGTCTATTAAAATTTTAATTATCACTGCATAGTTACCTTTTCTCTCACATTTTCCAACTATCTCATTTGTTCTAAATTTTGAAAAGCTTCTTCAAATTTATTTTCCAGTCTGTCTACCGATTTTCTACACCAGTAATACTGTTAATCACTAAGATACTTTCTTATTTATAGAGTGTTCTTTTAAAAATAGTGTCTTTGTTTTACAGATGCAATTCTTGAATTGCTCTGGGGTCTGTTCCTCTATTCCACTTGATTTCTATCTTTCATCAATTTGTTGATGACTCCTTCCCCTCTCTTCCCTTTTAAGAGTGTCTTATTTTTTATACTTTTATTTCAATAAGGTTTTGAAAGGATCAAGAGGTAAAACCTTTGGGCTAGTTTGCCATCTTGAGCAGAAGCCCAAGGTGCTATGGTATTATAAGATTCCTCATTTAGTAGCACTGAAGCTGTCGCTAACGCTGGCTCATGGTTATTCCGCCCTTATTTTGTCAGGTGCTATGTAGAAAGCTTTACATTCACTCTGATTTGATTTACATCATTCTTAAGACATAAGTACTAATATTATTCCCATTTTTTAAAATGCGATAACTGAGGTTTAAAAAGGTCAAGTGACTTGTGCAATAAGTCACCAAGTCACAGGTAGTGAGTGGCAGAGCTAAAATTTAAACATGGGTCTATTAGCTGCAGAGCTTAAGCTCTGAACCATTCCTGCTACATGGATCTCATCATTTTAAATGGCTGCCTAGTATGCTATTGTACATGTGTGTGTTTATACATTTCCCCTCTGATGAACATTTATGCTGCTTTCAAAATTTGCGGTTATAAACAAACCTTACATAAATTTCCATGTACTACGGGGAACTTTTTTTTTTTAGGAGGTACCGGGGATTGAACCTAGGACCTTGTACATGGGAAGAAGGAGAGCAGTCTCTGAGAACCATTGTCTGAAAGATAGGTTAACAAGGGAGAGAAAGAGAAGAGATGGTTGTGAACCATGATGCGTATAGACATAATATGCATATTTACATACCATAGTAAAGTGATAGAGTATAGTTGCATATTGAAGGATAGGACAGGTGGGTAGTGATATTGCTGGGTTTGGTGGTGCAGGGTTGACAGGTGGGTAGATTAGGAAGTATGGGTTAGAATACCCAGGATACTGGGGGGAGAGTTGGGAGGGGGACTAGGTGAACATGGGATTTGAGGGTATGATGTTGAAAGTACAGGAGTGGAAATGCTTTTATGGCAATATGACAAGGTAATGTCACTGGTTTAGGGTGTAGGTTGGGGGGCCATTCAAGAAGGGGTGCATCTAGAGTAGGCTTCTGAGGAATGTGTGAGTGTTCATCCTGTCATAATGTGTTGTGTCGGGGAGTGGAGACCCACATGGTGAGTGGGAAGGAAATGGACCCCCATCTTTGGGAGGACCGATTCACCCAGAAACATACAGGTGGGTGTCTCTTAGGCACAAAGATGGATCCTAATAGGAGAGGATAATCAGCATGTCAAGACCTCTTGTTGCATGTAACTATGAATCTTGTCATCCAATGAGTCAAGACAGGGGAGTGTCATGAGCCCCAGGGGGATGGGGAGGAAGGAACAGAAAAGATCAAACAGTGGGTATTTAGTGGTCATGGGAAATGTTTTTCATTACCTTACAGTAATGAACACAGGACATAGTAAATATCATAAAAAATTATTAAACTGTACCATCTAAATTGTAAACTATACTGTAAACCATTGACTATGTTTAGTAGCTATGCTTCACTATCTGTATAACAGGTATAACAATGCTATCATCCACATAAAAAAGGTTTTAATATGGGGTGAGGAAAGGGGAAGGAGGTTGGGTATATGGGAGTCTCTAGTATTCTGTGTGTGATTTTGCTGTGACCTAAAACTTCTTTGAAAATTAAACGAAAATTTGGGAGACACCAAATTTTCCAGACATCAGACTGGACACCCGATAATGCAGTAATAAAAGGAAAAATGTAAAAAAAATATATATATATTTTAATTTTTTTTGTTTTTTCCCACTTATTGAATATCCCAATCCTTTAATTTTATTTTATTTCTAGTGTTATTTTAAAGTTACCATGTATTTTATCTCTTATATTTAAACTTATCTTTATTATTTTACTTTCCTATTAATTGTATTTGGCTACTATGTGGGCTTCATCTTCAAAGAAAGTTTGGATCACAGAAGGGTTACAGAGGGGGCAGGAGAGGATCATTGGTGGGGGGAGTCTGGGATGGGGGTTTCATGGGAGGAAGTTCATCTGAATATACATGAAAGATATATAAAATTGTTCAAATGGTCAAGGGGTGGGGCATGGTCACAGTGGGTAGACAATCACTCAATAAATGAAGGAATACTGAATTCCCAGTCTGGAGAGCACTGCCACATTCTCCAAGGGAACACAACAGTTATCCTGAATGCAGGGGCAGTGTCTGGCAAAGGAGGATGGTCCACTAATGGGTTCTTGTTATTGATTACTAACCTTACGAGTCTTTGCTCTTGTAATTGAAACTTAGCCTACTGTTATGGGGTGCCTAAGGGTTGCCACCTGAGAGCCTCCTTGTTGCTCAAATGTGGTCTCTCTCTAAGCCAAACTCAGCATATGAATGTATCACCTTCCCCCCAGCGTGGGACATGACTCCTGGGGATGAGCCTCCCTGGCAATGAGGGATTAATACCAAGTGCCAACTGGCAATACGACTGGAAAAAGACCTTGAATAAAAGGGGAAAAGGTAAAGACAAATGAGTTCATGTGGCTAAGAGACTTCAAAGAGAGTCAAGAGGTCATCCCAGAGGTAATGCTTAGGCACACCTCAGTAGGATCTCATAGAACACCAAAGTGGATATCATCCCACACAGAGGGGCTCCTGAGGCCTCTGGAGACACCCAGGTCCTATATAAGGGGATAGCTCCAGAGATTGATGCCTTATCAGTGGGCTCTACTTTGGAATCTGTGCTCCTGAGAGTGACAGAGCTGGACTCAAATAAGTCCTCCCTTGCCATGGTCCATCAGTCCCTTCTATTCAAACCTATATGTGATGCTGGAGTTTGTAGGTGTACTTCCAGAGACTGGAGCCTTGGGCCTGCCCACGTGCCAGCTGTGCCTGGAATCTCAGTGGAGCTGCAACTCCTACTCTACAGCTCAATGGACTCACCCAAGTCACCTGGTGAGGAGATGATGATGGACAACGGCCATCCCAGGGAATGGAGAGAGCCTGCAGCTGCAGGCAGGATAATCCCATCCACCATATCCATGGGATATAAGCCCCCTCTCACTTGGAGGTGGAGTGGACATCACCATCCCAAACTCCTCAGGATTGGGGGTAGAGCTATGGACTAGAGTGGACTTAATGGTATTCTGTTGTAGACATATTGTGATTCAAGCAATGGAGGAAATTACAACAATGAGGTGGAGCCAGTGGCCACTGGACGCTTTTGGGGCAGGGCAGGGAAAACAGTTGTTACACAGGTGTTTTTTCGGGACTTGGGAATTATCCTGAGTAACGTTACAACGACAGATATAAGGCATTTTACAGCAGCATATAACATGCAGAACTGTGTGGGAGAGAGTGTGGTCTACAATGTGAACTATGGTCCATGCTTAGTGGCAAAGCCCCAGGATGTGTATATCCATTGCAGGTGATGTGCCACACTAATGAAAGATGTTTATGTGGGAGGTTATGGAAGGTGTGGGAGGTGGGGAACATGGGAATCCCTGTGGTTTTTGTGTGGCATTTGTGTAATCTAAGCATCTTTTAAAATATATATTAAAAAAATAACATTTATGTAAGCAAATGCACATATATGCATATATATTGACATATCATTTTACAAATATTGGTTTGTATTGTGAAAAATTTGATTTTTACCCACAATAAAAAATTTAAAAAAAAAAAAAAAAGATTCCAAATGATAACAGCAGTTCTCTCTAGTGCTTACCTGTAAATGAGTAATTTCTCTTTTTATCTGTATTTTCTGTTTTCTACAATGAAAATGTATAGTTTTTGTAACCACATCATAAAGCTATGTTTTTAAAAACAAAAAAAACAAACAAAAAAATACCTTTGTCTTCAAACTTAAAGCAAGTGGTAATGGGCTTTCTTTTTTTTTTTTTTTAATATACTTTTTTTTTTTTTTTTAATACTTAAATTACATAAATGGTACATAAAAAAATATAGAGGATTCCCATATGCCCTACTCCTTACCTCTCCCACATTTTCCCACATTAACAACATCCTTGCTACCCAGGGGTACTGGGGATTGAACCTGGGACCTTGTATATGGGGAAAAGGTGCTCAACCACTTGAACTACATCTGCTTTTTTTAGGAGACTCTGGGAAACTTTTATTTTTATTTATTTATTTTTTTAAGATTTTATTTATTTATTCATTTATCCCCCCCTTGCTGCTTGTGCTCGCTGGGTCAGCTAACCACGCCGTGCGGGCGGGCTTGCCTTCACCAGGAGGCCCCGGGAACCGAACCCGGGGCCTCCCATATGGTAAACGGGAGCCCTACTGATTGAGCCACAGCCGCTTCCCTCTGGGAAACTTTTAATGCATTCATAATATCTCCTCAAAATGTAAGTTCTAAAAGTGGATTTGCTGAATCAAAATTTTCCCATGTTAAAATATTTTTATAGGTTTTGTCAAACTGCCCTTCAAAAAAAAGTTGCAGTAATTTATACTTCTACCAGAACTATGTGAAAGTGACTGTTCCCTACATGCTTACCAATACCTGGAATTACCCAATTTCTGCCAAATAAAAAGGAAATGTTACCTAACTGTTTCAACTGGCCTTTATTTGATTGTTAGTGTAGCTAGACCTCTCCTTGTCTCGTTATAGGTCATTTACCTTTCTTCTTTTTTTGAATTTCCAGTTCATTTTCTGCCCAACTTTTTGCTAGGGTATTGCCTCAAGCTCATTTGGATTTGTAATTACTCTTTAGAAACAGTAACCTTTTCTGTCATTAATGCCACAAATATACTCTCTCAGTTCACTGTTTCTATTTTATCATTGTTTATAGTACTTCTAAAAGAAGTATTAAGTATTTATGTAGGCAAATCTATCCTAATTAACATTTACATATATTCTTTCTTTCTGTGGAAACAAGAATGAAACCAACATGAAAGCTGGTCCATTAGGAGTTTGATTTATGATTTGAGTTTCTAAAGGAATCAGACAAACTCAACATACTGGCTCTATTTCAGGAAACAGGCAAATTGTTTAAGACAGTGAAAGTTTCCCCTTGCACACTAAATGTTTACCTAAGGCAACTTAAGAAGAATTTCCAGCCAGCCTACTAAGCTTACCCTTCCGGCTTATAACTTGCTTCAAATGTGTAGTGTTGGATTTGGGTGTTAATTGGCTGTTGGGATGGGTGCTGGGTAGGTCGCCTTTATGCTTTCACCTTGAGCTTCCCGCTTGGTGCAAGCTGCTGACATCAGGAGACCTACCTCACTGCCGTTTCTACAGTGTTTTGTTCTTTATTCATCATTTCTGCTTAAATTGTCCCCAAGTTAACTAAAATTCAAGTCAGAACTGAGTAGATCTGTTTTCTAACATGACTGTCCACAGACAAAGGTTCCCTGGGTATGGGAAAGTCTGTGGGGAGTGCCTGGGCTGCAGAGAAGGTTTCTAAATTAAGGCTTCAGTTCAACGGATATGAAATAAGCACTGACTCCAATTCAGGGAAAAGTTCTAGTTCTTCCTTTTCCTATTCTTTAAATTAGAAGGATCGGTCCTGACCCTCCTCACTCCTCTCTTCTCCATTGAGCAGTGCTTCCTTAGTCATGGCTATCACAACCGTCTTTGCTCTTATACTTTCTCTGCCTTAGGATATTCAGATTCCTAAAAGGGAGCAGCTTTTTCTTCAAATTCTGAAATCTTGAAAAGGGAGCATGCTTATTTCCGTTTTTTTTTTTTTTTTTTTGAAGTACTGGGGCTGGGGATTGAACCCGGGACCTGGTATATGTGGGAAGCCTGTGCTCAGCCACTGAGTTACATCGCTTCCCCAAGCTGATTTGTTTGTTTGCTTGTTTGTTTGTATTTAGGAGCTACAATCACTCCCCACTTTTTGAAAAAACTCCACTTGGGACTCAGTTCCTCAGCAGAGTCTCCTGAGACAGTCCATCCTTCTGGAACTTTTGTGTGTTGTGTTCAGTTATTGCACTTAAAAGCTTCACACAATGTTCTTTACTATTTTATCTGTTCAACTTCTTGTTGGTTTCCCCATGAACTATGAGTGGGCTGTGAATTATTCATCTCCATATCTATAGCACTTAGCACAAGGCCTGATTCCAACATGCTCTTATGGCCTTGGCTTGGGACAAGTGGGAGTTAATAGCTTCTGAGATAAATGAATGTGAAAAACAGCAGTATCCCAGTTATATCAGATACCAGTTCAAAGAGAAAAGATGGTGACCCTCAGATAATCCTTTTAGGGAAATAGCCAAAGATCAACCATAACCAGACAAGGTTGGAGACTATATCTGCAGAATAGGAGAAAAACTATGTTTGGAGAGTAGGCTAAGAACAATCTAACCAAATGATACCCCCACTGTATCCAATGATTAGTTTACTCAAATTCCATTGGTTAATTTCACTTACATCTAGAATAAGACCTTGACTGGTAAAGGGCTGTAATATTTAGCATGCCAAAAGTTACTTGAAGACAAATGAAGTTTAGTATAATTACCTTACTCTGAGATTCATTTAGACAACTCAAAAGCATTGTTTACATGTCAAAAGTTCTTATAGTGTGCCTTTTAAAAAATGATAAAATGGTGCCATAGCAAATTTAGAGAAAAGAGTATGCTATCAATAGAAGTCTTTAAGGCCAGTGTTTTGAATAAACATTTGCTGATTAATCCCAGAAATAAAAAAAAATATTGCAATTTTCTGTAACCCATACCCAAGAATAGTCCAGACAAAAGGTTTTTCTTATTGCGAAACTGATCTAATGCCTTTCTCATATTAAAATTCTTTCCATGGTAAAAAAAAAAAAAAAAAAAAAATTCTTTCCATGCATTGCACACTCACACATTCTCCTTGTAAATTATTTAGATTCATCTCAATCACAGCGAGGCACTTGGTGACCCCTAGATGCCTGAAGGTTTATGGCATGAAAATCTCCTCTGTTCAAAATGCTGCCTCCTTCCCTTTCAGTCCAATGGGCAGTGAAAAACAATCAGGAACAGTCGCAGCATCTTCTGGAAACTCTCTACTGGATAAACCCCAACTTGCCCTCACTGTCTGGCAGACACTCAGGCACAGAGTGGGAAATCTACAGACTGACACCCTTGACCAGCGATGGGGCTGAGTGAGGACCCATGGGTAGGTATATGAGTAGTATATGAGTGGTATATAAAGTTTCCTACTTTTGAAAAGTAGGAAAATGGAGGTCCATACTGCCTCATGATCTGAAACTCATTTTCTCCTCCTAGAAAGCTGGCAGGATTAAAGATTCCAGTCCATCACTGGGAATTCAGTTCAATGTAAGTAGCAATGGCATGTTCACCAGCTCTGTAGAAGAACTTGCAAAGGTATCAGGTCATTAGCATTAGAGAGTATAAGAGATTGTCCCATAATTTAGCACCTGACCTTTATTTTTTTAAGATTTTATTTTTATTTATTCATTTATCCCCCCCTTGCTGCTTGTGCTCGCTGGGTCAGCCAACCACGCCTTGTGGGCGGGCCTGCCCTCACCAGGAGGCCCCGGGAACCGAACCCGGGGCCTCCCATATGGTAAACGGGAGCCCCACCGATTGAGCCACAGCCGCTTCCCTAGCACCTGACCTTTAAAAACAACAACTTTGGTGGTGCATCAAGGTCTGAATTTGAGCCAAGTTTGCCATTGGTAATAATAATTGGTGCCACGGGTCATTGTGATTTGTCTGGTTTCATGAAGAGGTAGTACGTGGGTGAGTCATGAATTATAAGCAAATCCTTTACCTATCCTGCCTTATCTGAATGTACATGGTGGGCAGCCCAAGGGTCACTTTTGGTGGTTGCTTGGTTTTTTTTTTTTCTTTGTGGCTTTAAAAAAGTGAGTGTAGCTGATATGGTTATGGACAATGCTGAATGAACATTATTCATCGTGTTATGCATCCTCCTCCTCCTCAAGAGACTAAGAAGCTAATTATATATTAGGGATAGAGGGAAAACGGAGAAGTGGAAAAGCTCAGTAGGAATTTTGCTGAGGACAACAGAAAGTCACTTGAAAACTCTGTCATGAAACCAGCCTATTCTTACTGAATTCATGGCATTCTCTCCTCCAACAAATGATCAGATATCTCCTGGTGATAATAATTCACACTGTTGTTCCTTCTATTGTCTTTAAAGAAGAATAAAAACAGGCAGCAAGGTGATGCAGTCTCTGAATGCTACTGAGACATCAGATCATCAATGCCGAGTTTCTGTCAGTGTATTCCTTGGTGGACCAGAGGCTCTTTGCAGTCACCTGTGATTGTGGTTCTTTAGAGGTGTGGGTCTGGGGTGATAGGGTGCTGTGGGCCATGTTGCTATCACCCTTTCTTTACTAGAACTTCCAGCCATGCCTGGGTGCTTTGTGCCATCAGCAGGTTCCTTTGGGCAGTACTGCTCTGGGCAGCTTGGTCTCACACAATCTCACAGTGAACAAGCATTATTCTTTCCTTTTTATGAGGAAAAGTAGAACAGAGTAGAATTAATCCCAGAAGTCAAAAATAAAAAATAATGCTTGAAATGGAATGCCATAATTCTGCCAGCCATCCTGATGACCATTTATTTCTGCAGATTAAAAGAGGGAAATCAGAGCCTCTCAAAGAAAACTGCCCTTTCTGTTCAAGGCCTCGGGGAAGAGCTTTGATGCAGTCTTGCTTCCTTGCCTGTGCCTTCTCTTCATTACAAATAGCCTTTCATGAAGCTTACAAGAAGGGACATGAGCACAGGCACCCATTTAGCCCGTGAGTAACCCTGGGTAGGGCAACTGGGTAGAAAGGGTGGGGGGAGGGCAGGACAGGGATGATCTCAGGATCCCAAGTAAATCTAATGCTCTTCCACAGCCCTTGACCATTGTTTTGTGTACTTCAAAGGAGGCACAAATTCGTCCCTCACTCTTCCTCCTTTTTTGCTTAAAGAGTCACCACCCACCCACCCCATCCTGCCCTGAACACACAGTTCCATCTGACTCACTGCCATGTTTCTATAACCTTGAGCAAGTCACATCACCTCTAAGGGCTGCTGTTTATTTATAAAGGGAGAATAATAACCACGGCTGCCTGCTCACCGGAGCGCACATTAGTGAGACACAGGTATGGCGAAGCCGAGAGTCAGTGCTAGGGATGCAGCTGGACAAGAATACTCCGACGTGGTTTCCTCTTGCATTCTCCTGGACCAGTGGGCTCCTTCTCTAGTAAATTCTCAAGATTTCATTCTTGAGACCTCAAGTAGTTTTTCATCTCTCCCAGTTCATTTTTCTAAGAGATGGGGAAGACTGACCCAGAGAAATATCAATCATTACTGTGTTGTCTTTTGTAAAGAAATTTCTGTTCCTAGTTTTCTTAGTCTTTCCTAAAAGACAATACTAAAACTAGAAGCGGGAAGCAGATGTGGCTCAAGTGATTGAGCTCCCGCCTACCACACGGGAGGTCCCAGGTTCGGTTCCCAGTGCCTCCTGTAGAAGATGAGCAAGAGAGCGAGCTGGAGTGACGGGCAGGAGCAGTGAACTGACACAACAAGATGATGCAACAAGATACATAAGGAAAACATAATGAGGGACACAACAAAGCAGGGAGCAGAGGTGACTCAAATGATTAGACACCTCCCTCTCACATCAGAGGTCCCGAGTTCAGTTTCTGGTGCCTCCTAAAATGAAGCCCAGCACACAACAAACAGACACAGCAAATGCAAACAATGAGGGGATGGGAAGAAATAAATAAATAAAATAAATCTTCAAAAAAACCCAAACAAACTAGAAGGGACATTAAAGATTATCTACTTCCACTGCTACTGTCTTCATTTAGAAAATGAGAAAATCGAGGACAAAAGTGCTGAAATGCCTTGCTCAGTATAGCATGGTTAGTATGCGGTTGTAGCAGAGTCAAACCAAACCTAGGTCCCCTTTCTCCTGTTACCAGCATTATTCCCTCTGCACCACACATTAATGCCTCTAGTTCTCTCTTTAGTCTTCCTTGGCAATTCCAAAGTCTTTTTTTTTCTTACTTTCCCTACTAAATGCACAGTTGATTGCCACTTTATAATCACCAATAAATATTGACTGGGCACCCATAATCTTCATAATCTTTAATTGTACAAACAATTAAAAGCACACACGCACACAGACATACACAGGACACTTAAGGAGGCTGTGGTTTGGCCCACTTGGTATGTTTAAAATCTCATTTCTGAGGAGCAGTAAGATTATTTAGCCCTGTTTCAAAAACAGTACCTAACACAGTTCTGGGAAAGAGTAGGTGACTGTTGCTGAACTGTGGACAGCCCATCAATAAATGTCTGTAGTTATTCACGGTGAGGCCACACATAGTAAAGTATTGAAACTGAGCCACTACCAAGAAATTTAAAAATTGGCATGAACCTACAGAGCAAGACAATGGTGAAGTCAGGATTAGGATAACTGTGTTGGGCCATGTTTTTTTTTTTTTTTTTTTTTTTTTTAAAAAAATTTTTTTTTTTTT
>JAKSZT010053887.1:15388514-15426296 GCA_026826555.1 Tolypeutes matacus | reverse complement strand
TTTTTTTTTTTTTTTTTTTTTTTTTTTTAATAAAGATTTTATTTATTTATTCATTTATCCCCCCCCCCCACCAGGAGGCCCCGGGAACCTAACCCGGGGCCTCCCATATGGCAAACGGGAGCCCCACTGACCGAGCCACAGCCACTTCCCGGGCCATGTTTTATGTTCTGTCTGTTGGGCTGCAAGTTATGAACACAACTATAATCTACAGCAACACCTTTATCAGGGTAATTTCTATTTCACAAAAGGAAGCAAAGAGATGATTTTTGGTTGGGAGCAGTCAGGTTTAGGGAAATCTAGTTATTGGTTCTCTCTGTATTCAGGATTCTTATCTAGAAATCAGAGCTAATTTTTGTGGAATACATAAGTTTGAAATTGAGCGTATATCTCCCCAGTATTGATAGAATCACCCAGATTGGAGTACTGGTTTTCCTTGGGTCACAGAGGAGCCTGCCACCTGCTCATTCACTGCAACATCTTCTGGTGCTCTCTGGGTTTTCTGTTTTCTTGCATACTGCCCATGAACTAACTGCAAGTTTTCAGCTGCTCACCTTATGAAATCTAATGAGATCACCATGAAGCAGGCCACATGGCCAAAAGCCATCATTCCACAGAAATACTCATGAGTTCCAGCCAAATGCACTCTATAAGGTTATCTTAAAAGAAATGACTCCTTGAAAACATCAGGCCAGTGATGACAAAAAAAAATTCTGCCTAGTTAGAGTTCTCTGCAGGAAGTATTTTTGATATTGTTTTGGCTTTAGAAAAAATAAATAAATAATGGACTTTGTGGGGGTTACCTAAGTGCACAGCAAAATTACAGATTTAAACGGTTTGAATCCAGTCCTCCAAACACAGAGGTCTTATGTGAAAACAATCTCATTTTCATTTTACTTTCTGGGAACCCCTCCAAGGTATGTTAAATTGCCAACTTTTTTGACCTTCAGTTCCTTTACTGCTCCCATGGGAAACCTGACCTTGGAACCGAAGAGAGGGGAACAATTTTGAAGTTGGAATGGGGCAGGGACAGAAGCTTCGTTCTCTCTGCTCACTCACTGTCCAAAGCTTATGGGTTCTTTACGGAGATCCTAAGAGCCTCCGAGGTCACAGCAACTGGGAGAAAATGTGCCATGAAAATGCACATTAAAACCAAAGCAAGGAGAAAGACTCACTGCCATGCAGACAAGAAGACTGTCACGTGGCATGGTGACACACATGGCCAGCCAGGAGCAGTGCCCAGCGAAGCATAGGAATAAGAAAACACTTGCTCCCCTCCAGATGCACAGCTGATGTACGGATCCCTGACCCCTTGCAGTTCCTCTGGACTCACACGAAATCCTGTAACTTCAGTGGATTCCTGCAGGAGTAGGGACCCCAACCCACGATGGATTTGCAATTTGCAGGAGCACATTCCCTTAGGTTTCCTATCATTTGGCAACTGTTTGGCCCACCAGACATCCATCCGGTAGTGGGGGTGAATGGAAAGAGGATTTGTGTATGTGAAGAGATGCCATGGGGGCCTCCATAATCCCTGCCCATTTGTCCTATCTCACAGACATACAGGGATGTAGATGACTGTGGTTTCTGACCTTTCTCCTAGCAAGAATGCCTTTGGTTTCTTACTTTGCTCCTGGGCACACAGATTTGAAAGATTTTTGTCTTTAAGGCAGATTCTATTAAGTAACAATTAGTGTCTTCACTTTCATCCCTCGATGAAAATCTAATTAGAGTAATAGCATTACTGCACTGACCGAATAGAATTCCAGCCAAAAGCAAAGCGATCAATGTTTGAGTGGGTCTTTGTTGCGTGAGAACAGGCTGTGTAGTCATTTGGCATTTTTAATTCCTTAAACTATGTTGTGGGCCCCATTACTACTATATGCAGGCGTTAGGAATCCAGAAAACTGCTTGTGTATTAGCGAAAAAGAGCAAAGAATTTGGAGTGCCAGGACAGATGGGACTTGTTAACTGAGTGATACAGAGAAGGGCTGAGTCTCAGGTTCCTTATCGGAAAAGATATCATCTGAAACTGATACTCATCCTACAGGGCTGTTATGCAGATTAAATAGAACCATTGAAATGCTGGATAGTTTTGACAAACAGGTTTATTAAAGGCAGAAATCTGACTGCAAAATTGAACTTTTAAAAAATCCTAGTCTACCTCGAAAATGTTATTTCTTTTACATTACAGTTAAAAAAGAAGAAGAAAGCAACATTCAGGAACCAGGAGGTAAGAACGCTTGTATCTCTCAGCTTTAGGAAGGGATCAAAGAGCTGACCAGAGGGCAATTGTTATTGTGTGTGCACGTGTGTGTGTTGTGCGTGTATGCTCTGTGGTTACTTTTCTGCAGAGAAAGGAAACACTGTGCTGTTGGATTTTATGCCTGTACTGAGTCAAGAACACCTGGGGGGTGCAGGGAGGGCGCTTTATAGACATATGCTCTGAGAACCTAAGCAACATTTGAGACAGGACTCCTCACTATTTTATATGTAAAATGCCAACTGTTTTTTTCCCCTCAAAACAGAATGCTAAAGAACATGGGCTTTGGAGTCAGACCCCGACTCAAATTTCCCTTCTTTTTAGTAGTTCTGTGACTTGGGCAACTTGAACAGATTATGGGGAATAAATGAAATAATGTAGATAAAAAGTGAATTGTTACTATGAGGCTTTGTATTTCAGCCTCATCTTTTCTCTTCATCCTAATGCTTTAGTTAAGAAAAATAATACTGTAAGTACAGTTCATGCCAGGGTCAGTAGTATTAGAAAAGGGAACTTGGTGGACAAGGGGATACACTCCCTATTTACAATGCCTTTGCTGCCACACTGTCGAGGTACCTGTGAGGTGGGGCAATAAAAAGAAGAAGCCATTTGTGCAAAGATGTTTAGCTGACCACATTTTATAAGGGCTTTTCTTTATCTTGATCTAGATAGGGAACTGTGGCTGCTTTGGTATTTCTACCAGATAGCTCATGGCATTTTTAGGATGTATTTGAACAAACGTGAAATCAAGAGGAGGAAAAGAAAGGCTTGTTGCTGTACTACTTGTTTACTGTTTAAATGACAAAACAAGCCATTTGAACTCCAAGCTAACCATGGGTGTCTTGGGGTTGCAGATGCTGGGAGCCCTGATATGACAGGATGTTGATGGTTATTCTTACTTTCAGCCTCTTTTTGCCCAAATCCCTTGGATTTAGAAGAGTGGATACTAGCTGAGGTGAGATGAGATATTAAATTCTAGTTCACCAGTGAAGGATTGGGTGTATTACATTTTTCTCTGTTATGGCTTATTCAGAGCTTCCTCTCATGGATTTGACTCTATGGAATTGAAAAGGGCAAAGGTCTAGCCTGAGAATTACCAGGGTTTACTCAGGAAATATCCAGGACCATCAAGATTCCCACAATTTCCATTACAAGAAACACTTCCCTTTGCTGGCCACCAGCACCCGTTTTACCTCCCCTCAAAGAAGGCTCAGTCTGGTCCAACGCTGGCCTCCTGGTTACAGTGGCCCGCAGCTGGCCTTGGGCATGGCACATCCCAAGACCTGTGGAGAACCTCTGACTGTATTGGTCAGCCTTGCCTACCTCAGGCATCTTCCAATTTTTGCTCCTGCTTGTGCTTAACTCCATGACCTCATAGGAAAATTAGTGGGATTGGGAGTGAGGCAGTAGTGGATAGACTCTTGGCTTAATCTCAAGAATAATCACCTCCTTCCCCCATCTTATATCTAATATACACGAAATAGGAAGAAATGCTATGTATACCACAGAAGCTGCCAGTGTGTTTGGGGCCTTGCACCAATGCTGCCCAGAAGATTTAGGTGAGACCTGTGGGTCTGCCTCTAAGGCAGCCTGCGGGATTCTGGGTAAATCTGGCCAATGTATTTGAATAACCTGAGAACCTTTCCCCTCTTCAAAATCACCTCTATCTCTTGCATTATCTACAAACATTCTCTAGATTCAGGCCAGGAACACACAATATTTTATAGCGCTTAATATCTACACAAAAATTTATCAGTTTTCAGTAATTCTTCATGACATTCCTGGGAAGTAGCCACAGATTTACCCAACATCGCATGGAGTTTGTGTCTGGAAAAGACTCTACACCAGCCTCAACTCCTGCAACTAGTTTATTCCCTGAGCCACTAAAAATTCCTGCAACAAACCTGACCTGGGGGTTCACTTCAATTCCATAAATAATTGACCAAAATAGTGTTAAGCATTTCCTTTTGTAATACATGATCCAACTGCTTCCCTAAAGTGAGTTCAGAAAAATAGGCCTCCCCATTTTTCAATGACTCCAGGCTTGTAACTAATAATTATAAGAGCCTGGAGTCATTGAAAAGGACCAACAAGTATATATGATGACAATATAACAACACTTCTGCAATTAAAGGAGTTATAGTCAGGCCTAAAGAAAACTGAATCATGTTCATTAAAAGATCAGCTATTTCTCTGTGTGTGTGTGGTGGTGGTGGTGGGGGTGGGGAGTGAGCGGTATTAGGAACTCTGTGCTTTCTGCATAATTTTTCTGTAAACCTACAACTATTCTATAAAATAAAGTATATACAAAAAAAAATCATGCATTTGCTGGATATTTGGGCTTGAGGGGGAGAAATCCATGTTCCTTTCATGTTAATAATAATAATTAACAATAATAAAAGTTAATAATAACTTTTTTTTCCTTTAAGAATCACATAATAAGTTGTTCTATGGTTAGTCTACTTCTTCCCTATAGGAGAAGGTCTCTCGAGGACGCAGGCTCTTGTGCATGGGGTGATACTAGTTTCCAGGTTTGCCTTTGGATTTTGCTCATGTTTGTTTATCATTGAGCTGGGAGGGACACTGTGGCATCTACTTCTCCAGGTGGGATAAAAACTTAGCCCAGACAGAACAGAATATGTGCTGTAGTTTCTGAGAACGATCTCTTCTCCATTGCCTTGTGTCTTTATTCTATAAAAAGAGACCAAGTCAGCCAATGGCTTGGTGGTCCTCCGTCAGAAGTAGGAAACAGCTTTGCCTCAGTAAATGATTGACTTGGCTGCCTGGTGTGATAAGCTAAGGTAAATAGGTTTGATTCTGCTCCAGCAATTTCACGACTTTTAACTCCACGGGTTCCAAAGCAGAAAATGCACATTGCTCCCTGGGAGACGCTATCATCTGAGGTTTACAGCCCTCTGAATGGACAGTGTTTTTCTCAGAATTAAACAAACTGTCCCCTCTGGTATATCTTGAAAGTGGAAAGGCTTCAATCAAGCACAATTCTTGGAACGAAGCCTTGTTTGTGAAGTCAGCACCAACATAATACTTTCAACATATCACAAATACAATTTATTATAGTGAAAGAAAAAGACATCCCAACATTTTGAATCACATAGAACAACAACAGCAATTTTAGGGAGAGAGAGAAGATGGAAGGAGAATACAACCCTCTTTCCAGAACATGATGATGGAGAAATGATTGGATTCTCCTGCCGCACACTCCCATCTAACCACATTTCCTTTGCTAGACCGTCATCAGGGACATCCTGGTTACAAGACTGTGCAAAATACTTGTTTTGTGACTTTGCGGGAAGGGCCTGGCCCTAGGCAGGCCGCCTACCTTGATTGCTGCTTTTGAATCCAGATTCGCCTCTCCGTTTCAGACCTGTCTTACCAGCAACCATCCACAGCTGTTCCAGTCTTCCCTGAACAGTTTGGGATATTAGGAAGAAAGATCAACATAGGCTTCTATTTTTCCCCAAGCGCAAAAGCAAGGCATTCACCCTCGGTTTCCTTGCCCGCTTTCTCTTGCCCCTGCAGACAGTGGTCACTGGCAGCAACTTGCTTGCAGCCAGGTATGTTGACAGATGTGGAGGACGGAGCCTGTGCTGGCCTCAGCTGCCTGATCTAGCCAATCATTACACACCAGACCAGGCAATTAGTCCTGACCAGAGATCTGGGCCATAAATCAGATAGCAGTAGTCTGTGGGGCAGAGAGCAGGGTCTGTTGGCTATTGCCTTATCACTGGATCTGTGAAGTGGGATAAGTGGTCCTGAGAAAATATACATATGGGGAAGAAAATTTCACTCCCTTATAGTTTAGCAATCTCAGGTCCAAAAGGAAATTTGATTTTATACAACTTGCTGCAAATGCTCGTAGTAACCTTAGAAATTTATTCCTGTTTTATGGGTGAGGAAACAGAGGCTCAAAGGGGGCAATGGTCAGGCAATTAGTAGGCGTTGAAGCCAGGATTTGAACTCAGGTCTACTTTTAAACCAGTGATGATGCTGATGTGCTTTCCATGATACACTCTGTGGTCAGCTGGTCCGTGTGTTAGTTCCCAGACTTGTGTCTATGTTATGTTATATGGTAAAAGGAGTTCTGCAGAAGTTAAGTCTTGAGATGGGGAGATCGTTATGGATTACCAGAGGGGCCCAATGAAATGGCAAGAGTCTTTATGAGAGGTCAGAGTCAGGGAAAGAGATGCGATGACAGAAGCAAAGTCAGACAGAAATTCAAGATGCTCTGCTGCTGGCTTTGGAAGATGGAGGAAGGGGCCCTGAGCCAAGGAGTGCAGGTGGCCTCTGGATGCTAGAAAAAGGCAAGGAAATGAATCTTCCCTAGAACCTCCAGGTGGAACACTGCCCTGCTGACTCGTTTTAGACTTCTGACCAAAGTGTGAGAAAATAAATTTGTGTTTTTTAAGCCACTAAATTTGTGGTAATTAGCAGCAATGGGAAACTAACACATACTCTCTCAAAAATATTCTTCGTAATGGTGAGCAGCCCATTCCACACAGGAATACTCTTTGTAGGTAAGCCAAACTCTACCTTCTTGGAATGGCAATTAGGCCCCGTATATAAAGCACTCAGGGAGGTGGGTGGAAATGGTGGAGACAGCACTGGGAGTTAGATGGGAGTTAGAAACTTGGCTTCTTGTCCCAGATCTGCCTTAGTCAACTTGGTTCTCTCTGGCTTTCAGTGTTCTCTTCTGTAACATTAGGGACTGATTCAAATGTTCTTTGGTTCCTTCCACATCTAAAGTCACAAGAGTCTAAAAGCTCAGCCATGTAAGAATTCGAATGTATTTGAAGGATCTCAACCCCTTTTCTCCCAAACTTTCTGAGAGAAAACTCAACATTGCCAGTTTCTCATGTGACACAACTCTGGACCCTTCATTCTCTTATTACCCTTCGCTGGGAAGGAATCAACTTATCCATTTCCCTGTAAGATGTGGTACCCAGATCTGTGCCTTGTACCCCAGCCATGCCTATTTATCACAAGCTTGCCTGGTTCCTCCCACCATCCTCCTCCCTTGAAACCACCAAACTATCTTTTAGGACCCTTTTAACTTGCCTTAGTCTGTTCCTTTTTATCTTGTTTTTATCTGACTTTACCTCTTGAAGGGATTACTTATAGTAAACAAATCCATATGAGAATTGATTTAGATTTTTTTTTTTAAAGTAAGAAGTACCGAGGCCTTTTCCTGCTATCCTAAATTAGCCTTCCCTGAATTTAAATGATAACTCACAGATGCTCAAAAGGCAGTGGTTTATAACATTTTAGGGTCACAGACTCTTTTGAGAATCTGGGGAAAGCTATAGATCCTCCACCAGAAAAAAAGTGCACATATATCTAAGATTTTGCATGTCATTTCAAGGCGTTTTAGCCCCCTAAAGTAGTCTGCTGGCCATTCAAATGGATGGCAAAGTAGCTCTCTGATCACAAGGCTGTTGGTGGGGGAAAGCTTCTTCTGCAAACGGCAGCCCAAAGTCTTCTTCTGGATCCTCTTACACTTCACAGGGGCCATAGAAAGGAGACCCCCTGGGTCTGGATTCAGCAACTGCCCAGTGAAGGATCAAAGCAGGAAAGGCCTGAGGCCAAAAAGCAACTGAGTTCTCAGGTTAAACAAAGAGCAGCTTTCAGTGACCTCCTTTTACAAGAAGCTTCTTTGGGCCTTCTCCACAGGGTAAATCCTATTCTTTAGACACTTGGCCCTTTAGATGAAAACCATCTGCTTGCTCAGGGCTTCTCTCAGCCCAGTCCCAGGATGCTACTGGACAGAGGCTGACATTTCTGTGCACCGCCCCCTTCCCCACCCCATCCCTGCCCTGCCCCATGCTATCCCCAAACACTGCCCAGCTGTGAAAACACCCTGGGCTGATGAGCACTTTGGTTTTACTGGCACTTGTCCAGGCCATCCTGGGTGAGGTTGGAGGCACATGGGCTTTGGCTGCTATCCCTCCTTTGCAACCTCATCCACAATCACTGAGAATGAGAGGTTTCAAGCCTTAAACATAACAACACTCCTTTGGTCAGAGGGAGCAGATTTATAAAGGGTGCAAACAAAGGAACATACTGCTGAGCAGGAAGAATTCTGGAAAAAACACAATAAAAATCTAGGACACTCAGGGATCCTAACATTAGGGATTCAAAGAAAAGGAATCACTTTCAGAGTGGAAGACATGGGATGTGTTCTCTGCCTTCCCCCTTACCCAACACAACCATCTGTGGGAGGGGGTGATTCCAGGACCTTTCTTCCCCTGGTTTCAATTGCTCCGCAACACAAGCTGTAGAGAAGACTATCTGAGCATGCATTACTGCAGGAAACGTGAAGAAAAGTTCCCTTATAAAAACAGAGGTGATTTTTCTATCCTGAATAGCAGTTTATTTAATTAGTTAGTTAAGGATATACTCTGGTTAGGACACTTCCTCAAAAAGAGCTCTGCCAAACCCAGTTCTGGACAAAAGGGTGCAGTGGAATCAACAGCATTCTCTTCCAACTTGGAAAGGATCATAAACTTAAGTCATTCCCATAGCTTCTTTATAGTGGACCCTTTTAAAAAGTTAAATATATGTTGAAAGGAAATCTTTCATCGCTGTTGAAAATCCAGGACTACTTGCTTCAGAGAGAAGGTAAGCACAAAATAAAGACAATACAAAACAAACAATATTAAATATTAGCTAGGGACTAGTGTCTTATTGATTTTATTAGTATTTTTTTGCAGAAAAACAGGTTAGAGAGGTTTCGCCACTAAGCTGAGACTTTCCTCTTGACTAATCAGAACTGATTGATTAATGTTTTTAATGTTAGTTAAGGATATGGCCATCTTCCACCAACACATTTTGCATACCACCAGTAGCATGAATCCACTCTTTGAGCAATGAATATTTGGCTCAGTGATTCCTCAAGCAGGCTACACACCAAAATATGTATTTACAGCCCCTTCTCCCAAGATATACCTTAAGATACAAAAAAGAATCAGAAACTCCAGGGATCAGGTCCAAATATATCTCTTGACATGAACACCTCCAGATTATGATGCTTCCACATATGGGAATCATCAATAGCCAAATCCTTGGAATTTGCCTCCAGTGTCTTCCCCACACCCTGTTCTTCTCTAACCCTAATGACCAGCTCCCTCTCTTCTACTGTGAGAGAGAGAATGAGAGGCCGAGAGAGACAGGCACAGAGAGAGGGACCCAATCTAAATGCTCATCCAACTGCTTTGGACCTTTCACTGCAGGGTCCCTGTGAACCTGCCACATACAGAGTCTTCACATTCTCTTTCACTGTCCACCTTTATCTGCTGTGTCTCCTGTTACTTGTTTCTGCTGAATCGTCCTCCAATCAACGCAAAGGTTAGCAGTCAATCATGTTGACAGGATCAGGCTGGGTGACATTTGGAGGGGTGGAGGAGAGGTACCTAGTCTCTGACCCTGAACTGAGTACTGACTCCGAGTTCTGGAATCCAATCAGGTAAGACTAGCAGCTACTCTTGAGTATTTACTATGTACCAGGCTCTGTGCTAAAATGATTTCTTATTTGGCCTTTGCAGTAACACTTTACAGTAGGTATTAGAAGCTCTATATTCAATTACACTTGCCTCAGGTCACAGAGCCAGGGCATGACAGAGTCGTGATAAAAACCCGGGTCTATACATCTCTTAAATGACGCTTTTTAGTTTTTGTGCTAAACGGCATGTTTATAACCTAGTTGTAATATGATAAATTGATCTGTGACTGGATATTAAAGAGTTCCTACATAATGTAACAGCTCCATTTCATAGAGGCAATATCTTGACACCAGAATTTGTCCATAAATTGAGGCTGACCAGTAGTGCCTTTGCAATGACACCATGCAGGTTATAATGCCTCTTTTATTTATATTTATACTCAGCCCTATCTCTATCATCTCATTTACTAGCAAAAATAAAATGGGAATGACTGAAAGTGGTGCTTATTAATGTTAACTGGAAGACACTATGGTAAATTTGCTAAACAATAACTAAAAATACAGGCATAAAGTTCTGATTTTGACTATTTCTTAAGTTGCTATGGAAACTGAGAGAGATATGTCATTACTCTTAGCTACCTGTACCAACATTCAGTTGTATGAAATGAATGATAGTTTAGAATTAATTTGGTCTCTTATGTTTATGCTAAATTGATACAAAGGGCTTTCAACCAATCCATTACTTTTGTAGGGCAGAAAAAAATGTTAATTCACTGAAATTAAGTGGTTTTCTTCTGATAACAATTAGGAATGAGGAAAATATTGGAATCTTCATTGTCGAGAGAAACTGCAGGCATGCCCTTATTTATTCTTTCTATACACAAATGTATAATTTCTGCATCCCCCTACTTCTGGGCATTTAGCAATCACTCCAAGTAACTTGAACCAGAGATGGTGATTAGGTGAGAATATGGGTATTGGTAGGGCCCGGCCCGAGCCTAGCCAAAATACCTCAAGTGCTAAGAATGAAGCTTGGAAAGGCATAATTGTGACAAGGTTGTCTACATGTTTTGTGCAAGGTGAATAAAGGCATGTTTAGCTAATCCTTATGTGTGCTAAATATGGCTGTGAAGGTCTTTATCCAATATCATTTAATGAAGTATTTTATTGACACTGAGTCTTTAACATTTTAAAACAAAAAAATTGGGAGTAGATCAATAGTAAAATGTGTGTCCAAACAAAGGAATAGTGTCTGTCAAAGTTTTATATTTATTATCAGTTTAAACTTTCTTTAGGTAGTTTAAATCAAATGCAACAACAAAACACATCATGTCATCATATCTCTTAACAATTTTTTTTTCACAGTTAAAATGAGGTATTCTGGCTTTATAATGTTCTAGGTTGAATTAAGCAGTTAATCAAGGTTCCTAGAAAGGAAAGATATATCTGAACAATTATTTCCTAGGGAAAAAGAGGCAAGTGAAATTTACATGAATAAGATAAGCCACAAGACACATTTCAGAATATCAAGCAGCATAATTGCAAAATTTTAATTCTAACCTTAATTGGTATCATTTATTACTGATATTATTTCATTAATTTAGCAAACAGCATGCACTGTAGTATAAAACAAGCAATCGAGGAAAAAATAGAATGTTTAATAGAGAATCTATCAGATTCATATATCATCAGAATTGACCAAGACTTATCTTCACTACGACAATCTCTGTATTTTCTAATTGCTGATCAGTGAGGTTAAATGACATTACAATTGGCATATACACAATACAAACAATGCATAATGCATACATAATCTGTATTTAATACTTATCAATATTGGGGTGTAAATTAGTAAGTGTAATAGCAGCAATGTACCACTGTTTCTAGAATCTGTTCTATGAATTATCATATTGATAGTCTAGATTCATGACTGAAGTGTTTCTAATACTGTAATCATGTAAACTGCAAATGTACAAAGCTATCAAAGGCCTAATTGACTCTTCAAAGTGCTGTGCTTCATATTGGGCTCAAAGCTTGTGAGCAAGCCCCTGCTATTTGAATTAAGTACTGGCTGCAAGTTCTGGGCTCCACTCAGTATATTCTAGTGATGGGGCAGCTAGGGAGAGGGAGGCACAGAATAAAGACCAATAGCCACCATAGTAGGAGTGTGCTTGGACAGCGTTGAATGAGGGTGCCTTCTATTTTAAGTTTTTTCCAGCATCCTGTGATTAACAGCCTTCAGCAGATGTTAGAGAATGGCCAGGAGACAAGAGGAAAAACTGGCATTCTAAGAAGGAGATGAGAATGAATGAGATGGGAAATGCCTCTAGACTATTGATGGTGCTGCCTCATTAGACTGTGGGATTCTATTCCCAGAGGAGAGAAGGAAAATATTGTATATAAGCTATTTGTCTTAGAAAAGAGTGTGAATATCCTAAGAACAAGTTTTGTTGCAGAAAATACTAGGACACAATATCCACAAGAGAGGAAGAGTTATCTTAGAACATTTTAACAGTGTCTAAGACTATGCTATTTTAACAAAAGCAGGAGCATTTTGTAATATAGTTCTGGTTAGGGCTAGTTCGTAGCTATTAGAGTGCCAGCTGGCAGTGTCATTATTTCTAGTAGGAAACTAGGAAATCCAGAGCATAAGGAGATAGCAGATCTCTTGGGGGCAGTAAAGAGCTATTCAGTATTGTTCAGTATTGTTTGAAATTTAGGATAAAATTTCTGGCTAAATCTTATCACCCTATCAATTCACTCCTGTGTGTCTCAAAGCAATGCTTGTGAGTGATGAAGAAGCTATGGCGGCAGATACCAGGGAGCCGCCTGAGGCAGAGGGCCAAGACGTACTGGAAAGTTGGCAGAATTTATAGGGACAACTGTGTTGAATCCATAGAAAGCAAACTTACTGTCAGTTCAGATGTCTGATGTTATCAATTTCTATAGTTTTCCTCTTGGCAGCATAAGGCTATTTAGCATGTATTTGGGAGAGCCCACCTCTTGGGAACCCACATACATGTTGGTAGATTTCTTTCAGCCCTACTCATTTCATTATACAGATCACTAAAGTTACCACTTCTAGACAAATCCCCTCATCGCAGAACACACTTTTGGGAAATGACCCCAAGTAGCATTCTTCACACATTCCACTGAAGGAAGAATGACCACAGCTATACACCCACTGAGTGTAAGGCATTCAACCTCAACATCAGGGACCTTTCATTTAGGGAGCTAGAGAACTGAAGTTTGGAGAACACTCAGCTCTACAGTAGCAAACAGCATCCTTATTAGAGGAATGAAACAAGGCAGATTCAGCACAGGCTCACTGGCCCAGACAAAGGAGAAGCTTCATGCCTGTGTTCTAGTCATTAGCCTCTTCTGTCCCAGAGCCTAATACTACAAATCTGCAGTCAGCCAAGAAAAAGCATTACCAAAGCTCCAATTACGGCATGAACTAAATCTGTAAAATGGCCTTTGTGTAGAGCTTTTGCTTCCCAAGAAAAAGAAGTTTAACTTCAGTCTTAATTTCTGTGTTTCTCTACCTTTGCCTTTATGCAAAACCTTCCAGTGGGGTTGTAACAATGTTTCTTTGGACAGTACTTTCTAATAGTAAGATTCAGAAAACCCTGACAGACCACAGAATTGTGTTATCTTCTGGAACAGAGACAAAAATATATTTTTTGTGTATGAATATGAGAAGGTCATGAAGAAAAGACCCAGGGCTCTTATGATCTGTCATTTTCTGGGCTCAGATTTTGGGCTTTTCTTTGAATTTACATAATCCAAGGTTGGGCTGTGGCTTAAGCATTCTCAAGAATTCTGGGGCCTGGGCTCAGAGCTAAGAAAAATGACTAAACCTAATTCCTAAGAGTCTAATCCAACAAGTATACAAAGAAGATTTTTTGGCATATCTGTTAGATCTACCATTAATTTAATTTTAATTCTCAATGACACATTCCCTTCCAACAATTTTATCTTGACCTCTCTCTCCAATCCTAAGAATATCTCTGTACCCATCAAAAACAGTGCTACCTGTATTCAAGCCTTTAAACTCTACTCTAGTCTAACTCAAACCTGTTAGTCACCTTTGTCAAAAGTCATGGGAATGTGGCCTTGTGAAAAATGGTTCAAGTAGCCTATGAGAAGCGCAATCCATACTTTCAAACATATATGGCCCCAAATCCTGTGACAATGAAGTTCTCTTTGGATCAATCAAGTAGATTTTTAGCTGATCTGAAAGTTAATTCTGAGCAAGTGTGATAGCCTTGTTTTGATCTGAAAGGCTTCCAGAATTTGTGAGAGTAACTGATGTGGTTGGATGACCATTTTTTGTTGTCAGCAGATGCAAATGGATCATAGACTTAAAGCCTATTTTCCTTCTGTTTTGCCTACCTGACTGAGGTCTCCTGCTTGGCCTCAAAGTCCAGGGAGCAGAATACATACATCCTTTACAATGTGTTAAGCAATTTTTTCTCTGGCCAGAGATTCTGCTAATTCAAGAGTGTATGATCAGGGAATTGTAAATAATACTCCTCCTACCTCCCAGAACTCCTGTGCAGATTTCCCAGGTGTGAGTGAAGTGGGCAAGGCAACATGAAGGAGCGGTCGCCTGCACTCACCCAGGAGAGCAGAACTCCATGCACGCGGCCTTGGTGTAGTTTTCTGTGCTTTTGTGCCATGCTTGATGACTTTTTTTTTTTATCATGCAAACACTGAGATGCACTTAAACGTTACAATCCAAATGAGTGCAATTATATATTTAAAAACTAAAGGAGAAAATCAAGTAAACATGTCACTGAACAGTCAGCAGCCCTTGGGTTCCTGGGCATCCTGTGCAGATACCTGTCAACACACCTGGCCTCATAGCACCAAGCACCTGGACAAAGCTGAGGCTCAAATAAAACAGAGCAGAATAATTCTCCTCTTGCCTCCTGATCTCTTTGCCAAGTAATAAGGGGTTAAAAGAGGGGGAATTGACCTAGTCCCTAGCAATTGATCCAGAATCAAAACCAAAAGCAAAATAAAGCAATTAACAAAGAATAAAACCCTGAGGTAAGGCCAGGGATTTTAGTGCTTCTCACTGGGATTTAATATCAGAATTAAAGGAAAATGAAGAGAGTAAGGACACTCCTATCCAGAGAAGGCCCTTCAGAATTTGACAATGCTATCTTAGGAACCTCTTCAGGGTGGGATTCAAATGCAAGAAAAGAGGAAGCTCAATCAGATTTTACACATAGGCATTTGTATTGTGTCTTCCCCAAGCAGTGGAAACTAAAGGTCAGAGTTTAAATTACTTTACAGAGAGTAGAGGCTGGAAGACCAAGCATGTGCTTATAGTTGCTCACACTAGGGTACCCCTACAGCAGGCAACATGCAAAATCCAGCGATGAGCATCAAAGGATAGAAACAGGAAGCTGCTGGGGGAAGGGTCCAAACAATTATTTAAAAATGCACACATCCACCTGGGATCCTACGTTCTTATTTCCTCCTTAAGAAGTCAGAGGCTGATACTTTGAGATTCTCAGACAATGCTGAGAAGCACTGAAGTACACACACTCCCACGGCCAGTTTTCTTTCTAGCCTCTTCCCTTTTAGACTGTCTTCCAGAAAGTCTACCTCAAGAGCTCAGAGTTTTTCATGACCCATTTCATCTGCTGTACCAGTGCGTGGCTTGGAGGTGGTTTTTCAGATCTGGACCACATCCACACATATCCACTGTACCCAGCAAGGTTGGGCGTGGCGGTGCAGGATATCTACGGCAGAGGCAGAGTCACACCAGCCCTGAGATGCGAGGTCCTGTGGGTGGGAAGAAGACCATGGCAGCATCTGTCCTGAAGGAGAAAAGTTCAGGAAGCTCCTTTTTGAGTGCTCCTGAGGCAAGAAGCACTGCAGATACTTCATCTATAAATAAATAAATAAATAAATAAATAAATAGATAGATAGATAGATAAATAAATCAAGACACAAGAGGGCTCTATATGGATAAGCACCTCTCATCAATAATAATTTAAAAAATCCCCTTTTGAGTTTCAAAGTCCTCATGCAGCGGTGATTAGAAGGCTCAAAACAACCTGTCGAAAGTAGATCAGGACATGAACTGGAAATGTTCCAACACTGGGTGTTTCTCACTTGAAGACACACAAGCCACCCTAAATGTTCCCGAGGTAGTCTTGTTTCCAGGAGTCACAGAACAGCTCCAAACCCACTTGGAGCTTCCTCCTTTAATGTCATTGCACTTTCCCATGCATCCTGCTTCTGCCTCCATGGTATCACGGACAAAGTGCCTTCCACTTAGCGTCGTGTCCCACAGCACAGGCAACAAAATGCAATTCCAAAATCTGGCTTGAAGATCCCACTCCAAAGAAGAATTTGCCAAAATGATGCAGGTTCTTACCTGGCAGCCATTTTGGGAAAATCTACAGAATTAAATCAAAGAAATCTGGCATGCAACAAACATGCATGTTTATCTTTTGTTGGGCCCCACAATCGAAAATATCATTATTCCTTTCACTTTTAAGGAAGCCCAAAAGAAGTGGAAAGGAACCACTGTTCTAAAACTGGGAAATGCATTTTGATACTGAGGGCAGAATGCACTATTTATTTGAAGAAATCAGTGACCAGGACAAGCTGTAAGAACAGCTTGTGGGTGGAACACCTTGGTGATAAATATGTCTTACTCTCTCAGGTAAGAAGTGGTGACATTCAACATTCCCAGAGAGAACTAGTGCATAGCCCTTTCTCTCCTCAGGATCCCAGGTTGATGTGAGAGCCACCCTATAGAGTGGTCCGCATCTGCCATGAGCCATTCTTTCTACCAGCAACATCCTAGAAGTTAACAGGGAATGGGCCAATTAGCAGATATTCAATACCCCAATGGAACTTGGAGACCCTATTTCCATATTCCATGTACCGCCATAAGCCATGGGGAGATCCTGACATTGATCACATGAAACATGCTTTCTTCCCTTGGACTTAAGTTTTTTTAAAAGTCTCATTTGGGAAAAATGCAATTAAAAGCCCTGTAATTTTATCCAAATGGCCCTCTGAGGAAGGAAAAAATGGACTCCTCCTCTTAATTACTTCACCATCACTGCCCAAGGGCCATCCTAACAGGGAACGCTTCAGAACTCTACCCTGGATCAATAAATCCAACAGTAAGTTAAATAAAAATTAAATCAGCATTTAGTCAAAGCTCTATCCTCTTGTAGGAGGTCATTCAACTCAATGACGGTTGTGGCAAAGTCCACCAGGTCCACAAAGTCAGATGTGATGATGTTGACACCCATGGCTCCAGGTTTCTGAGTTTTCACCCAGTCTAGGATGGCAGGAAGATTCCTACACAGTGTTGGGGGAAGAGAAAACAGAGAGTAGAGTTTACAAGGACTCCTCTAGAAACAGAAATAAAACATTTCCACCCATATAACAAAAGTATGTCACTAAAAGCACATGCCCCTGGAATTCTGCCAACTTAAGCTTTATGTGTCCTTCAGGGACAAAGTGATCTCTGTTCTGTCAGAGAACTGGACTTTCCAGAGATTCTTCGCTGTAAAAGGAGATTATTTGCCCAAGCACCAAAGAGAAATACTATGTCAACAGCATCTTAAAAAATTAAGACCAAGAGCCTAATTATTGGTTGTTTCTTTCATTGTTTTCATTAAGAAAATTTTCAAACATACACCAAAGCTAAAATAATTTTACAGTAAACACTCAGATACCTACCACCTAGACTCTACTGTTAACATTTTACTATAGTTGCTACCACATACCCATTCATCAATCCGTCATGCTATCCTTCCATCAATCCATCTTAAATTTTTTATAAATTCCAGCTGCAAACATCGGTACACGTCCCCTAAATACTTCAGCATGCATATCATTAACTAGTAATCAATATTTGTTTTCAGTTTGTTTTTCTTTTGACATAAAGTTCACAAACAATAAAATGGATAAGTCTTAAGGGTACATTTGCTGAGTTTTAACAAAAGCATACCTCTATGTAACCCAAACCTCTATCAAATTACAGAACATCACGAGCACCCCAGAAAGTTTCTGCACATCCCTTCCCTGTCAATTGCTGCCTCCATCCTCCCAGAGGCAACCACTATTCTGATTTTGTTTCACCATAGATTAGATTTGCCTGTACTCGTCACAAAAACCATGCAATATGAATCAGTTTTTTTTTTTTTTAATTACTGAGTAGTATTCCAGCTGTATGAATATACTGCAGCTTATTTATTCATTTTCCTGTTGATGGATACCTGTGCTGTTTCCAGTTTTTCAATATTACAAATAAAATGGCGATGGACATTGTTGTACAAGTCTTTTTGTAGACATTTGTTTTCATTTCTCTTGGGTAAATACTAAGGAATGAAATTGCTGGATCTAGGGTAGGTTTATATTTAGTTTTATAAGAAACTACTAGACATTTTCCCAAAGTGATTGTACTATTTTACATTCCCACCAACAAAGTATGAGAATTCTGATTGCTTCACATCCATTCCAAAATTTGGTGCTATCAGTCTTTTAAACTTATGTTTTCTTGATTTGTCTTGTTTATTATTGAGTTGTAGGAGGTATTTATATATCTTAGATACTAGTCAGATATGTTTTGTGAATATTATTTCTCAGCCTATAGTTTCCCTATTCATTTTCTTAAAGGTATATTCTGATGAGCCAAAGTCTTTAATTTTGACAGTCTAATCATTCTTTTCTTTTATGAAACCATAAAATTTTGTTACCTAAGTAACTTTTGCCTCCTCCCAAGTGACAAAGATATTCTCCTATGCTTTCTTCTAAATGTTTTATGATTTTAGTTTTTATGTTTAGCTCTAAGATTCATCTCAAATTAATAGGAGTCAAGGTTCACCTTTTACCTCATGGATTTGTAGTTAGTTATTCCAGCACTATGTGTAGGTCCTTACTAGACTGGTGCTTACTCAGTTGTCTCAGTCTCATTTTACAATTTGAGGACTTCCTATGCAACAGAATATTTTACCCCAAGCAGCTCACAGTATAGTGACATAAACAAACAGTAACAATTCAATGAGATCATTTCTTTATTAGTAGCAAGTTTAAAATACCACGGGAGCCATAGAGGAGAGAGTAATAAGTGTACTCATTGTTTTCAATCATGGCAAAAATAGCTTACCAAATATTTAATAGGTTGAGAGTGCTTTCAGGAAGACACAAACTAGGGCTTATATTTTGGTTAAGGGATTTGTTCTAGGCAAAAACTGGAAATAAATAAAGCTTATCTTAATTGGTCCCATTATCTTCTTTTTTTTTTTTAAACTTTATTTGTACATTTAATAATTGAAAATGTAAACAATTAAAAACTAAAAAGTAAACACAGATGAATAAATATATACATTTCTCAATTAAATGTAATGGATACATATAAATTTTTTTTTTGATCAAACAATATGTCATACAATATATTTGGTTCATAGTAACGCATTCATACAGTATTTGTCCTTTTGTGTCTGGCTTGCTTCACTCAACATACTGTCCTCCAGGTTCATCCATGTTGCCATATGCTTTATGACTTCATTTCTTCTTACAGCTGCATAATATTCCATTGTGTGAATAGACCACAGTTTGTTTATCCATTCTTCTGTTGATGGACACCTGGGTTGTTTCCAACTTTTGGCAAGGGTGAATAATGTTGCTGTGAGCATCGGTGGTGTGCAGATGTCTTACTAGTCTGCCATCTTCCCGGAAGACCCCTTTATCTTCTTTTGATAAAACTCACCCTGGTTTCTCTCTTCCTCGTTCCCTTCAAACCTGCCCCACTTCTTTTAGCATACATTCTACCTTCTCTGTTTTCTCCTAGACATCCCTAAATACTACGTTTTGACAAAAGCATACCTCTACCATCAGCCATGGGCTAAAATACATCTCATAGAGCAATTCACCTTTCAGTATTAATGTCTGATTATGATTTAACAGACCATCCTCCCAGGAGGATTTCCATTTTTAACTGGGGCTCCTGAAGACTTAAAAATCCCAATTGGACTGTAAGTTATTGAATTTCTCTGTGCCTCAGTTCCTTCCCCAGTAATAATACTTACCTCTTACAGATTTTTTTGGAATTAAATACAGTAATATATGTGTGAGGCAGGCTAGTTTAGGGAATGAAAAGACGAATCTGGGACCTGGCAGAAAACCACAGCTGTGAAACATGTGGCGGGGGAACCCTCCCAGAGGAAAGGACCCTCACAAGATGGCTGCCGGAAGAACCTTGAGAGAGAAGTCTCCATTTGGAAGGGGATTTCTTCCAGGATGAAGGAAAAGCCCCAGATATTCTCAAGGGGTCTTGCCTTTGGGCCCCCAGGGGTAACTGATGGGTGGGGTAAGCAATTAAAACAGCAAACAGCTGGGACTCCTCCCCCGAACATTAACAAGGGGAGGGGTAATTAGTGGTTTCAAAAGCAAGCCCAGAAGTTAAATCAACCCTTTTTCTTTTTCTCCTGTTATGCCCCTTCTCTCTTGGCCTGGACCAGCAGGCAAGTAGATCTAGGGACTTTTAATCTGTAAGGGGAACTTGTAGTCTGTAAATCAGTCCTTTTTAGCCTTTTTTTTTTCACCCTTTTTTGCCCTTTTCCTCTCTGCCTGGACCAACCTGCAAGAATATCTGGGACCTATAATTTGTTATTTTCTCCCATTTCTCCTCTCTCATTTTCTTAATAAACTACGGGCTTAACTAAACTGGCGTGTACTTAAATTCATTTATGTAACATAGCCAAGAACCTAGAGAAAATCCAGCAACATATGCAAAGTTTTAGAATAATGTCTCGTATACAGTAAATTGCTATGTAAGTATTTAGCGCAAGAGAAGGAATCATCAATGGTAGAGTATATTTGGGGATATTTGTCACTTAGACAAAAAAAAAAAATCTGTGACCTGAGAATGAAGGGTTGCAAATACAGTGTTTCCTTGGAGATAAAGACCGTGATAAAGACAGTGGCCTGCAGGAAGGACGCAGTAATACAGAGCCTCACAATTCAAGACTTCATGCTTGAAAAATCACTGGTCAGTGTTTACGCATGAAGCACAGGCGCCATCATCTGGTCATCATGGGAAAATGAGAGTTGAAGACCTGGAGGCAACCTCAGGCAATTGCAGACAGGGCCCAAATTTGAGGATCCCTGGAGCCTGAGCAGAGCAATGTGGAAAGGTATGTATCTGTGGTCTCCAATGCCAGAGAACTCTGTGCCATCTTCGGCTTGCATGTGTCAACCTTCCCCAAGGCCAGGATCAAATGTAAACCACTATGAAGAGGAGCCACTTGATTTTTTTAACTCCAGACATTTACCAAAAGTAAAGATCTGTGCAAAAGGCTAAGAGCTAGATATTGCTGACAGGTCCCCAAGGCATCACAGCCCACAGACTGCAAAGCAGTACATTAGCAACTTTTCTGTGACTTTGCATCCCTACCCGAGAACAAAACATGTCCACTGTGTTCCTGTTTTCCTTTTCCTTTTTTTTTTTTTTTTTTTTTTTTTTTACTAATAGAGAGGGTGTACCTATTTTGTGCCCAGACATCATAGTAGTTTCCATATTATTTGATTTAAGACTCTACAATCTTGTGGGGAATTATCAATCTCATTTAACTGGTGAGAAAGTGGTATCTCAAGTCTGGAGACTTGTTCAAGGTCATCCTGTTTTCTTTCTTTTTTTTTTTTAAGCATTTATTTATTTATTTTACTTTTATCGATTTATCCTCGCCCGCCCCCCCCCCATTTTTGCTGTTTTTGTGTCCATTGGCTGGGCAACTCTCTGTGTCCATTTCCTGCCCTCTCTTCTCAACCTTCTCCTGTATTCACTGGGATTCGATCCTTGGAAACTCCGATGTGGGAGAGAGGCATCCTATCGCCTGCGCCACCTTAGTTCCTGTTTTTTTCGGTGCGTGTCATCTTGACTCTCCCTTGTGTCACTCTCCTGTTACATCATCATCTTGCTATGTGGCTCACGGGGCCTGGCAGTGCACTCATGCACAGGCCTGACGATGCACCCGCTTGCAGGGCCTGGTGGCACACCCATGCATGGGGCCTGGCAGCCCACGTGCCTTCTATATTTTTCTTTTTTTTACCGGGAAGTCCTGGTGATCGAACCCAGGTCTCTCCATATGGGAGACGGATGCCCAACCATTTGAGCCACATCCGTTCCCCCAAGGTCATCCTGTTGATTATGGATGGAGTTAGGTTTCAATCTCAAGTTTTTTAGTTTCAGTCCATAGATACTCTGTCCTCAGGCTCTAGGCAAAACTCACTTTCACTTGCTGTGAGTGGGAGTACATGGGGTTTTTCTAAGAATCTGGGGGAAAGCACCATAGAAATTCTGTCAGAATGGCTGTATTTTTAGTGGCTTCTGTCTAGGGTATGAAACAAGGTGATCAAGATTTCAGGTCTCGCCACGTCTGTAAGGAAATATACCTTGTCCTTCACCATTTGGTTTGAGCTGAGAGTCAGTGGTCAGGATCCGGGCGGGGCTTATTAGTTAGGACTGGTCCTGGGGTGCTGGAACCCTGTGAAAGGCCCATCAGAACTGCTGGTTTCCTATGCTTGTTCAATAGCTAGGAGGAAATGCCAACTGTACCTTGTGCTGGCTTTTGGAAACAAATTGTGGAGCAGAGTTGCATTTTCTCCTAAAGTTGATATACAGGCCTAGGAGTTTCTCCAATCTTGGCGACATCTGCTTGCTATCAGGGCAAGGGCACTGGCATGAGAGGATACCTTGGATTCGGGTACACGCCACCATCATTACCACTAAAGAAAAGCGTCTTGTGCTTCCTTTGCAGCCAGATTAAAGTTCTAGGAATTTACAAGAGTGAAAATCATTGTGATATTCTTTGTTAATAGTTGTAACCAATAAGATCTGGCCAGACTGAAGTACCAGTGAGACAATTACAGCTTCTTGGATAAGAAAGGAACAGGGCACTGAAACATGCCATATTCGAGTCAGTGTTGACATCTGAAAAGGGTAGTGGTCCAACCATCAGAAGTCCAGGGTTTGAGATACATTACTGACTTTTACTTGCTGTCTGGATTTGGGCCTCTTGCCCTTGCTGGGCCCCATCTTAAAATGGGGATGATAAAGTCCTCCAGACAGTGCGCTCACCCAGAAATCAAATGAAATCATCTGTGAGACAGTTTATATTCAGAATACAATGTATAGATATAACTTATCCTTCTTTTTTTTCTTTTTTTTTTTTTTTATCTTTTTATCCTTATTTTTAAATACTACCTGTTCCTTATTAGTAGAGCTCTCTGTAGATACTATTACTATACTTCCATCATAGTGATTTTTACACTGCTTTATAGAAATTTACACATTTGTTTTTTCCTGCTATACCATGAGTTCCGTGAGGGCAGAGACCAAATTACTCAGCTTATATCTTTGGACCTAGTTCTTTCTAGGCACTCAATAAATAAATAAATAAAAAATGAATAAATGAAAAACGTTAGTCCACAAATTTACCAAAAGGCATGAGAAATACGGTATGAATACATGAACATATACTACAAAAAGGAAAGTTTGTAATTTGTCATTCTGAATCTTTCAAAGAGCCGTATCTCTGTTTTATGAAATTCTCTTTTCCAAGTTCAGCCCAACTAATTCAATCAGGACAGTAGAGTCAGACAGAGGGAGTTTCTGGTTCTGTCCATGGCAGGCATAAAGAAGAGACCTCACTAAGACAGAGTGCAGGTACCTCTTGCTATCCAAACTGCTGCTAGCTAAACTCCTGTTAGCTGAACTCATGCTATCTAAGCTCAGAACTAAATAGAGACACATTTTGGGATGAACCTTTCAATATCTGAACTCTTAGTGCTCACCACCTGGAATTTGGGACTCAAACTGATTCTTGTTAATATCCCTCATTACTCAAACCTACGGCTTCCTGAGCATGGATAACAAGGAATGCCTTGTTATTTGAATGTATTTATAACACACACACACACAGACACACACAATCCCTTTTTTTTTTTTTCTTATCTGTTTGCGTGATGGTGTTTTTGGTGCGTTGCTTCCGTGTGGGGGTTGGTGCTTCACCGCACTGTGCAGGTCTGGGATGCCTTTTTTCTTTTTCTTTTTTTTTTTTTTTTTTTACCAGGAGGTCTCGGGGATTGAACCTGGGTTCCCCATGTGGTGAACGGGACCTCAATTGCTTGAGCCACAGTCACTTCCCACCATCCGTTTTCTTGACAGCACTTATCGTTCTTTGGTGTCCAGGATAAAGAACATGGTCAAATACAAAATGACCAGGGGCAAAGGTGTCCTTTCCTGCCTAAATGTACACTTAGTATTTGAAACTGAGGTTTGGTGAATGGCACTGAAAGTTGCTTCTTAGAAATCAACATCACCATGAAAGGGAGAAAGACACCCTCAACCCTTAAAGGGCCATCTCTGAATCCCTAGGACCTAATGCTTCTTAAATAATGAGATGCTTATTTATTGCTTCTTAAATAAATGAGAGCCTGGGCAAGTTGCTAGGGCAGGGGAAGGAATAGGATGTGGCTACCTTGCCAGAAATGAATGGGGCTTAAAGGGCTCTGCATTAGCTTCAACACTTAGAGCAGAGGTTCTTCATGGTTTTTGTTCCACAGACCCCTTTGCCAGTCAGTTGAAAACCCTGGACCCCTTACTAAGTCCACACTATACTGTATATTATTTAATAAATATATCACACCCATACCAACACATCCCCACAAGAATAATGTTGTTTTGAATTTCAACTTAAGCTCACGGACCTCTGGTTAAGAATCCTTGATATAGAGAATATGTATGGCATAATGTATATATATATTTTAATCAAATCTTTAGAGATCCTCTGGGCATGATAAATGTAATTCATCACAAATGCCAAGCTTTTTCAAATATAAGGCATTTTAGTTTTTTGTTATTATTTTTTAATATTTTCAAATAATAATGGCTGTGCTGCTGTTTATTCAGAATACAATTGAGATGAATATATTTTTAAAAGCCTCACTTGTGGGTTGAGAACAATTCTCACCTGTGAACCAGAGTGTTCTTGAGGCCACCCACCAGGCCTCGAGCGATGGTCTTCACTCTCGGAGTGAGAATAGCTTGAGAGACATGGAAGGAGCCGAGCGGGGTCCGCTCGCTGAGAGTGGTCTCTAGGAAGAGAATTAGTTTGCGCACACTTGTGGTATTTGCCCAGGGCGCTGGAATCTTCTTTCCTGGCCACAAGAAGGGGTATTGCTTGTACAAGGGACAGTGGTAGAAAACAAGAACCTGAAATGTTCAAAACAGAAAAAGGAGAGCAATTCATGAAAAAGCTGAATGATAAGTGTTTGGGTTTAGACTAATTGCTGGAAGGAAAAGCAAATATATACAAACCTATGTAGAGATTCAAGAAACATTATATATATTTTTAAAAAATCAAGTACCAAAGATTTACTGCCCACTTGCTCCATGCCAGCCTCAGATTCTTAATTTTTTTTGTTGTTGTTGTTATGAACATCTCTGGGATTACGATAAAATCATGGACACCTTCTCAATATAATTCTTTTAAAATGAATGCATAAAACAAAATAGGATGTCAAAAGAAAGCAAGTATATTGAAATACAGTAATCAATATAAAAAATAAAATTGTAATAAATCAATGCATCTGCATCATTATGACAAGATTTGTTGTGGGTCTAATAAGTTCCATAATTTTGAGTTGGGGATGAGTGTAAATGATATTTTTAGATATCGAATATGGAAATAGCTGTGCCCAAGTCACAGGTGGGGCAGTACTGATGTGGGTCTCTCCTCACTCGGGATGGATGGGTATGCTAATTTTCATTTGGAGGTTAGTGAAAGTAAGCATGTGAATTTTTTCCATCCAAGTTCAAGACTTCTAAATTCTATCCATACACGCTCCTTGGGAATCTGTGGACCTCAGATTGAGAATCCCTGTATTGTCTAGAAGTTATGGTTCCTGTACTCACAGCACTCTTAGCTCTTGGAGTTGAGATAAAGACATTGAAAAAATTTGGGAATAAACAGATTTTCAATTGTGCATTGCTGACTCTGAATACAATTGCCATTCCCAGGAGAGGGAGAGAGCGTGGTTCCTGAGTCTGAAAAGATGTCACAGAGGCGGCAGGGCTCCTGTGAGACCTCTCAGGATGGTGATGATTTTAAAAATAATTAGCAAGCCACAGCCGCAGCATTAATTAGTTTCTGGGAGGCAGCTGAGGGACCAGGAATTGCTGTTTGGTTGTCCCAATTCAGAGCTCTGCTGCATAGGCTTCTAGAAGTAATGCTTTTTTTTTTTTTGTGGTCTCATGAGCACCAGTGATCTCTTCCTGGAGGAATGTCCAGCCTGCATGTTTACACTCCCTGGACTGCAATCCTCAGATGGCTGGCCTGAGACCATAATCCTGCAGGCATTCAAGAACTAGTGCTCTGACACATCCGTCCTGTTTCCGGGGTGCATTTAGCTCATGACTAAGGTGCTTGACTAACAGTTCCTGAAGGCCTAGAGCTGGGAAGCACGGGGCATGGTACACTCAATAGGGCAATAGTTGTTGTTTCTAATGGTTTTGAGTAATGTCTGACTGACTGCTAGTGATGCCTGTGGGAAACACATGTGTTAATGAGGTTAATCACAGGCTCATCATAAGCAGATTGCCTGGGAGTCTGGTGAGAAAGGCTCTAGCACCCAAGGGTGAGGGAAGCTGGCCTGTGAAGTGCAACACAGGAGAGTCAGAAGGCTGGGCGACCCTGCAAGAGGGCTTGTGAGATCACTTTCCCATGCCGCCTGGTCATTGGGCTGAGCGTCAGTGGACAAGGAGACAGTGCTGTCCTTTAACCTGCCTTGGAAAAGGTGCAAAGAGTACAAATTATGAAAAGGCTTTATACCTTTCCTTAGGAGTCCTCATGAGCAATCTGATCCTGAGGTTACAGGAAGAATTTCTGTTTTTGGTGGAAGGTTGGCCTATCCAACCAGGTCTTACTTTAGGGAATTTTAGGGGCAGTAACTCTTTCTAGGGTCTGGGTTTTTTATCTTCCTTCCTACCTCTCTTTGTTGTATTTTCTCTGAAATCTCCCCTCCAGCTCAGCAGTTCATGTTTTCCTCTTGATACTCACATTAAAAAACTCATTTTCTACAAGAACTGTTCCTTGATTGACCTCCTTTCATTCTCATCATTCCTTTACTGGGGCTCCCAGGATGCAGATTTATATGGTGTTCTATTTTTCAATTTATTTGTTAGAAAATGCCTTTTCTTCATACAGTACAGAGAGATTGAGGCAATTTTGTCTTGCAAATTTGTCTGTTGTTTTGTATTTTATTTTATTAGTGATATGTATTATAACCTTCTCATTAAGATTCTAAATAATGTCAAGATGTAGATTACATCATCTAATTCATTGTACCCTCAAAACTCATAGCCACTAATGGACAAAATGTACCTGTGAGCTGTGTTGTAATCGTATATTGAATAAATGAAATTTGACTGAATGGCAGTATACTTCTTATTATTAAATTGTAGTAATAAAATTCTTGGGGGAGGGGGTTTACACTTACAGCAGCTCATAATATAATGAATTTTTAAATTTTAAACACTAGTATGGATTATCCCTGCAGAGGGTACTCCACAGAGACTTAATGAGTTAACTTTTAGAATCTGTTAAAATATATCTAAGCTAGGTCCCCTAAATGGTTCCCCTACTTCTGCTGGTTCACCCTACCCCTGGTCTGTTCCTAGCCCAGCAACCAGAGGGATCCCACTAATTGCTGAAACTGGCTGGATTTAGCCTAGACCTGCTCTTCTGATGGTCTTTCTAAACAGGTCTCACCCCTGTTTATGGCTACACAAAACTTGTGTACACTTACTATTGTGATGGTAATTCTGGGCTGGACTTACCTTTGTTTATGGTTAATCACTCCACCCTCCTGTTTGATATCCATATGGAAAACCTTGTGGATGAACTCTACTCTGTACTTTCCTAACCTAGAACCTTGGTCTTTTTTTTTTTTTTGAAAGGTTTTTTTTTTTTTTTTTTTAATTTTTTTAAATTTATTTATTCATTTATCCCCCCCTTGCTGCTTGTGCTCGCTGGGTCAGCTAACCACGCCGTGTGGGCGGGCTTGCCTTCACCAGGAGGCCCCGGGAACCGGACCCAGGGCCTCCCATATGGTAAACGGGAGCCCTACTGATTGAGCCACAGCCACTTTCCCAGAACCTTGTTCTGATAATGATTATAACTCACCCTGGTCTGGTACACACCCTACCATGTTCAACCCCTTAATATTTATTAATGAAGGAACCTGTGTCCAGCTCCAGCCCAACTATTAATTAGCATCCCGATGGTATAAAATATTAGAATTTCTGTGGCTGGAGGAGGCTGATTTGAGATTGTTCATCTCTGGCCTCCCGCTCCTTTTTCTGCCTAGCCTTGTTTGGTGTGTCCTTCTAATCTACCCCTCTTCAACTTTTCCTTAAAGATCAGATATAATGAATTAAAAGTCATTCACTTGCAAATATTTATTGAACACTGGCTAAGTGTCAGGTTCATGGATAAATTAGTAAATAAACAAAGATCCTTACCCTAATAGAGATTTCATTCAGGTGGAGGGAGAAAGATAGTAAATAACAAACATAATAACCATATTACATATAATGCTAGAAAACAAGAGCTATGAAAAAAGAAAAAAGTTGCACGGTAAGGGAGTATTAGGAGTTTGGGAGTGTGGGAGTAGTTGCAATTTTTAATAACTTGATCAGAGTAGCCCTCATTGAAAATACTACATTTGAGGAAGTTAACCATGTGGATATTTGAGAGAAGAGCTTTGCCAGGCAGTGCAAAGGCTCTAGAGCAGGAGTGGGCCTGACATCTTTCAGAAAAGGGGGTGGTCCTGAAGAGGGGCCGGGTTGGTCTTCGGCTGGGTTCCTTTGCTCAGCACCACAGAACAGACAGACACAACAAACTAGGCTGGGAGGGAAAAGAGGATTTATTTACCAGCGGGAGACCAAGATGAACAATCTCAAATCAGCCTCCTCCAGCCACAGAAATTCTAATATTTTATACCATCGGGATGCTAATTAATAGTTGGGCTGGAGCTGGACACAGGTTCCTTCATTAATAAATATTAAGGGGTTGAACATGGTAGGGTGTGTACCAGACCAGGGTGAGTTATAATCATTATCAGAACAAGGTTCTGGGCTAGAAAAGTACAGAGTAGAGGTTATCCACAAGGTTTTCCATATGGATATCAAACAGGAGGGTGGAGTGATTAACCATAAACAAAGGTAAGTCCAGCCCAGAATTACCATCACAATAGTAAGTATACACAAGTTTTGTGTAGCCATAAACAGGGGTGAGACCTGTTTAGAAAGACCATCAGAAAAGCAGGTCTAGGCTAAATCCAGCCAGTTTCAACAATTTCAGATATTAACCTTTTGTTATTTTTTGTAATATAACGGCATCTATATAATTCTTAATCCTTGGTTACAAAGGTTCAGTACAACACCTCAATATTTAAGCTATATGGAATTTTCTAGTATTACAAAAGGTCCTCCCCGGGTTCAAAAGTACTTGCCTCCTTAAGATGTTTTGGCTTTGCATCTATAAGCAATGACCAACTTTTAATGAAAAGTACTTGCCTTAAAAAATTTCTTTTTATTTTTTATATTTAAAGAGAGTCTAAATTGGAGCCTGGCCTTGCCTGAAGCTCATCTTTCCCACTGTCTATCATCCTTTGGGACCAGAGCAGAATATATCTGAGGCCCACATTCCCTTTCCCAATGCTCTCTTGGTCTGGACTCCCTTCAGAAGGTTCTTCCTTCCCTAACTCTTTGTCTCCCCCCAGATCCAAATTCTATGAAGAAGGCCCTTTAAAAATGTTAAGAACCCTGAGATAAATCACTCCATATGCCTTTGTCATCTAATGCTTTACTTATCAATCTTGGCAAGAATTATTTACCATTGAGTTGAAGGCAAGACAGAAAAGACTATTCCTGAGGGGAACTAGGAGAATAAAAATGTACCTTATGGGACTGAGGAGAATGGTAATGGGTAACTGGTCCCATTTCACAACTTTGCCTTGGGCTGGTTCTGGCCAGGCAATCTAATCAACTTAGAAGCCAAGCAATTGCCAAAAAACTTTAAATATTTGGGAGGTATCAGTCCCCAGTTCAACAGGGCCCAGGAGAGCCCTTGAAGTTATCCTAGAGCCCAGAAACCAGTTTGCATAGGTTTAATATTCTAAGCAACCTATGCCTTCTAGCCTGAGGGCCCTGGATTGAGCTGTCTCATAGCTAGGGATATAGAAAAAGCAGAAAGAGTTACATTCTTGGCCTTGGAAGCTCATCTGTGTTTCCCTCCTACCTGGCCCTTCTTCTCCCACAGGGCTTGAAGTGTCACGCTCTCCACACTGCAGGCTGGGCACAGCTTGTTTCCAAAGGCCTCCTGGATCCTGAGGATCAGGCATTTGTGGTGGGCCTCATCCATGGCATAGAAGTGGTTGAAATCCAGGAAGACAATCTCTTGGGGGTGCTGTGTAAGAAATGAGTCAATCTCCATCAGCCCATCCCAGACCTTGATGCCAAAAAGTCCGTGGATGAAGTAGATCTCCTGGTCGGTGTCCCCTGGTTTGGAAGACACACGCAAGTCGAAGTAGCGGATCCCAGCCTCCAGCTGTTCTCGGAATGTCAGGTTCTGCGTCACGGACCACTTTTTCATCAGCTTCTTCACCAAGGAGATCCTAGCAAGGCGTTTAATAGCTGGGGTTTGGTCAGGTCCAACAGGAGACTTTTCATCTACAAAGTAGCTGAATGAATCATGAGAGCCTACACAAAGCAATAAAGGTGGGAAAGCAGTTGAGTCTCGAGCTGGGAAAGATAAGCCAATTGCCAAGAAAACTAAAAGATAGTAAGACACAATATGCACACAAAAAATTGTAAATCAACACTTGCAAAAAAATTCTAGCTTGTTAGAAAAGAAATAAACAAAAGTAAAAACATTGTAGTCTAATTAGCAGCTTGTTAAAGGTAGGATGATACTATAATTCTCATATATTGCTGGAATAAGGTAAATTAATAAAAATCCTTTTTGGAAAGCTATGTAGAAATATGCTTGGAAACAGGAGCTTTAAAATATTCATACTCTTTGATCTAGTAATTTAATTTCAGGGAAGCAATTCTGAGGAAATAAAATCTAACATTTGAAAAAACAAAGAAGTATACTGAAAAATATTTGTAGTAGAGACAAACTGGAAGTTGCTTAAGTGTTCAACATAGAAGAATACTTAACTGTGGCAGAGCCACTTTGAAACAAAAGATATGAAAACGAAGTGTCTATTTTGATAATCCTTATATAATTAGATGAGAAGGCAGAATTTTTAAAAATTGCCTTCTTTTTGTATTATCATACATACTAAAAAATCTGGGTCTGCAGGAATGATTTCTTGACAGATCAGATAAACATTGTGAAGGGCTCAAAGGTTAGTTATATGGTCTTCTTTTTGAACTCCTATCTTAATGAGCTGAAACTGCTATTAAATGATCTAAATTCATTCCTCTGCCTTAAAGAACAAGAGGGTTAAGTATCCTCCTAGACACTGAGATTATCTTATTTTTATAATGTAGAGGTGGTCACAATTGACAAATTTCTAACTAGAGTGTGAAATATATTTCAACAGTAACTATTTTTAAAGTCAAAACCATCGTTTTTTTTTGACATCGATTCTTATTTTTTTTTAAGTAATAATACTTTTTTTTTACTTTACTTTGTACATTTAATAATTGAAAATATAAACAATTAAAAACTAAAAAGTAAACACAGATGAATAAAACCATCTTTCACAAACATCTTTCATTTTGCCATTGGTTTCTATCCAAGTCGGCCATTATTATATTTATTATCCAATAACTCATGCAGCAGGCTAATTTGGTTAGCTCTGTGACTAGCTCTGAGACGTTGGGACTCCACATAGGTGGCTATACTTTGCAAGCAAAATCTAGAAGGTAAAAGCCTTGTTCTTACACTACTAATCTTGTTGTTGCCCCTACCATCTATATAAGATCAAACTTCTTATATTTATACTAGTTGATTGTCAGCAGCTACACTTTTAACTAAATTTAGAGTAGGCATTTCATACATAATATAGAATTCTTAAAAATTCTACTGTTTTATGTTATACTATTTCCATTTTCTTTAAAATAAATCATTCGTTGATGGATTTATTTCTTTTTAGAAAGGGAAAAAGAAAAAAAGATGAAAGATGATGCTTTATTTTTATGTAGCATCCGGAACATAGAAGATACTGAAAAACATATTTTTTAGTCCTTAAGCAAAGTGAATTTTGCAACTGAGAAAATTACCAGCATACTTTAGGTAAAAGAAAAAAAAAGCCTTTACTAATGGAAATGTGGAGCAAGTCCCCCTGGGTTTTCCACATTGGTTATCTCTGTTAATGAGACTCACTGGATGCTTCCCTAATGCTCTGCTTCCTTTGGCTGTACAGAAACAGGAAATTTTTATACCTCCTCACTGTGAGATTTATGATGAATGAATTATATATAGATGGTGAACAGCCAGTCCTCTCTTTTTAAATTGCATTACCAGCCCAGCTGTTCAGGATTGAGTGTGTAATATACTGTGAGGCACATATTGAACTTAATTCTTCCCTGGGCATTAGGAAACAGGCATTAGCCAAGCACTGAGGAGAGAGGAATTCCCTCTGGTGTTGTCTTGTTGGTGCTGAGCCCAATTCATCTCCAGAGGGAAATGTACTAACAACCTCCAACATTTCTCTCAGAGTCTGCGGACTGTGCAGAAATGTGACAATGACAGGACCCCAGGGACCATTTTGAATACACAGGGGTACGCATGGTGCCTTGTTCATCCCACAGAGGAAGGGCTGGCACATTCCCTGGGAACACACGGTCTCTCTTCACCTCTTTGCTCCCTCTTTCATTTCCTGGGCCCTGCCGTACCCCTTCTGACAACCTGTGCCCAGAACCGCCCCTCCTCTTAGAGGACAGGGCAGGACAATGGAGCAGATGGTTTGCTGAATGTTTTATAGTGGCTGTCCTACGTAAGCTACAGCAGTCAAGGCCAATATCGCTGGGTAACCACTATTAATACTTTTCACCTTTCTCTTTATTTACTTTTTTTCCAGAAAGTTTTTTGCCTCATACAGAATGAGTGAAATAACATTCAAGTACTTAAGTACATTTAACTATTTCTTTTGGAAAAACAGACTAAAAACCCCTTCCCCTGTTCTGCACATAGATATTTGTAAGTCATGCAATCTGTAAATAGTACTTATCAAAGTTTTCTCTTTTCTTCTCCCTACACCCCCATGGAAGTCTTTTTAATCTTTAAATACAGTTTCGTGTGAGGGTAATTCTCCCCTCTGCCCTGGGGTATATGGATTAAGTTCAGTTCTTCCATTCTGCAGAAGAGAAAAAAACCCTGCTCCACTGGCCTTATTCTCCAGAATTGCTGCATGGGAGTTGTTAGGGACAGTAGTTACATATGTTCTGGTTTGTTTTATGATAGGCTTAGAAGACAGTTAAGAACCTCAACCTGTTGTGATTTCTGCCACTGAAAGTGTTTTCCTGCTACTAAAGGGCTCCAAGGCTTCAGACAGTGCCTATGCTTCTTCACATAATCCCTCCACTGGTTCCTTTATCTCTGTCTAAAACAGATTTAAGTGGTACCCCTTTATCTTAGGAACAAAATAAAATGCTTTCCCTTAAATGTCTCACCCTTTCATGATACTGACCTCTCTCTCTCCTTTGCTGCCAAATTCTCAAAAGTGTAAGCCAGTCCTGCAGCCTTGGTCTCCTCTGGTCTACTCACTCTTACCAACTAAGTCCATCATCTATCCTTCTATTGCTTTTCTCAATCTTGACAACTCTCTAAACAACAACTACAAATGAGCTTGTTGGCTTCCCTGAGGGTTCTCTTTTCTGAAACTTTCTATTCCCTTGTGTTCAATGATATGGTGGCATACTTCTGGTTTTCCTCTCCTTCCTTTACCACTCCCCACCATCTTCTTTGCTGGCTCCTCTTCCTCCTTCTTGTTCCCAAATTTAAATGTTCTCCAAGGAGCTCTGTCACATTCTCTAATGGGACAGCAAGAGTCCCCTGAGTACAGGGGCAGTGACTACTGAAGGAGGATGTACCATTGATGGGCCCTTGATTGTGATGAATGTACTTTTTTTTTTTTTAAAGATTTTATTTATTTATTCATTTATCCCCCCCTTGCTGCTTGTGCTCGCTGGGTCAGCTAACCACGCCGTGCGGTCGGGCTTGCCTTCACCAGGAGGCCCCAGGAACCGAACCTGGGGCCTCCCATATGGTAAACGGGAGCCCTACTGATTGAGCCACAGCCGCTTCCCGATGAATGTACTTTTGAAATTGAAACTTAGCATAGTATTATAGGGTACCTAACCATTATCTCCTGAGACTTTCTTTGTTGCTCAAATCTGGCCTCTCTTTAAGCCAAACCTCAGTATATAAATGCATTATCTTCCCTCCAGTGTGGGACTTGACTCCCGGGGATTAGCCTCCCTGGCACCAAGGGATTACTATCAAGAACCAACTAGCAATGCAACTGGAAAAAGACCTAGATCAAAAGGGAGAAAGGGTAAAGACAAATGAGTTTATATGGCTAAAAACTCTTAAAAACTCATCAGTGAGTCAGAGGTTACACTTACTCAGCAGGAACTCATTGACTGCCAAAATAAAAATTACCTTAAATAGTGGGGCTCCTGAGGGCTCTGGAGACATCCAGTCACTATAGGCAGGACAGACAGCTCAGGAGTTTGGCACCCTGCCAGTGGGCCCTATTTTGGAATTTACCCTTCCTAGTAGAGTTGGACTCAGTTGTGTTTTCCCTACACATGGCTCTGCTGCCCCTCTATCTGAACCTATAATTAGTACTAGAATTGATAGTTGTATGTCCAAGAGACTTAAATCTTTGGGCTGTCCATGTGCCAGATGGGCCCTGAATCTCAACAGAGTTGTAACACCTTCTCTCTAGTTCATTGGTCTCATTCAGGACAACTAACAAGGAGATGATGACTGACAACAACCATCTCAAGGAACAGAAGAGTCCACAACTGCAAGCAAAAAAGTCCCATCCATCTGCCCCATGGGATCAAAGCTCCCTCTCAATTAGAGGTGGAATGGGCATCATCATCACAGAGTCCTCAGGATTGGGGAATGGACGATGGACTAGAGTAGACTTACAGTTGTTCTACTCTAGATTTGTTGTGATCCTAGCAATAGAAGAACTTTTATCATGGATGTGGAGGCAGTGGCCACTGGAGGTTCTGAGGGGATGGAGAGGGAAAAATATAATTTGGGGACTTGGGAATTATCCTCAATGACCTTGCAATGACAGATACAGGCCATTGTATATCTTGTAATAATTTGCAAAAATGTGCAGGAGTGTAAACTACAATGTAAACCATAATCATTGCTTAGTGGCAAAGTTCTAAGATGTGTTCATCAATTGTGGCAAATGTACCACACTAATGAAGGATGTTGTTGAAGTGGGAAAATGTGGGCGGGCTACGGTGACAAACCTATCTCTTCCTTTGATCTTTCACTGCCACTCCTCATCCTTTCCCTCATTACCTATCATATAACCAGGGCCACAAGAACCCTAATATGTATCTCATTCTGTCTTTCTCTACTTTTATTTGTTGATACTCAGAAGAAGTTATATTAATCATCTTAAGGTACAGCTCTGATTATGTTATTTTCCTCCTCCCTGCTATCTCCCAAAGCAAGTTCACACTCTGAGCCCTGATGATTAAGACTCTCTTCAATATGGCTCCAATGTATTTTTTTTCTCAGACTCATCAGGTATCTGTTGGCAAGCAGTAGGATGGACAGGCTTATTTTTTTCTGGACTCTGTTCACTTTCTTTTGAATTATTCTCTCACCCCAACTCTGTCTACAGTTTTTTCCCCAGCCCTCAAAACCCATATTAAGGGTCATCTTTCCCATGAAGTCCTTCCTGATTTCCTGGTTTTTGAAAACCCAAGAACCCTTCTTTGTACCCTTTTCATGTCCATTACATAAGCCTTTGATTTTGAGTTATTTGTAAACTTGTCTTATTTTCTCTTCTTCTCTTTTCCCGCTAGAAAAGGGCAGAGGAATAGCCCTTCTCTTCCTCCCAGCCATTGCCATTGGTGCAGTGAATCACTGGTACCTTTCAAAGTTTCTTCTATTGTTACCTTGTTACCTTTGCATTCTTAAATCTCTGAGACGATAGAATAATCTGAAAATCTTTATATAATTACTTGATTTAAATTCCTTTGTTCCTTGATAAATCCCCCTCAAATGATTCCATTTTATGTTCTATTTACCTTCATTTCTATCCTTAATTCTGTATATAATAACTGAGAGAGTTTTAAGAGGGAAAAAAAGAAAAAGTACATTTTTTATCTTGGTATAGCTGGTTTACCAAATTAGTTTTAGAGGTCTCTTATTTTTTTTTTATTTTTATTTACTGGGAGGTCCCGGGTATCGAACCCGGGTCCCTCCATATGGGAGACGGACGCCCAACCATTTGAGCCACATCCGTCCCCCGTAGAGGTCTCTTATTAAGAAGAGAGAATATTTAAACATAATTTTCAGTTCCAATGAATGCAGGAACCTTGATGGATGTTGGAGTAAACACTTCTAACTCTCACCTCTACCCTTTCCTTATCCCTTCAGTGAGGGCTTGGCATCCGCTGGTCAGTGACACAGATCTGTGGCTTCCTTGCACATTTTAGCTCTGTAGAGTGGCACAGATCTGTGGCTTCCCTATACATTTAATTCCGTGGGCCTCTTTCAGGGAACTGATAAACAGATCTGGAATCTGCTTTGCAGAACTCTTCCTACACTGTCTAGTTTTGAGGGAAGGCAAAGGAGGCCTCAAATTTGGACTAAGATTCCAGCCAGCTCTACAGTCCAGCTTTCCAGAAAGCCCTATTTTAGGGAGTTATTCATCTTTTGTTAATAGAGCTGACATTTGGCTTCCCCCCAAAAAACAAATAAATAAAGTAAAAAAATGAAAAATTGTGTTAAAATCTATATAGAGGAATACACAGATATTAAGTGTGCAATTCAATGAGTTTTGACAAATCTATACATCAGCCTTGTAACAAACACCCCAATCAAGATATGTTACATTTTCATTTTTCTAGAAAGTTCCCTTGTGCCCTCTTGTAATCATTTTCTTGGGTATTAGTCAGGGTTCTCTAGGCAAACAGAACCATCAGGAGATATCTGTAGTCATTCATTGCTGATGGCAATCTCCTCAGTTGATTGTAGATGTAACCAGTCATCTATTGGCAATCAACTCACTGATGAGTAAAGTCCATGAAATGTTCTTGTATTACAATTAGCCCAGTGCTTGCTTGACCAAACAACTGGGCACCATTACCTGGATGGGTTGGCGTTTTAGCCTAACTATCACAGGTACATACTTAGGAGTGAAGTTGCTAGGTCATAGGGTAGATGTATGTCAAACTTTAGAACAAACTTTTAAAACAGTTCTCTGGGAGGGATGTGGCTCAAGCAGTTAAGCACCTGCCTCCCACATGGGAGGTCCCAGGTTCAGTTCCAGGTGCCTCTTAAAGAAAACAAACAAGCAGAGAAAGAGCGAAAACAAACAAGCAGTGCGATATATTCTCGCTGACCTGATCTTGTGATAATCAGGGTGGGCTAAACATTCGCTATATTAGAAACCATTCATGTGTCCCCAAGCCTAGTTTTTCTCCCTAGGTCTGGTTTTTAGAATGCTGGTGATAAGGGAAGCGGATGTGGCTCAATCAGTAGGGCTCCCGTTTACCATATGGGAGGCCCCGGGCTCGAGTCCCAGGGCCTCCTGGTGAAGGCAAGCCGGCCCACGCGGCGCGGTGAGCTGACGCAGCAGGACAACCCAGCAAGGGGAGACGAGCAGACACAGAAAAACGCACAGCAAATGGACACAGTGAGCACAAGCAGCAAGGGGGGATAAATGAATAAATAAATAAAATCTTTAAAAAATAATAATAATAATAATAATTATAAAAAAAAAAAAAAAAAAAAAAAAA
>JAKSZT010053887.1:15352815-15388414 GCA_026826555.1 Tolypeutes matacus | reverse complement strand
ATAAAAAAAAAAAAAAAAAAAAAAAAAAAAAGAATGCTGGTGATAAAATAAGCCTGATTTATTATGTGACCATCCTGTATGGGAAAAGACTGTAACTCTAGGTATCTTTGGTCAACCTTAAGACATATAGCAGGGGGACGGATGTGGCTCAAATGGTTGGGCGTCTGTCTCCCATATGGAGGGACCTGGGTTTGATCCCTGGGACCTCCTGGTAAAAATTAAAAAAAGAAAAATATAGAAGGCCCTGTGAGCAGATGCGCCATCAGGCCCAGCCAAGCCATGCAGCAAGATGATGACGTAACAGGAGAGTGACACAAGGGAGAGCCAAGACGAGACGTGCTGAAAAACCAGGAACTAAGGTGGCACAGGCAGTAAGACGCCTCTCTCCCACATCGGAGGTTCCGAGGATCAAATTCCAATGAAGACAGGAGGAGAAGAGTGAGAAGAGAGGGCAGGAAATGGACACAGAGAGTTGCCCAGCGAATGGACACAAAACCAGCAAAAACAGGGGTGGGGGGGGTAAAAATGGATAAAAGTAAGTAAATAAATAAATCCTTAAAAAAAACACCAAAAAAAAAAAAACAACCACAAAACAACCAAGCAAAACAATGTGCAAACAGATGAGGGAGCCAACTTAGGGGAGCCGATGTGGCCCAGTGGTTGAGCCCCGGCCTCCTGTATATGAGGGTCTGTATATGAGGTTCAATCCCCAGTCCTGGTACCTCCCAAAACTCAAAAAAGAAACAAACAAACAAAAAAGTTTTCCAAAGCGTACTATTTTATACTCCTACTAGCAATTTATGCTCCATATTCTGGCTGTCATATAGTGTTGCCAGTCTTTTGAATTGTTGCCATTTTAGTGGATGTAAAATGGTATTTCATTGTGGTTTAATTTGCATTTTCCTGATGACTAATGGTGTTGAGACCCTTTTAATATGGTTACTGTTTATCCTTATATCTTCTTTTGTGAAGTGTCTATTCAAATCTTTTGTCCATTTTTTAAATTGAGTTTTTTAATATAGGAGTTCTTTATATAATGTGGATGCAGTCCTTTGTCAGATATATATATTGCAAATATGGGTCTGTGGCTTGCCTATTTATTTTTTTAATGGTGTCTTTTGATGAGTAGAAGTTTTTTTGTGTTGATGAAGTCCAAGTTATCATTTTTTTTTTCTATTATGATTAGTGCTTTATGTATCAGTTTAAGAAATCTTTACTAAACCTGATGACATGAAAATATTGTATGTTTTCTTCTGGAAGTTTTATAGTTTTAGATTTCATGTTTAGGTTTATGATCCAACTCAAATTAATGGTAGAGTTAGCTAGGATAATGGTTAAGAATGTGGTTTATATAACCAGACTTCATGGGTTTGATTCCCAGTTCAATTCTGACTTTGAGCAAGTTCCTTAACATTTATTCAATTTTCCTTATCTGTAAAACGGACAAAACTACTGTTATAGAATTGTTGTAAACATTGGAAATATATGCAAAAACAATACTGACACATAGAAAGTGCTGAATCATTTTTATTGTTAGTCGGCCATTATATATTAGAAACTAGAGATAGGAAAGGTGATTAACTGAAACTCCTTATTTTAAGTACTGTGACTGGAAGGTTTTATTTTTCTGCATGTGATTCATTGTTCTCTCCATCATATTGCTTGACATGCAGATGACACCTTTGTCTACACTTTATTGATCATTGTCACTATCTCTTGTTCACAGCCTAAGCTTTGTCATCACCCACTTCTGAAATCTTAAAATTCAATATCCTGCTCTCTGATCACAATTTATTTTTCTTCTGCCTCATTGCAACTTGACCACTTTGCTTCCTCCCAATATAAGAGTTCAGTGCTGGCTTTATTTCATCATTCAGCCTATATCCAAGGTTGTTCACCTGACACTTTCACTTGAAGAATTATTAATTTTTACTATCTGAAGACTAAGACCACTGTCACCTCAAAATGCATAACGATTGTGGTTGATGAGTAGTCTAAGAAGGACAGCTGGAGGAGACTATAGGGAATATATAACAATGATTTTGGTGGTAGATGAGGATTGTGATTAATAATATAAATATAGGAATGCTTTTCTACTACAAGGTGTTAAGAATATGGTGATACATGATACATAGGGAAAATATAACTTAGGTAACTTATAGACTATAGTTAACAACAACAATTTTGTAGCACAAGCAAATAAAATACTATATTAATGCTAAAGGTAAAAAAAAAAGAATATGGGGTTTGGTTTTCTGAGATATGAATATGATTAAGCATATTTTCTCTTCATTTCTTCATTAGTAAGGAGACCTTGATTATGTCATATAATTAATCTGTGTTCATCTGTGTATTTTTCTGAACACTAGAGAAACAATTGAGTTAGTTGTTGGAATTAGATGAACTTTCTAGGAGTAATGCTTCCATAATTTGTTAAGCTGCCTTTTTCTGTTATTTTATTTTTTGAATTTGAAATAAAGTTTGAATAAAAAAATTGCATAAAGATATATTAATCTGACATTTTCCCACATTCTTTGGCTATAAAAAATGTGTTTCTCCCCTTCTCCAACATTTCTAATTTATAGACTTGACCCAATAATTGGCATCAAATACTAGAAGACTGTTTTCAGACTTCTCTTGGCAGGGAATTTTACAGTCTCAATAGTCTCAAGACTATTCTATATAGAGCAGGAAATACTGAGATACAAGCTCCTCCTTATTGCTCTGATATTCGTGGACCATATCCCTAATATTAATCCTAAAAAGATGAGGAATCCCTTGTACACCCTGGCCCCCCAATTTCTGGAAACTAACTTTTTTTCCTGAAAGCCTTTCATTTTCACAATTACTACTCTTTTCCTATTTCCTATTTCAACAAACATTAACAATGCTCCTTTCCCTCTCTCTATACAAAATGTATATAATGTATATGAAAGCACTTTGTAATCTAAAACAGTGATTCTCAATCTTGGCGGCACATCAGAATCATCTGGGGGAGCTTTATTATCCCACCCCTGACTGACTGAAGTGGAATTTCTCTGGGATGGGAATTGAGAATGGAAAACCTGAAAAGCTCCCCAAGTGGTTCTATAGCGGACCCAGGCTTGATACCCATTGCCATTTTACCCTTTCCCAACATGTTCTCTGACTTCTGAGTAATCCTTTCTGTGGTTGGTCTTCATTTAATAATCTGATGGATCACCCTTCTTATATCGTGGTAGAGGCTTTCTTCATCGTTCCTCTTGTTTCAGGAATGCCTCCTACCCTTTGATCAATTGAATAACCATAACTTGTTTGTGGAGAAGATAAATATCAGGAGGCCCTGCTTTCCCCATCATGCCTCTTATTAGGTGGATTAGATGAGGTTACTTACAGTTAATTAGGGCCTTTGGGATCTACAGTGGGTTACAGAGCTCAGAATAAAGTCACTGTGGTAGAAAAACCATGAGGGAAGAGACATCTGAATGGGAAAAGGTTAGCAAGACTTTTGGTCAGTGTTACAGCAATGTCCTCCTTGATAGAATTAGGTTACAAGGTAATCTAAGAGGCCAGGTATGAGGAAATAAACTGGCTTTGGAAGAGCCAAGGACAACCACAGTTTGCTCTTTATCTAGAACACCAATTGCTGCTTGATTCTTTCTGAGGTTTGTTATTGAAGGATTAGAAAATGTCACGTGAGCACACAGCAGTTTTTAGTTAAAGCAGTTTCAGTATCCATTTCTTGTAAATTGGAGTAGTAGCCATTTTCTGAACTCAATTCAAAAGAATTTAAAATTCTTGGCAACCTGGTCTCTAAATAAAACAAAAAGAATTCAACCCACATGCCTTGAAATGACACATTTCATTACAATGAAATGGCACATTAAATGGCAAGTATAGCCAAGGAGGGAAGAATGAGACAAGAGTTAAGCAAAACATGTGAGAAAGAGAGAAAAACTTCTTTATCACCTCCCTGGGTGGCATCTAGGGAGGTGGGGTGGTGACTCCATGTCAAAGAACTCCTGACATGACATATTTTTAAAAATCTCTCATCCTCACTGTCTTGTCTCCACCTCCCTTAGGTGCTACTCTAACTTTCGGGAGCCCTTCTAGCTTGATGGCCATCAGCTGCCTCCCAGTGATCTCACTGGTACCCTGAGCTCTTTACTCACAGCTCAGGGTAGCAGTGCTTTTAGACTATGCATTCTCAAAGGGCAATATCACCCACAAAGGGGCAAAAAGTGGGGTGTGAAAAAAATTCTTTTTACATATAATTCACAGATATACAAACGGCACATAAATAGATATACAAGGTATCTGTAGTATTAAAATTTCAAGGGGAATGATTAGGGCAAAAATGTCTAAAATGACCTCTTAGGGAGGACAATAAAGAATAAATTTTGAGAAACACTGCTCTAGACTGAGCTCACTGGTAGCCAATGGACATCTGACTTGGGCTGGACCTCTGACCATGTGACTCTTTTTATCCTTCACTGGCACATCTCACAACGGCTCCCAGCAACTGCTTCCCACTGGACACCCATCCGTAAGGTGACGCAGGTCTGGAATGTTGTGTTCTGATCCCCTGCACCCAGGACACTAATGGCATGTGAGCCGACTCAATTCCCTCTTTTCCAGTTATCTTTTAAGTATTCCCACTAGGTATTCCCGCTAGTCTCTAATTGGCCTTCTTAGCCCCAAAAGACCCACACTTGTGGTTTACAAGATGCCAATTTAGCAACAAGTTTACAAATGGTGACTCCTGAGACATAACTAAGTGAATTACCATACCACTGAATAAGCTAACTGGAGAGTCCCACAGTGGTTAAGAGCATGGGGTCCAGAGCCAGGCTGCCCGAGCATATTCTCCTGGCTCTACTGCTGATTACTAGCTGTGTAACTAAAACACTGTACCTCAGTCTTCTCATCTGTAAAATGGTGATAACAACAATACCAACCTCACTGGTTTGTTGGGAAGATTAAATGTGTTAATTCAGGTAAGCACTTAGGAGAGCTAAAAATATAATAATAATATTTTATTATTAAGGAATCTGAGTCTTCTACTTGGATATTACCTGAGCAACAAATAATTCTGGCTTTAAAATAATGTTGTGAAACCTCATGAAATATTTATGTTTAGGGATCTGTTGTGGCAGTTAAATTTAGAGGCGGGAAAGATGATGACTGCTGTTCAAGTGATTTATTTTAGGTTACACCCTGAATCGACAACAAAAGGAGTAAGTTCAGATCACAGCATTACATATTTAAGTTAATGGCACTGAAATTAAAATTATGTTATCTTTAGCCTGCTCCTAGGTCAATAACTTGGGGAATAAATAACTACAGTAATTACACTATTTGAAAATATAGAAGAGAAAGTTCTAAAGATGTTACTGAAATTTTTATTTTTAACATGATAGAATTAGACATCCTCAAATGATTTCTATAGAAAAATAAGGTAAAAGATTTTCAGATATGACATAAAAAATGTGAGCAACAACAAAAAACTGGTAAACTGAACATCATCAAAATTAAAAATTTTTTGTGCTTCAAAGGACACCATCAGTAAAGTGAGAAGCCAACTCACAAAATGGGAGAAAATATTTGCAAATCATAGATCTCATAAGGGACTTCTATCTAGGATATATAAAGAACTCTTGTAACTCAACAAAAGGACAAACAACTCAAAGAACAGACAAAGAATCTGAATAGATATTTCTCTAAAGAAAATATACAAATGGCCAATAAGCACATGAAAAGATGTGCAGCATCATTAGACATCAGAGAAATGCAAATCAAAACCACAATGAGATACCACTATGTATTCGCTATAATGGTGTAGCAGTTTGATATTATTTATGGATTCCCCCAAAAGAGAAAAATTATGTTTGTAAACTGGTCTTTTCCTCTGGGTGTGATACCCTTTGGTTGTATTAAATTCTAAGGTTTTAAGTTTACTTGATAAAAATTTTAGGGCCTTTGATTCTACCACATCAGTAAGGCGTGACTCAGGTTAAGTCCTGGCCCCCTTGGTGGGCTGATATAAATGGGCACTCACAAAAAGAAGATACATAGGAAGAGAGAGAGCTCCATAGACATGGAAGAGGAGAGAATTTTGATCCTGTGGTCCTGGGAAGAGAGATGAGCCATTCGTCTGATAGTTTGCAGCTGAGACTTATAAAGGATGCCCTGAGAGACAAGCCCCATGCCAGCCTACAGATGAGATCAGAAGAAGCTGGGCCCACAGAGCCTTAAGATGGAAGGAGAGACCAGGCAAAAATCACCTGCCATCTTGCTTCAACACGTGGCAACCTACTTTGGTGAGAAAGCAGACTTGATTTGGACTCTTTAGGGCCTTGAAACTGTAAGCTTTTACCCCAAATAAATACCCTTTATAAAAGTCAGATTTATGGTACTTTGCATTAGCACCCTTTTGGCTGATTAATACAAATGCCTAGATCAAAAAGTCAGATAACAATAACGTTGGATGATGTAGATGTAGATGTTGTAATGTATGAGAACCTTCATACACTGCTGATGGGAAAGTAAAATGGTTCAAATGCTTTGGTATATGTTACAAGTTCCTCAATAGATTAAACAGAGAGTTACCAGCTGAGTATATGACCCAGCAATTGGTATATACCCAAGAGAAATGAAAACTAATGTCCACACAAAACATTGTACATGAATGTTCATAGCAGCATTATTCATAATAACTGAAATGTGGAAACAATCCAAGTGGCAGTGGACAAATGGATAAAAAAAAATATGTTCTATTCATATAACAGAATATTATTTGGCCATAAGAAGGAACAAAGTAGTGATATTTGCTACAAAATGGATGAAACTTGAAAACATTATGCAAAGTGAAAGAAGCCAGACACAGAAGACCATATATATGATTCTATTCATACGAAAGTTCAGAATAGGGAAATTCACAGAGACAGAGAGTAGACTAGTGGTGGCTTAGGGTATTGGGGACAGAGGCAAGAAGGGGTTAGGGAATGATAGCTAAAGGGACATTCTGAGGTGATGAAAATCTAAATTTGCTAAAAACAACTTGGAAAAAACAAACAAACAAACAAAAAAACCCATCTTGGATAGCAGAATTTGAGAGTGAAAGCCTATAATCCATTATTTGAATGGAAAAAACACCATCGCCTTCCCAACCCATCCAGGAACCCTATCGGTTTTCAAAAACATCACTAAAATCCCCAAATACTTATATAAACACACACGAAGAGTCTTTGCATAATGTAAAGTAATAACACAAAGTAAAGACATAAAGTATTTAAATACCAAACACCAGGACCTGCAATATTTTCAGAAGTTTTCCATATTTTCTCACAATTGAAAATACTGAGTCATGTTCTTAGGAACACAAGCATGGCCAACTTTACATTGGTTTGCCTCTTTTAAAATGCTTTATTGTTTTCTACTTTTCCTCTGATGTATGAGCTTTGTAGGCTTATTGGGTTCAGCTACTGTGTTGGGCTTTTTCCCTTTTGTAGAAGACATTTTCACTCAATCAGGTAGTAAGCTGAGAGTACTAATGTATACTTCAAGCCTGGTGGGAGAATGGCTGAGCTCTGGATGCAGCACATTCCCCATCTTCTAACCTGAATATACCTGGAATTTAAATGTTTTTGCTAGCTCCACACTTGTGAATTCACTCTAGTGGGAGTTTGATTCAGATCCTGAATTCTTAGCAAAACAAATCTTATAAGTAGTTATAGCAAATGCTTAGATTGTGTGAGTTTAGATAGAAAGTGAAACCTATGTAGGTGTTGGGAGTTAATGTGTTCTCAAAATGTTTTCAGTTGCTGGAATATTTATCTGCATGCCTATGTGTATGTATTGAGACTAAAACTGGCCCATCTGCAAATGAAATCAGATTCAGCTCTTATTCAGGTGGGTGAAAATCTTTCACTTACTTGTGTTCTAGTTTGCTAAAGCTCCTGATGCAAAATACCAGAAATGGATTGGCTTTTATAAAGGGAATTTATTAGGGCAAAAGCTTACAGTTCTGAGGCTATGAAAATGTCCAAATCAAGGCATCATCAGGTATATTTTCTCAACAAAGGTTGACTGCTGGATCTAGGATTCCTGCCAGGTGGTGAGGCAAGATGGCAGCTGTCCTTCTGGATCTCTGCCTTCTCCTTGCTTTGGGTCTGCTTCACTGATTCCAGCCTTTGGCCTCTCTCTCAGCCTCTCGGGATCTCTCTTGGCCTCTCTTTCAGCCTCTCAGGGTTTCTCAGTCCTCTTTCTCACATGGTAGGGTCAAAATGGCAGCTGTCTTTCTCTATGTATGTTTCTGCTTTCAGTTCTTAGTTTATTTAAGACCCCAGCAAGGGGGCAGAGACCCACCCTGCGTCATGCCTCACTGATGTAGTTCAATGAAGCAACAGTGATCTAATCAAAAGATCCCTTAGCGGAATCTAATGCAACCAAAGGGTCCCCCACAAGAATGGATTGATTTAAGAACATGATCTTTTCTGGGATTCACTAAAAAACTTTAAACTGTCACAACTTGGAAAAGTACGTTTAAAAGAATTGAAAAAAATCCACTATTTAACTATTTAGCAAAAACAATTTTACTAATCTCAATAGAAAGTGTCTAATAGAATAATATTCTGCAAACATTCTCTTAAAGACAAATATTATTTTGAGCTCATTTTAATTTAGAATTTTAATATCGAAGCAGAGACAAAATATAATTTATCATTGTTTTAATCAAGTAACATAGCTGTTTGAGAAACAGGATATATATATATATATATATATTTTTAAAGATTTATTTATTTACTCCATCCATTTCAAAACCCCCCTTCCCCATTCGCTGTTTATTTTTGTGTGTGTGTGTCCATTTGCTGGGCAACTCTCTGTGTCCGCCTCCTTCCATCTCTTCTCATCCTCTTCCTCCAGTCTTCACCAGGATTCGATCCTGAAGACTTCCGATGTAGGAGAGAGGTGTTCTGCCGTCGCGCTACCTCGATTCCTGGTTTCTGGAGCCCTCGGAGCACCTCGTCTTGTCTCTCCCCTGCGTCTCTCTCCTGTTACATCACCATCCCGCTGCATGGCTCCCGGGCCCGGCGGCTCACCAGCACACAGAGCCTGGTAGCCCATGCGCCCTTTATACATATATTTCTTACCTTACCAGGAGGTCCCGGGGATCGAACTCAGGTCCCTCCATATGGCAGACGGGTGCCCAACCATTTGAGCCACATCCGCCCCCCCAGGATATTTTTAAGACAGTTGAAGAAAGCAAAATGAAGGATTACTCTATTAGAATATCTTCTGTGAGTAAAATTTAGGTTATATAAATTTAATTTCATTGGAAGTTTGGCACCAGACTGAATGAACACTGGTTGAAGCCAGTATTTTCTCTTTAGTGTTTAGAAGCCCTAAGCATTTTTCCCCCTTCAAACTAAAAGAAAAGCTCTACAATAGAACCTCACTAGCTTGACCCTGGGTATTTTGAGTACAACTTAGTTTAGGCCACTAGGGTCTCCTATAGAATTTTAGTTAAGGAAAGCAAACTGGCATTGCAGCAAAGAATTTGAAACCTAGATGAGATCTGAATTTGCAAAAACTTATCTTTGGTATGACAAAGCACATTTCCTCCAGGGTTCAGCCCCTACTCTAGTCTCAAGAGATTGTCTCAAAAGGCAGCAGGTGATTTGAGAAATGCAGATCAAAACTACAATGAGATATCATCTTACACCATACAGAATGGGCTTCTTTTTTTTTTTTTTTTTTTTTTTAAAGATTTTATTTATTTATTCATTTATCCCCCCCTTGCTGCTTGTGCTCACCGGGTCAGCCAACCACGCCGTGCGGGCGGGCCTGCCCCCACCAGGAGGCCCCGGGAACCGAACCCGGGGCCTCCCATATGGTAAACGGGAGCCCCACTGATTGAGCCACAGCCGCTTCCCCTGGGCTTCTTAAAAGAACAGAAAACTTCAAGTACTGGAGAGGATGTGGAGAAATAGGAACACTCCTTCAATGTTCCTATTGGCAGTATAAAATGGTGCAACCTCTGTGGAAGATGATCTAGCGGTTCCTCAGGAAACTAAATATAGAACTGCCATATGATCCAGCAATCCTGCTACTAGGAATATATTCAGAAGAACTAAAAGCAAGGATGTGAACAGATATTTGCACACCTATGTTCACAGCGGCCTTATTCACAATTGCTAAAACATGGAAACTACCTAAGTGTCTGTTAACTGATGAATGGATAAACAAGATGTGGTATATTCATACGACGGAACATTATTAAGCTGTAAGAAGAAATCAATTGGAGAAGCACGTGACAACATGGAGGAATCTTTAGGATATTTTGTTCAGTGAAATAAGCCACACACAAAAGGATGAATATTCTATGTTCACTGATATGAACTAAATACAATGAGTAGACTTATGGATTTGGACTACGAAATGTAGGTTGGTGGGAGATGGAATGTGGGATGAGAAGGCGGAGAAGATGCTGGATTGTATGTAGAATGTTTAATAAGGTCAAATGTAAGTATGTGATAATGGTTGACTTTATGGTAACACATTATAATGAATGTGACAAACACTTGATTTGTGGATGTGGTTGTGGCTAAAACCACACACCATAGTGTGTGAGAGATTAATGTCTAGTCTAGGAGATTAATGTTAGTTGGAAGACAGCAGAAGGATAATATTTGGTATGTATAACATTGATTTTGGAAATAGATGACGATTGTGGTTAATGTAAATACAGGGTGTTAAGAATGTGGTGATATATGGGAAAATATAATTAATGTAATTTATGGCCTATAGTTAACAACAATATTGTAATGTTTTTGTAGCAAAAGCAAAGTTGGTACTATATTAATTCTAAAGGTAAAAAAAAAAGAATATGGGGTTTGGTTTTGTGAGATATGAATATGATTAAGCTTTTTTTCTCTCTTCATTTTTTTTCTCATTAATAAGGAAACCTTGACTATGTCATTTAACTAATCTGTGTTCATCTGTGTATCTTTCTGTACACTAGAGGAACAACTGAGTTAGCAGTTGGAATTAGATGAGCTAAAAGTGCCTGAAAAAGAACTTTTTAGGAGGAATGTTTCCAATTTGTTGAGCTGCCTTTTTCTGTTCTTTTATTTATTTATTTATTTATTTATTTATTTATTTATTTATTCATTTATCCCCCCCTTGCTGCTCGCGCTCGCTGGGTCAGCTAACCACGCCGTGTGGGCGGGCTTGCCTTCACCAGGAGGCCCCGGGAACCGAACCCGGGGCCTCCCATATGGTAAACGGGAGCCCTACTGATTGAGCCACAGCTGCTTCCCTTATTTTTGTGAATTGGAAATAAAGTTGTTAATTAAAAAAACAAGGTTTTATTTTATCAAATGTTTATGTAATTTCAATGTGAAAAATTTTTACATACATTTGTTATTTAAGGTCTTATTAAATTCTGTGAGATGAGTCTCAAAGGATTAAGAATCAAGAGAGGTGAATGATAGAAACTAATGCTCTGACAACAAAATTAGCCCTATGGATTCTTGATTCCCATTAAGTACTTTTTATGGAAAGGAATAAATGCAGTAAGTTTTTACTTTGAAAAAGATGATTACTAAGGAACCCATATAGAGTCAGTTTAGTTAACTGGGGCCAGGAATTCACAAGGAAGTTATCAATTCATGCATGTCCCAAATCAAAAGCCCTGGATGGGCTGGGTCAGGCCCTGGTCACCTGCAGTGACCAACATCACAGATTTCTTGGATATCTTGCTATATTCAATGTGATAAAAAAATATCCCAAGTCTTACACCAAAATATAGGCTCGGACTTAGAAGTGTGCTTTTAGCTTTTTTTTTTAAATAAGACATTTTCAACAACAAAAAATCAGGTTTGAGACATAGGAACACTTATTTTGGCAAGATAGCAACCAAATTCTAAAAGCATGAATTGTATGGTCCAATGTAAAGGGCATTAAAGAACAAACCATAATATCAAGAGAAAAAATACAGTGAATAAACAGAAGATGCAGTATAAATAAACATCTAGAAATTGTAGTCTAAATCATAAAAGTAAAAACTGAAAAATTATGCTTCTAAAAATTCCTGCTTCTCCTAAACCAAATCATAAAGCTTGCTATTTAATCATACCCCAAAATTTGAGAGTTTTCTCTCAGTACAAAGCAATAGCTACATACACATAAAATGCTTTTGTGTTAATGTAATAATTTCCCTGGCTCTTCCAACATGCAATGCACATGACTTCCAAGACTATAATTTGGAGCAAGAATATACAAATTGAAAAGCAAAACAAAACAAAAATATTCAAGTTTCAAAACTTGCTCTTAAAATTATTAATAAGACATTCAGGTCATTTTTACTTCTTAGTAAGATAAAGGTGTTGCACTTCCATTTGATTGCCAGTCCACGCTTGCACAGTTAGAATGTACATTACCATATACCAATTTGAGGGACTAGAGAGAAAACTCAAAACGAACTATACTTCTGAATAGTGGAATAAGGTAATTAATTACAAACAAGTTTAGGTTTACATTCTGCTGAAAACCTTTTTACAATCTCAGTCAGTATCTAACAATATCACATCTAATAGACTCCAAGAATTCTATCAGGTTAAATGATGGTACAACAGATTAAAAAGGAGTCAATTTTTCAGCCTAAGTCATTCAGAGCCAAAAATCTGAAGAATAACCAAAAACAAATCTTCATTTTTTATAACTGTATAATTGTGATCCATGTGTCCATCACTAGTTTTTGAAAAAGAAAAATGCTATGAACAAGAAAACTACATTTGCCCACTGATGTATATGGACTCCCTAGATGTCTCATTGGGCTAAATTACAGACTACTCACAGTAAAATATTTTTAGTATAAAGTGTGGCATGATGCTAATCATTTTAGCTTTTGCACACACATGTTGCACTTCTGGCTGATAATTCAGAAAAATCTGCAGCATTACACTGTTGCTACGTTGCATCCATCACTTTAAATGTCATCAATATCAATGTCATCGTCCTTGTTGTCAACTTCACAGTTTCTATGTTAGGGATACTAGCAGTCTTTGAATACACCAACTCAATGTTCTCATCTTCATCTTCTTCTTCACCACCAGAAGATTCCTCCTCTGCTTCCCTCAACCATTTTATAAATGATTTTGCTTTGACACAAATTTCTTTGGCAAGTTCTTTTGAGACATACTTCTTTGAGACCTCTTCTGACCAGCTAATGACCTCTTCTTTCAAAAGGTCTGCATCATACGTCTCCTTCAAGATATGTGGAATCTTGGAGATAAACTGAGCTTGATGCACGGCTACCACACACCCCAAACCATGAAGAAAGTATCACTGAGCCTTTTTATTGTTATGACAAATTCATAGAAATGGTGCCTGTATTTCTTAATTTGTTCCCTAATCTTCTCATTAAAAAGAACTGTCAACACAAGGGGGCCCATGGCTTTTACAGTCAGTCAGTCTGCTTCAGCACAATTTCTTTGTCAGATGAGTCAATAATACCCTCTTCTTTCTTTTTCTTAACAAAATCAAACAGGATGTTGACCTGCTCTTCAACAGTCCTTTCCAAACTATCATGAGTGTCAAAATTTTTGCCTGGCTGCTGATTTCATCTATTCTGTGCCTTGTATCGTCCTCCCAATCCTCCTCCTCCTCCTCTTCCACAGCATCTGGAGGAAGACTGATTTCATTTGGTGGTGGTAGTGGTGGTGTCTTGCTGCTGGATATGGAGTCATTTTCCTTGTCTTTTCCCTTCCTATTTTTCTTTCCCTTTTCTTTCTTTCCTGTACCATTGTCACTATTCTCAGGTGGGTTTTTGAGGATGAATGCGCAGAGTTTATAATGTGTGTCAAGCATGCCTCAACAGCCACAGGCTTTTTAAGAATTACCTATTGTTTGCTTCCTTGGCAGACCTTTTTCAGGATCCTCATACTCAGGACAGAGAACAATTTTTTAATGAATCCATCCAATATGTCTTGCAGCTTATTTGCCTCATGAGATCCATTGACAATGTAATGGTCATTCTTTTTTTCTTTTGTCAAATATTTATTTTATTTCTTTCTCCCTATCCCCTCGTTGTTTGCACTTGATGTGTCTGTTCATTGTGTGCACATCTTCCTTTTTCTTTTTTTTTAGGAGGGACAGGAACTGAACCCAGGCCCTCCAGCATGGGAGGGAGGTACCTAATTGCTTGAGCCACCTCCACTTCCTGCTTTGTTGTGTCTCTCATTATGTTTCCTCCTTGTGTCTCTTGTTGCGTCAGCTCACCGTGCCAGCCCATCACGTCAGCTTGCTGTTTTGCTTGTGTTCTTTAGGAGGCACCAGGAACCGAACCTGGGACTTCCCATGTGGTAGGCGGGAATTCAATTGCTTGAGCCACATGTAATGGTCATTCTTAACATCAAACTGGGTCTGCACTCCCAGCTCAAAACCAGAATATTTGGTGGGATACATTGGAGGCTGATTAAGTGTGTTTGCAACATCAACCATGTTGACCATATTTGTCTTGATTCCATTTCCTTTGCCCTCAACCTTGGCAATCAGATGGGGCATCTTGCAGTGGTCTGACATGCTGCAGTTGACACTGACAGGCATTTTGGCTTATTAATGGCTTTATCAATAAGATGAAGAGATCTTTGATTCCAACTTTTTGTATCTTCTGTCTGGAGAGAAGAAGAGATGACATAAACAACTGCAGGAGCTCTCGGTCTCTGACATGAAAACATTTTCACCACTGAGGCCATAAGCATCTTGTTTGTATGCTATGCTCCCCAATATGGGTATTAATGGCTGTGCAACAGCTCGTTTTTGTCAAATAAAGACATAAACCCAATGCTGCTTGCCCGGAACTGGGATGAAGTGAGGCGGGTTATCAACCAAATCAGAGGAGACAGTGGAGGAGCAGGCGAAGGTGCAGTGAAGGAGCAGCAGGGCCAGGGGCCGCTGCCAGGCAGTGGGGACGGGCTGTCTCAGTGACATCTCCCGTCAACACCATCAGTGCCCAGAGCCGGCAACCTCTGGAATGTTCTTCTGTCTCTTGAACTCATTTTTTGAAAGTCATCTAATACCCATGTAAACTTCACGTGTTTTATCAGGACTTGCACATATTATTTCTGTCAAAACTAAGATGGTCTGACCCATGGAAGCCTGGCCTTAAAACCTATACTGAGGGAGCAGATGTGGCTCAAACCATGAGCTCCATGCGTCCCACATGGGAGGTCTGGGGTGCGGTTCCCAATGCCTCCTGAAAAAACAAAAAGCAAAACAAGCAAAACAAGTGAAAAAAACCATCTCAGTGAAGTCCATGTGGCGCAGTGGTTGAGTGCCAGCTTCTTACATACAAGGTCCCGGGTTCAATCCCCAGTCCCCCACCAAGACAACCAACCAAACAAAAAACATATACTGAATGTTCATGTGTTTTCTATTAGGGATAGTCACAATGTTCAATGACGACTTGTCTACTTTATCTCAGTCTGAATTTTAGGGCATAAGGTTTGTAATTTACATATTCTTTCTAGTCTATTAACCTATACCCAGCTAAATGAGGTGAGAGTAATGTAGGTAGCTTGCGAAAAAACAGGTGCAGCTGTCTTCCCATTTACCCACTGGAGCTGAAGCTGCATAAATTGGTATTGAATGTCAAATTTATTTTTCTAAATTAAAATAAAATATTCCCATCAAAAAGTATTTTAGGTAAATTAACATGATCTTAGCTGTAAAGACTCCTCTCCATCTAAAATAAATAAATAAATAAAAGAACATTAAAGGTGCCTAAACACAGAAGACCCCAAACCCTGCAAAGCCTTTATCTTAATAAAGCCAGGAAACGTTGAGTGAAATAAGCCAGATACAAAAGAACAAATATTGTATGATCTCACTTATATGAAATAATTAGAATATGCAAACATGCAAATTCATGTAAACAGGAAATAGATTACAGGGTGGGCGAAGGGAGAATGGGGAGTATTGTTTAATGGGTACAGAGCTTCTGATTGGGGTGATAGAAAAGTTTTGGTAATGAATGGTGATGATGGTAGCACATTACATTGTAAATGTAATTAATACTACTGAATTGTATATTTGAAAGTGATTAAAATGGGAAATTTTATGTGTATATGTTATTACAATAAAAATTTAAAAAAACAAAAACCTTTTGTGCTGCACATAACACCATCAAGAAAAGTGAAAAGACAAACCAAAGAAGAGGAGAAAATACTTGCAAAATCATATATCAGATAAGGGACTTGTATCCAAAATATATAAAGAACTCTTACAGGGGAGTGGGTGGAGCTCAGTGATTAAGCAACTGCTTCCCATATACAAGGTCCCAGGTTTAATCCCTGGCACCACCTAAAAAATAAATAATAATAAAGAAAGAACTCTTACAACTCAATAATAAAGATAAATAACTCAATTTTAAAAATGGCAAAGGATCTGATTAGACATTTCTCTAAAGGTATACAAATGGCACGTGAAAAGATGCTTAACACCATTAGCCATTAGGGAAATGCAAATCTAAACTACAATGAGGGAAGCGGATGTGGCTTAAGTAATTGGGCTCACGTCTACCATATGGTAGGTCCTGGGTTTGTTTCCCGTGGCCTCCTGGTGAAGATGAGTTGGCCCATGTGGAGAGCTGGCACAACAAGAAAGAGACAAAGAGGAGAGACAATGGGAGACACAGCAAACCAGGGAGCTGAGGTGGCTCAAGCAACTGAGTGTCTCTCTCCCACATCAGAGGTCCCAGGATCGGTTCCTGGGGCCTCCTAAAGAGAAGACGAGACGAGAAGAGAAGAGAAGACAAGCAGACACAGAGGGCACACAGAGAATGGACAGAGAGCAGACAGCGAGTATAAAAAAACAAAACAAAACACACACACAAAAAAAACTGGGGTGGGGGTGGGGGGAATAATTAATAAAATAAAGTAAAAAAATAAACTACAATGAGATACCATATTATACTCACTAGGATGGCTATAATCCAAAAGTCAGATAATCACAAGTGTTGACAAGGATGTAGAGGAATGAGAACACTTATACAATGCTGGTGGGAAAGTAAAATGATGGGGCCATTTTGGAAAACAGTTTGGTAGTTCCTCAAAATATTACCTTATGAACCAGAAATTCTAACCCTAGGTACATACCAAGAAAAACAAAAACATACATACACACAAAATCTGTATATGAATGTTCATAGCAGTATTACTCACAACAGCCAAAAAGTGGAAACAACCCAAATGTACATCAACTGAGGAATGGATAAATAAAATGTGGTATATCCATACAATGGAATTTAATTCAGCAACAAAACTAATCAAGTACTGATATATGCTGCAATATGGATGAACTTGAAAAGTTTACGCTAAGTGGAAGGAGATGGTCAAAAAGAGCCACATATTGTATGATTCTATTTATATGAAATGTCCAGAATAGGCAACTCCACAGAGTCAGAGAGTAGATTAGTGGTGGCCTAGGGGAAGGATGAGGGGGTGTTGGGAAAAGAATGCTAATGGGTATGGGTTTTTTGGGGGGGTGATGAAAATGTTCTAAAATTGATTGTGGGTGATAGTTGCACAACACTATGAACATAATAACAACCATTGAATAGTGCACTTAAAAAAATAAAAAATAAAGCCAGGCCATTCATAGGATGGTAGCTACCAGAAAGTTTTTGGGTAGAAGTAAAAGAAAACATGGTCTACTAGGCCAGGAAATAGCCTATGCAAACAGCAGAAGAGAGAACAGTATCATGCTTTATAAAGAGAGAAAAAAAGACATAAGTGTTTAATCCAAAGAATTAGAGCAATTTGCTCCCATCTCCTAAGAAGGAAAAGAAGAGAGAACAGACCTCCAAGGGGAACTGATATCAGAAATCGTGAGGCCCTGCTAAACAATAGCTGCTCCTGATATTGTCAGCCCATCTTAAGAGTTTCATAGACAGACTTTAAAAGCCATTTTAAATGGTTAAATTTTTATGATAAAATTAAAGGATTTTACGCTTTGATTTACACAGACGCCAGAAGACTGTCTTCATATAATTTAAGAAATCTCTCAACATATTTCAGCAAATGGGTGAAAAAAATTGAGATTTAGGCCATCAAACATATAATCTCACTAACAGCGCTTGCAGCTTAATGGACCTGTGATTTTTAAACAATTCAAATAAAAATTAAGGGGGCGGATGTGGCTCAACTGGTTGGGCATCCGTCTGCCATATGGAGGGACCTGGGTTCGATCCCCGGAACCTCCCGGTAAAATAAAACAAAAACAAAAACAAAACAAAAAAAAAAAACAAATAAAAATTAAAATGTAATAAAATTAAGTCAGTCTAAAAATTACCACTCAAGTTCATTTGATAAAAAACTCTGGATATTTTTCTAAAGTTCGGAGAAATTACTAATTAATTTTATTAAAACGTATGTCTCAATACACATATGGAGCTTAATAGCAAGGCCAAATTTCAAGAAAAAGAGCCAGTCCCTCAGAACAAGTGTCCACTCTCAGAATCAGACCATACCATGGAAGATGCAGGGACACTTCTCTAGCCCTTCACAGAGCAATGGTCCAACTGGACTCCTGGTCCCCCACTGTTCAGCCCTAACTTCTTATGGAGGCCATCACCATCTCACTTTCCTCTCTAGCATCTTCCTGACCCATGACAATCAGCTTCCAGGTATAGCATTGTTGAAGGGCACACCAGAAGAACAGCTACCAGTCTACAGGGGATGCTAAAGCACTGCTGGGACAAATTGTAAATTTGGTGCCAGTTGATATAGGTTTTTACCAGTGACTCCTTTTAAAAAGGGCAAAATGATTTTTTAAAAAAGAAAAAAGCTCCTTTCAAGGCACATAGTAAACTCTTTATCTTGAATATGAGCATGTGATGCACACACACACACACACACAAAAGGCATTTTTAATCTCCACTACCCTCTAAGCCAACTGTAGTATTTTTTGTTTGTTAAGCACAAATGAAGTATTCATCCTTGCCTTAATGGCTTTTGATAGACTTGAAGTAATATTAAATAGTGGGTGAGGGTATGCAAGTTTGGAGACAGAAGCTTGGAAAGATCTAAATTGCTCTGCCTAGGAAAAGGAGAGAGTTGAGAGTTTTCCCCTAGGAGGGAAAGCTGAGAAGGCTGAGAATCAGCGGGGGAAAGAAAGAGGGGACTCATAGAGGGCTCTGGGTCGCACAGAGAGACTGGGGAGAGGAGACAAACCTAAGGGGAGTTTTCAAGGATGTGGCATAATTTCATTTCTATTTTTCTCATTAAATGACAAATAAATATTTTTAAAGCTACGGTGTGAAGAAAAGGTGCCGTGTTATTAGCCTGTATGAAGCAATCACGTCTCAGTCCAGCTGTTTTCAGGCCCCGTCATGCAGTTGGTTCACCTCTGGCGCTCTCCTCTGCTGGACCTTCCCTCCTTACTTTATCCCAGCCCCCGCCTGGACCAGGATCTCTAAGTAGAAGCAGACCTAGCTGGGGAGTCGGGCGGAGATGGCTGCCCCTGCCAGCAAAGTGGGGAGAGAATGTTGAAAAGTACAAGAGAAGGCTTCTTTCTGAGTGAGATGGACTTTTGAAAAATCCCTTTATGAAATATTTTTTCTTGACATGCTAGAATTAAAACTTTGTCACAAGGGTCAGCAATAAAAGCATTGGTAAGAAAGATTTACAAATTCTGGGGCATTCGAGGAGAAGAAAGGAGATGCATGATATCTAAAGGAACAAAAGCATAATGTAGAAAATGAGATGAACACCGGGACTAGTGTTTCACAAATACTATTGAGGTAACTTAGCAGGCAGAAAATGTATTGTTCAGTTAATCCACCCAAATAGGAGACTTTTAAATATGAGGCAGGGAATATCTTTTCCTTAGTTAACTAAAGATTCATTTGCCCCAAAGAAAGTCCAGGTGAAGCTTCACATTGCCTAGAATAGCACCGCAATGGAGTAGAGTGCAGCAGTCTCCCAGTTTGTTTCTCTCCAACCATAGATGAATCTGATGATGAACTTTCTATTAATAATAAATGCCTCAGCCTGATGTGCTGCATTTGACTCATTTAAATGTAACCGATTACCTGGAGGGGAGAGCAAGCCCTTGGGGTCCAGGGACAAGCTTGCATACTCTGATCTGAACAGCTTACCTGCTCTTGCAAGTAAACTTCCCAGTGACTAGGTATCTAGGAAAAGGATTTAGATAACAGAAGCTAGCCCAGTTCTCCCTTTACTTCTCCTGGTTATGTGACTTATATAAGTCAGAGTCACAGGAGATGTGTTCCTTTCACCCCTCCTCATTTACACACTATTGCACTGTTTCCGTAAGTTCTCCAATAAGCTCGTGGAAGATACAGACTGAATTGCCAGACACTACACTGCCACTGACATTTAAAGGTCAAGTCTCCTTGTAGTGTACATAATGATATTTCCCTCCTGCATGTATGAAAAGGATGTTGTCAGAATTACTAGGGGGAAGAGCAAATCTTTAAAAGTTCATTGGTCAATAGGACTTGATTACTGCAAAGCTGCTGAACACTTTAACTGGGATAGCTCATTTCATAAAATGGAGTTAAAGAAAATTAAAGGATAAATTTATTCAGTTATTATTTTTTCACCTCTGTTCTTTATTGATTTTAACATGGTTAGCCTCTCAAATAAAGACTTCTAAAAGAACTGGATCAGACTCTGCCCTATCAAGATGGCTGAGTGAGGAGCTTCAGGGCTCAATCCCGCCACAGAAGCTTTGAACAATCATCAAAAACTGACAGAAACATCCTTCTCAAAGCCCCAGCAAACAGTTAAAGGACTGCAGTAGAAGGGCGAGTACTGAATCAAGAAAAAGGTGACTTAAAAGCAGTAGGATCTCTTGGCGCCCTGGCTGGCCTCTTCCTGATCACTCACCAGCTTGACATGGAGCTGGCTTCCCATGCTCCCAGTGCGGATCCCTGGTCCCAGTTTCAGAGGGGGCAGAGTAACCCTCGTGCACGTAACTAGGAGCATGTATGGCAGACAGAAACTATCTGGCCAGAACTTGCTCTGCATATAGAAAGCTGCTCACAGAGTTATCCTACAGAACGCTGTGGAAAAGCAGTCAAGTGGTTGCCTGGGGTAAGGGATTGCTGGCTGTAGGGCTTACAGTGCAGTGCCAGGGACTGAGGAAACCTTCCTACGGAAGAGGGGACATTAGTACCATACAAACGGTGAAATTCCTGGGGCGGCAGGTACGTGGCCAGGGAAAAGAGGCATACATAGAAATGACCAGGGAGGCCCCTATGTTTTGGCCTGGAGCTAGACTCATTGTACCATAAGTTCTTTTTTTTTTTTAATTTTTTTAAATTTTTAAATTTTACCGGGAGGTCCTGGGGATCGAACCCAGGTCCCTCCATATGGGAGACGGACGCCCAACCAGTTGAGCCATATCCGCCCCTATGTACCATAAGTTCTTAAGGAGAGCATTCATACAGGTGAATATGGGACGACTGGGAAAGGTGTTTTCTTTTTTTTTTTTTTTTTTTGGTTAGCTCCTGGCATTCAAGGAAAGCTGTGTCATAACACTAGCTGGATACATCCTTAAGGAACAGAGGCCTCAGAATCTAAATTTCAGTGATAACACATTAACATATCAAAATGTAGGTTTCAACAAAATATACAAAACAACAGGAAGTGATGGCTCAGGCAAAGAAGATTAAAGCATGAGAAACCATCAGGAGGACCAGACCCAGGACATTCCAGACAAAGACTTAAAAAGGTCCTAAAGATGCTCAAAGAACTAAAGGAAAATATGGAGAAAGACTAAAGGAAATCAGGAAAATGAAAGTTGAACACAAAGAGAATAACAATAGAGAGATGGAAATTATGAAAAGAGACCAAACAGAGCTGAAGGTCACAGTAACAAATATTAAAAATTCCCTAGAGGGGTTCAACAGCAGATTGGAGCTGGCAGAGGAAGAATCAGTGAATTTGAATATAAGACATTGAAATCATCCAGTCTGAGCAGCAGCAGGAGGAAAGAATGAAGAAAAATGAACAGAGCCTGGGAAACCCGTGGGATACCATCAAGCATACAATTTATGCATTGTGGGAGACCCAGAAGGAGAAAATGGAGAGAGAGGAGCAGAGAGAATATTGAAATAAATGGTGAAAACTTCCCAACATTAATGAAAGACATGAATATACACATACAAGATGATCAACAAACTCCAAAGAAGATAAACCCAAATAGACTCACACCTGTGTGTGGTGGCTTTGAGTTTTGGCACTCCAGAAAAGCATGTTTTTAATCTTAATCCATCCCTGTGGGTGTAAACCCATTGTAAATAGGAATTTTGATGAGGTTACTTCAGTTAAGGTATGACCTAACTGACTAGAATAAATCTTAAACTGGAGACCTCATAGAGAAGGCCATAGGAAAAAAAAAGCCACAGGAACAGCTAGAAGCTGGAAGTCAACAGAAACCAGAAGAGAAAGAAGACGCTGCCATGTCCATAGCCATGTGATGGAAAAGCCAAGGAAGCCCAAGGATTGTTGGCAGGCAGCCCCAGAAAAGGGAGAAAGCATCGCCTTGCTGATGCCGCAATTTTGGGTTTCTCCTAGCCTCAGCACTGTGAGCCACTAAATTCCCATTGTTTAAATTCCCATTGTATTTGTTTTAGTAGGAAACTAAAACACCATGCCATGTTATAATCAAACTGTCAAATGGCAAAGTTAAAGGGAATTCTGAAAGCTGCAAGAGAAAAGCAACAAGTCACATACAAAAGAGCCTCAAATGTTCAGAAAATGATAGAGATGTAGATAGACAGACATACAGACAGACAGAATGATATGACAAAGGTAGCAAAATGTTAAAACTGGTGGATCTGGCTATCTGAAGGAATGGAGGATATATTAGAGTTCTCTATATGGGCTTGTACTATTTTTGGAACTGTCCCGTGAGTTTGAAATTATTTCAAAATAAAGAGTTAAAAAAAAAAATAGCTGGATCAATGTCATAAATAGAATTCAGTTTTCAAATATTTTATTTCATAGCAGAGACTTCGTTTGTGCCAGAGACCAGGTGTTATCTCTGAAAGACATTCAGTCTGTGGGAAAGCCATTTGGCCCAGTCTCATTCAAATTTCCTCATCAGAAAGGAACTTTATTTTAGAGGAATCCCATATTCAGTACATATTGCTTTCAAAATTATCTCTTTCCCCCTTCACCCACCCCTACCCACTAAGGCTCATGGAAACTTTCTTATCCAAGAGCTGAAAGCATCCCAAAGACATTCTATTTACTTCCCCAATATTAGCACCTCAGCAACTTCATCATTAATTTTCTGGTGATCCCTGGTGGGGGCTCTTGTCTGAAAATAACAACTTCAAAGTATTGAATGCTTATTTTGTTTCAAATGCCAGGCTGGGCACTTTACTTACATGGTCCCATTTGATTTTTGCCACAATCTTGCAGGGTAGTGATTACTGCATTTTACAGGTGAGGAAACTGAGGCTCAGACTGGTTTTGCAACTGGTTCAAGGTTGCAGTGGCTGGCCTGGAACAGTAACATCAGACCCAAGTCCACACAAACCTGCACTAAGGATGCTAGCAATGCTTCCATTTTCTTATTGATTAAACAAGTCATATGCATTGTGCATTCACTTCCAGTAACACGGTGATCACAGCGTGTGGCCTGAGAACTAGAAGCCTGGCCCTCACCCCAATGCAGGAAAATTGATGGAGGGATTAAAGCCATAATAAATTTTAAGAAGACCTAAAGTATTCCTCAGTGGGAACACACGAGGGCACTCTAACCTTCCCTCAATTGAGGAAAACATTTTCTTTGCACTTCCACAGCTCGGAGCCTTTGGAATCCAGGGCTGGTTCTGTTCTGATTACTTGTATGAACTTGGGCTTACAAATTCATACTGGACTTCAGTTTCATCATTTGCAAATTTAGGAAGGTGGGTGAAATGAGCCATAGAATCTCTTCTATCTTAAGAATTGGATGATTCCAACTTATTAAGAACTTACTAAAGGAAATTATGACACACAACTAGGATTATCAATCATTACATAGAAATAATATATATTATATAATATAGTAATATATTATATATAATGTATATTTCTAACATGCTTATAGATTTAGATCATCATATTTGCAAAATGCAAATCATTCCCAGGCCTGGGGATGGTATTTATTTATTTTGGGCTCATCTGAGAATTGTGTCAAATTGCTAGAGAAATTCTTTCCCCTCATGCAGATTCGGTTTCCAGCTTTCCCAAGGACCATCTTCTTGTTGGCTTGTTTTGGCTCTGCACTGCACTGATTGAAAGCACCGGCCTGCAGGTCACTTCTTTTTGAGTGTTAATATGACATTTCCCTTCACTTCAAGGGCTCGTGGGGCATTTTTATGAAAATTTATTGTGGGCACTTTTGAAAAAAACACCTTCATAGTCACCTAGCTTGGTTGAAATTTTTCACAGGACAGGATTATTTTAAGATTCACTTGGCAAAGTGAAGAATGACCGAGATACAGTCAGCTCCCCTTAAGGACAAGACGATTCTCTTCCCTCTAAATGAAGGAGTAAAGCGAGGGGCTCCGCCAGTGGAAGGGGAAAAAGGAGGAGGGAAACTGCAGTAAGTAGCAGTCTAAATTACACTAAATGATTGGTTGAAGGAAATTTGAACATTATACACAGTGGGGAAAGTGAATTGAAACACCCTCTACCCTAGACTGCTGTTCTGACAAGCTTACACACCTGCTAAAAGCGGCATGCTCGTCTTTCCGTAGAGAGGCAGAAAGATTTTTTCCCCGCAGGAGACTTGCTTGGTGATTACCACACAGCTACTTACACCACTGAGCTGCCCTTGCTCTGAGTCAATAAAATGCCCCCTAGAAGTTTGAACTAGGAAAAGAAAATGAGACTTGTTCAGCTGGAAGAGGTCAGCAGGCAGTCCTTCAAAGGCAACCATCCTCACGGGGTGCTTGCATATTAGAGTCCTGGCATGGAAACAAATGTCCTTATATGAAAAGAAAACTATCTCTTATTACAACCAATGAAAGGAACTGAATTTACAGCTCAACACTGGGTCAATCTCCAGCTCTATAAATTTCTTTTATTCAGGTGCATTTAAGTGAATTTGGCAAGATGTATTTTAAATTCTGGTGTTGTTATCAAGATTTTGGTTGCAATCTGCTTACCGTCTCCGTGCCTCCATCTCTTCATCTGTAAAATGGGATACAATAGTATCTACAACACTGGGGTTGTTGTAGGGATTAAAAGGGTTTATATAAATCTAAGAAAGCCATTACCTAGTAAATGCTATTTAAGTGCTACATAAGTAAGGTCTTCTTCCTCCTCCTTTTCTTCTTCTCATCCTCCTCCTCCTCCTTCCTCTTCTTTTCACCCTCTTCCTCCTCCTCTTCTCCTTCTTGCCTTGAGGCATGTGGAGCTATATACACCCCAGAAAAACATGTTCTTAAACCTAATCCATTTCTTAAAATGAGGACCTTTTGATGAGGTTACTTCAGTTAAGGTGTGGTCCACCTCAAACAGGATGGTCTTAATCCTATTCCTGGAGTCCTTTATAAGCAGGATGAAACTCAGACAGATGGAGAGAAAGGCACAGGGAGCAGCCAGAAGTTAAACATCAACAGAACCTGGAAAAGAACTGAGAGGCCAGGAGACACCACCATGTGCCTTGCCATGTGACAAGCTAAGGACCAAGCATCAGCAGCAGCCAGTCCTGAACACCAGTCTTGGGGGAGAAAGCATTGCCTTGATGATGCCTTGTTTTGGGCTATCGCTTCACCTCAAAACCATGAGTTAATAAATCCCCATTTTTAAGCCATCCCTTTGCATGGTATTTGCTTGTGCAGCCAAGGAAACTAAAACAGGGCACCTTGAGAAGACTTTACAATAAAGTTATAAGATTTTGTCTCACCCCAGGCACTATTATTTTCTCTGTGTGTCCTAGTTTCTCCTTAGGTTAACTAAAATTATCTGCTCTTTCTGGTTAAATTCTTTGTAGGTATTTCAAGATTCCCCGCCTCCCTCCCCAGCCCAATCTCTTGTCCATAAGGTGTTTATTATGAACCAGGCATTGCGAATGATAGTGAGTATAGAGATGACAAAACATAGTGCCTGACCTAAAGGAACTTACAGTTGTGTATAGCAGGGAGACAGATAAACAGAACCAATAGGGTATCATGCACCTTATACAGAGATGCACCGAGTACTACTCGAGCTGTTTCTTGCAGGATGGATTGTAATTAGACAAGTGAGGTGGGGTGTACGGAAAGGGAGGCTGTTAGATAAAGGAAAGGTCAGTTCAAAGGCCTGGAGTCAAGGAAAGAAACAGCATATTTTCTTTTAGGGTGGTTCTCTATAATCTATAAAATAAAATATCAAGTGTTCTGTACGACATTGAAAACCTCTCTTAATCTGGCCCAAGTCTGTCTTTCCTGTCCTTTTCCATTTCTTTTTCCTGTCACTTATATAGTTACTGGCAGTCCCTCCCCGGTTCCCTGAAGGTGCCCTTGCTTTCCCATCTCTACTTTTGCTCAATTTTCTTCCCTCTCTCTGGAATGCCCTTCCTCCCCACGTCAAGAGCCTACCCTTCCCTCACAGTCCAGCTCAAAGGTGCCCTCCTCAGCAAAGCTGCTCTTTAACTCCTATCTGGAAGTAGCCTCTCCCTTTTCTAAGCCCATTGAGTAGTCCACTTCTTTCTTCACTAGGCTCTCATCTCACTTTGCTTTGTATTGGCCTTATTTGAACCTTCATATCTCCCCTATAAGATTTCAAGCTACACCTTGTTCATTTTGTAAAATTTCCTACATTATTTAGTATGATGCTAGATGCATATTAATCATCTACCAATAAAAAAGGATTGCTGATAATAATAACAATATTGATAATAAGAATATATCCAAAATTTATGTTTGTTTTGTGCTAGGCAACATTCCATCGTACATATATATACCACATTTTGTTTATCCATTCTTTCATTGATGGACACTTGAGTTGTTTCCACCTTTTTGGCAATTGTGAATAATACTGCTATGAACATCGGTGTGCAAATATCTCTTCAAGTCTCTGCTTTCAATTCTTTTGGGTATGTACCTAGAAATGGGATTGCTGAGTCAATGGTAATTCTATACCTAACTTTCTGTAGAACTGCCAAACTGTTTTCCATAGCAGCTACACCATTTTACATGCTCACCAACAATTAATGAGTGAGCAGGCATTCCAATTTCTCCATATCCTCTCCAACACTTACTTTGTTTTTTAATAGCAGATATTCTAGCGGGTGTGAAATGATATCTCATTGTGGTTTTACTTTCCATTTCCTTAATGGTTAATGATGTTGAGGATCTTTTTATGTGCTTATTGGCTATTTGTATATCTTCTTTGGAGAAATGTCTATTTAAGTCCTTTGCCCATTTTTAAAATACATTGTTTGTCTTTCTGTTGAGTTGTAGGAGTTCTTTTATATATCCTGGATATTAAACCTTTATCATATGTATAGTTTCCAAATATTTTCTCCCATTCTGTAGGTTGTCTTTTTACTTTCTTGATAACGTTCTTTGATACAGAAAAGTTTTAAATTTTGATGAAGACACATTTATCTATTTTTTCTTTTGTTGCTCTGCTTTTGGTATAAAGTCTAAGAAACCATTGCCTAATACAAGATCCTGCAAATATTTTCCTATGCTTTCCTCTAAGAGTTTTATAATCTCTATGAATATTTCAATAAATTTGATATGAGTAGATCATAATTTTGCATTGTTAAGATATTTCTGTGGTCTGAGCTAATTTGCAAGTTATATATGAGAAGTGGGCCTTATGGTTACCAAGTGTAGCAAAGGATTTGTTAAAAAAAGAATTAGAAAAGAAAATCCTTATAGTACTTGGGAATAATTTCATTGTCCCTTGACTTTCCATTTTAATTACTTGTGTGTTATTCAGCTCAAAATCACACTTCTGTGAGTTCACCTGACTCCACCAAGCAGATCTAATTGCTCTTTCCACTGTGCTTCCACATCATTTTATTCATACTCGATGACCTTAGGACACTCTGTTGTAATTATTTCCTTATCTGTCTCTGCCATCTTACTGTGAGTTTTTGAGGGTGAGATCATGTCTAACTTATCTAAACTTCATTATAAGTAAGTTTTTGGCATATAGTAGGTAATGAGTACATGCATATAGAATAAAGGCAAACAGGCATAAATGCATAAACAGATGTTTATGCAGTTTCTCAAGACTAGTAAGTCTAGACCTCCTAATTATTTTCCAAACTTCTCTTTGGTCCATCCACCTTTAAACAGGTAGAGTTAACTCTTTGCCCCTTTTCACATCCAGCTCCATTTATCTCTATTTGTCCTTCTAGTTTGAGTTATCTAGGAGAAAAAAAAAAAAAAAAAAAAAAGAGGGCAAAAATAACTAAAGGAGAAGAGAAGTTCTAATGAAATATTGCACTGAAAAATATAAAAGTCCCAGAGTACTTTCCTGCAACTTATCCTATGTAAATGGTCTTCTGATAGGTTCTCCCTGGGGCCTCCTACCTCCTACACCTGAATTAGGTCCTTAGGAAAAATGCAGCATTTGTATGGAACTTGACTCCATATTGGCAAGTACAGAGAAGCTGAGGTATCTTTAGGGTATAAAAAATATAGCTAGCATGAGTCTAAGGCTCAAGATCAGGGAGACTATTTAATAGTCTCCCAAATAAAAAAATACCAACTTTAAACCTTCTTGCTAACCCTAAGGGACAAAATCAGATTTAATTATCTTTCATTGGGCATGTGGGAAACTATTAATAATAAAAACCAAACTGTCAGTAAAATCTAAGAGGGCCATGTGGTCAATTTCATTTCTAATCAGTTGCCTATTAAATTGTAATTATTCACAATGCATCAAAAAAAGTGTGTAATGGAGAACGTAGCAGAGGACGATTAACTTATTCTTTTTTGATGTGCTGAAAAGCCAAAGGGCACCTCACTGCCTGAGGGTGGACATTGGCTGGAGGCTCAAGGGAGCAGGTCCTGGTCCACCCCCACCTAACTGGATGGGCTAGAAAGGGGCTCTTTTCAGACCTGGAATATTTTCAAATGAAGTATTATTATGAAAACCAGGGGAGCAGGTGTAGCTCAGTGGTTGAGCATCTGCTTCCCATGTACGAGTTCCCCCGGTACTTACAAAAAACACCAAACAAACAAACAAACAAACAAATGCCACACAACAAATAGAAGTATAGCTGCTCTATCAGGGCCTCTCCCACCAGCCCCCACCCCTGGCCTGCGGAGTCCTGAGGGGCTCCAAGGTGGCACCAAGTCACCCAGAGCTCTGCAGGGCACCACGCGAATTCTATAGTTCTAGATCAGGGGTTCTGAATCTTTTTTGTTCCACAGACCCCTTTGCAATCAGGTGAAAACCACGGACCCCTTACTAAGTCCACACTATACCGTGTACTATTTGATAAATATATCACAGCTATATCAACACATCCTCACAAGAATAATGTTTTTTTAAAATTTCAGTTCAAGCTCATGGACCCCTGGTTAAGAACCTCTGTCCAAGATGTTCTCCAAGTCACCTCTAAAATCCTATGACTTGGGGAACAGATGTGGCTCAAGCAGTTGAGCACTCACTTCCCACATGGAAGGTCCCGGATTTGGGTCCCGGGTTTGGTTCCTGACACTGGGACCCAAATCCCAGGGAAAAAACAAAAACAAACAACAAGCAAAACAAACAATAAAACCAACTCAGGGAAGTTGGCTCCTCTTATCTTGGGTGCAAATTCCTATGGATCCTTCAGATTCCAGTTTATTTATCACTTCCTCCTGGAGGTCTCCCAAGCCTTGTTAAGATGCCCCTGCTATCTGCTTCTTCCAGCAGTAACCTATACCTCTCCAATAATTCTACATAACAGGCTGTGTTATGATTGCTTGATTAAATGTCCATTTCCCCAATAAGATTATAAGCTTTTTGAAGGCATGGACCATTGTCTGTATTGATCATCAATGAAGGGCCAGTGCCTAGAAGACAGCCTGGCATATGGAAGATAATTAGTACATACATGTTGAATAGAGTGAAAGAAATAATGAGTTTCTCATCTTATCCCTCAGTATACCAAATAATTGATGGGTCATTTTCTTTTATTTCACCCTTATGCAGTTATCTTAGGGTCTCTCACCCATTCCTGACCACGTCTTTGAACGACTGTTTTTTGCCTTCAGGATAAAGTTCAATCTTGGCATGACTCACAAGGCTCATTAGGCTGTAACTCCTATCTTTCCAGCCTCATTTCCACTCCTTTCTTTAAGAGAATTATATGCTCTGACAACACCAAACTCCTTGGATTTCTTCAAGGTCACTGTAATCACCTACCTCTGCATTCTTAACACTCTTCCCTCTATCTATAACACCTAGCTATCTACTAAACACAAGAGTTATCTCCACTTGGAAGTCCAATCTACCAAACTTCCCTCTTCCTACCAGTAATGGAATTGGGTATTGGTTTTCTGAGTGTTATAGTACCCCATGCATTCTCCTGCCACAATGTCTGAATATTGCCTTTCTTCCTCTCTGATAAGATCATATCATTTCATCTCTCTATTCATCTCATCCAGTATAGTGCCTCAGTAAAAAGGACACTCAGTAAATATTCTTTGAATGAATGATTTTCCTTTAAATGAATACATTGTTTATATATATATAGGAAGAGAAAAATAGAAGAAGCAAAATGACAAACATGTATCAATACTTTTTTAAACCAAATTAACACAATGTACTCATATTATTCTTAAGAGAATCCATATGGGCGTCTCTTGCCAAGACTGCAACCTGAGTTTAAACCCAGAGAGGGAAAGTGGGAACACTGTTTTCTCCTTTATCTACTTGGGTTCTTTTTTCATCTCATTTCAATTGCATTTTAAGAATATTGCTTTCAGTATATAAGCCTTCAAATCATACATGTTCATAAAATATTTCATTCTGACAGGGTGTAGGAATTTTTCATTTCTACCATTACTGCAGATTGCTGCTGCATTCCAAGGCACCTGCATTATAGGGTACAAATGTTTCCTTTTTTCTCCTTTATTTTGATATTGTCAGGTGTGAACAGAGGAAAAAAACAGCACTGATAGAATATTCTCTGAGAAGAAATGATACTTTACAGCCAATAGTTCCAGAATAATTGGACATTTTAAAAAACACTGTTATTCTCTTAGAAAGTTTTAGCTGCTTAATAGACAATGAACCCAAGAAAGACGGCCTATGCTTCACAGATAGACACAAAGCTAGATATCCTCTTACAGCAATGCAAGCCTCTGTGGCACAACCCATTTTAAATTGTAGACACCTAGAGATCTACTAATGTAATCCTACCATGTACTGTTTGATCTTCATGGGTGTTCAGCAATTTAATCCAAATTTCCATAGATGCTTAACATGAGTGAGGAAGTAGAAGGAGTCCTCCTTAACCCCACCTGTAAATACTCAAATAGATTTCCGCACAGATCGCCTCCATCTAAATTTGGTTCTTGATGTGTGTTCAAATTCTCTTCACACACGCAAACACACCCACCTATTACAATAGCTATAAATAATTCCTCCTCCTCAGGCCTGGTTTGAAGCTCTAATTAGAGTTCGTCAACATTTGAAAAAATGGTGTGTGCTTTCCCAAAGGCAAAGTTACAGGACTCTAAAGCATTTCACTAACATTACCTTTAGCCCCCCTGTGCTCCGAGGCTCCTGGAGGCTGGGAGAGATGTGGGGACAGCCTGTCACAACCTAGGGGAGCTCAGGTGGGGTCATGGGTTAGAAACCAAATCCTCGGCTTCAGAAGCACTCCTGAGAGTAGCATACAAGTGAAAGTACCATGTTCCTAGCATCTGAAATGTCAGTAAGCATGTTGTGCAGGATATGTATGAAGGGAAAACAAGAACAGGCATTAAAATTTGGGCTTTCTTCAGGATGAAGCTAAGGTCATAGTTAATTGTGTGCACATGGGCGGGGGTGGGTGGGGGTGATATAGGTATTTGGGAGCCGGTGATGAAGGAGCTATTCTGATTGCTGGGGAAGGAGTTTCCAATATGTATAAAGATTTGTTCAAAGGAAAGCATTTTGTAATATCTGTACTCTTGTGCTTGGAACAAAATGCCTGGATTAGGAGGCCAAGTGATGGGAAAACGAGGAGAGCCGAAGCAGCGTTAATAATCTGGTCCTGTCACAGACAGCTGAATTATTCCCAAAGGCAGTGGATGTCTGAAGATGACAAAGTATGACAGCTGAACTTGGGATCGGTGGACAGGGCAGAGTAAGTAGATAAAGGAGATGTGCTGGCTCCTCTCTTGGTTAGACGCCCTCACATTGCATTTAATACTCTGTTGGCACTCACATTCTGGGGAGTCTTCCCTGTAGCCTCCTTAACTCTAAAGCCACTTAAGAAAATGACCATTTAATTTACTCTGATCTGAACAGACACAGACCCCGACGCTGGTCAGCTCCTTAACTAGATGTAAATTACCTGATGGTATGGACTACGTCTCACTCCTCTTCTTTGTTGTTCATTCCTGGAGCAGGCTTTCAACAAATAAATGTGTGGTTGATAATAAAAAGACACATAATACTACTACTAATAATTTATATCTCTTATTTTATGTCACGACTGTTCTAAGCACAGTATATGAATAAAGTAACCATATAGCTCTGTTTTGCAGAGACGGTAACTGAGGCACAGAGAAGGGGCACAGGGAGAAGCGATAAAGAAATCACCTAGTGGTCAAGGGTAACATTGCACAAGAAAAGGATGGGTCCCCAGAAAGATAAAAAAAGAAGACAAGGGATTGTTCGTCAGCAAGAGGAGAACAGAAAACCATGAGGAATGTGAGAGCAGTGAGGTATGCCTGAGGAAGGATTGGCACTGGAATGGGAAAGGCTGGATTACAGGACAAGTCAATGGAAGGTAGGTGATAAGGGGAACTAGAAATGAGAACAAGGTGAGGTGGCAGCTGGACAGGAAAGATGAGAAGCTCAAATTTGACAAGGGAAGAAAGAAGGCAGAATGGATTCAAGGTGAAAGAATTGCTCCTGAGACAGAAGTTACATCAGAGTACTGCTTTTGAATCTTCTGACAACTTCACTTTGCCTCAGAAATTTCATTTATAATGGGACTCATTGGTAAGCCTTATCAAGGGGTATAGGAATATCATGCTAAATTACAAGGAATCGATCAGAAAATCTTCATATGGCTTTGTGTTGGCTCCTCTTACGTGGCAACTTGGCTGGGCTATAGTACTCATTTAATCAAACACTAATCTAGGTGTTGCTGTGAAGGTATTTTCTATATGTAGGTAACATCGACAACCAATTGACTTTAAGTTAAGGAGATTACACTTGAAAATGTGGTGGGCCTCATCCAATAAGTTGAAGGCCTTAAGAGTAAAAACAGGTTTTGTAACAAGGAAGAAATTCTGCCTTAAGACTACAATTGTCAACTCTTGCCTCACTTTCCAGCCTGCAGGCCTGCCCTACAAATTTTAGGCTTGCCAGCCCCTACAATCATGTGAGCAAATTCCTTAAAATAAATTCTCTCTCTCTCCCTCCACCCCAACCTTTCTTTCTCTCTCCCTTCCTCTCTCTCTCCCCTAATGATTTTGTTTCTCTGGAGATCCCTGAAGGATTGACTAATACCAGCTCCACATAACTATTTATGAAAGGTGAATCTCACCAGTTTAGCTCTGATCATCACTAGCAGTGACGGTCAAAGTCAAACTCCTTAGCATAGTGTGTTAGGTCCTCCAGGATCTGGCTGTAAGCCAGGTTTCCAGCATTCTTGCCATCCAATTCCATGCATTAAATTATTCACTCAGTCATCACCAATGACCAAGCCAGTAAGGAAATCCTAGGTTTTAGGATTATAAAGGGAGTAAGTCATGTTCTCTCTCTGCAAGACAGACACCTAAAAATGAAAAAGTATTGAGAAACACTATGATAAATGTACTAACAAAGCATTATGGAGGGGCAGAAGATGGAGAACTCCAGCCATTTCCCAAATATACCCACATTACTTAGCTCACATAGTTTAGTTCACCTGGAAAGCCCCCTTCCCAGCCTTGACCCTCATGCCATATGGATGAAATCCTGGGCAGTCTTCAAATCCCAGGGCAAATGCTTTGTCTCCACAAAGTAGGTCCTAATCATAAAAGTTGGAACGAATCTTGCCATTCTGTGAGCTTCTATAATTATTTACAATTCTGTTTCAACATTTACCTCAGTTTTATTTTTTAATTACATATGGTGAAGACATATATACACATGTGTTTATAGATTGTAAACTCCTTTGACAGCAGTGCTGATGCCTGACTCATCGTTGGGTTTCCCACAGGCCTAAGCATGAGGCCATCTTAAAAGGAACTCAGGATCTAAAGAGGTAAAAATTCATTTAGATCAACTAATCTACTGCCCCTTTGGGGATGGCTCAAGTGAGTGGACTCTGCTTCATTATGGCAATTGTGAGTCTTTGCTTGCACATCCCCAAAATAATTTCTTGTTTTAAAGAGGCATAAAAGAAATGGCCTTTACACATAATACGGCCCACTCAATGTTTTCATCTGTTCTATATTTAAACAAAGAACAGGCAAAAAGGAAATCTCAAGTTAGTCAAAGAATTTTAAATGGGGAAAGTATACTTTATTTCATTTAATCCAATATCTTCAATACAAATGAGGAAGCTAAGTCTAGAGAAATTCAGATATTTCTTCTGTATTACAGAGCTAGAACCAACTATATTATTTTTCCAGACCCTTAAATTCATGGTGCTTTCCAATAGACCAAATATTTTACCTTCGATTGAAAGAAAAGAAAGAGCATGGTAAAATAAATAAATAAATAATATAAAATATACAGAGGAAAAGAATCCAGTATACATTACAGAAGAATATTTTTACTATCAGTCTTTGTTCACAAAGAATATCATGCTTTCACTAACAACAATGAAAATGTTTGCAGCATTTATAAGCCTTTTAAAATTTTAATTTAAAAATTGATTTTTGGGGTAATCTCCAGATTCCAATGGTTCTATACAGTCGGCAGTGAGAAAGAATTGTTCTGAGGTTCTTCTCCAAGATTTTTCAATATGTTTGGGTGACACTGGTCATTAACAGGTGTTCTTAACAGTTGCAGAAATAAAATAATACATCAAAGCTCTGTTGAGAGGTGCACATTCACACATGTTCTCTCCCATCATGACTTAGGCAAATGCAGCAGGTGGATGAAAATCTGACATAAATTACTCCATCCCAGTTCTGCTATTACCATAATTTCTGCCTTTTCCCTGCCCTTTCCCATATCACCACTGCTCCTCCCTCATCCTGATAGATCTGACCCAGTCTTATAGATGCCCTAGATCAGCATACACACACACACACACACGCACACACACCCAGACAAAATAAGTCTAAGCACTAAATTTGAATTTAAAACTAATTGTGCTCCAATTCTAAACACATGCGCATATCACTCAGTTATATAATACATACACACATATGCTGTATATCTATCTATCTATCTATCTATCTATCTATCTATCTATCTATCTATCTATCTATCTATCTATCTAT
>JAKSZT010053887.1:15274877-15352805 GCA_026826555.1 Tolypeutes matacus | reverse complement strand
TCCATCCATCCATCCATCCATCCATCCATCCATCCATCCATCCATCCATCTTCACAGTGATATAATATCATTCAGATAAAGACCTCCTACTTTTGAAAATTCTCCATTCACTGCAGAAGATGGTCTATGAGAGCTGGCTTTTAGTTAGAGACTACCCCCACAGCTTTGCACTTCCCGAGGCTGCCTCAATGGCACAAGGACAGCGCATGGGTTTTGGAATCAGCTACATTAGGACATAAATTCTAGTTCTATCACTTACTATTTGTGTGACCTTGAAAAAATTATTAACCTCTCTGAACAATAATTTCCTCATTTAAAAAATAACACTACCTCCTGGAGGTATAAGAATGTGAGGTAATGTGTGCCAGTGTGCACTTCATGGTAGTGCTCGGTAAATAGCCATTATAATAAAGATGAAGAGGAGTGGGGGTGGGGGAGGTCAGCACTGGCCCCCACTTCCTAAATGCCTTCTGTATTTCAGAATTTCTCAGGAGCTCAGCAGAACAAGACTGCTAGCCTTTACCTAGAGAGTATTAAACTGGAGATAGGGGAAAGATAATTCACAGGAGATGGGGGAAGGGGGTGGGTGTCCATGAATAGCTAGCACTTAATATGTGCTTTTCCTGTCTTGATTGATATATATACACAGTCATGTCTCTTTCAACCACTGGGAAAGGGGCAGATTGCAATAGGGAATTCAGTCTCTTTTGAGGAATCGAGAATGTATTTGGTACTTAGGACTGGATTTCACATAGCAGGGTCAAAAATTCCTGTGTCCCCCACAGTGGCCAAGCATGGGATTTCCAGTCACAGCGGCAGGCCTCGGCCATTTGCTCCCTCTGGAATCTCTGGTAACTCTGAGATACCCTATAGATCACAGCCTCTTTTTGGAGTCAGAGTACTAATACACAGCCAAGCCACTTGCAAGCTGCTATTGTGCTCTGAACCATTCAAAGTACAAGGAGGAAGCAGGAAGCCCAACCTAGCCTGGACATATCCTGAAGAAGACAGCCATTTAGAGCCTGCCTAAGATGCCAATCTGTTTATAAACATGTGCTACCTGCCTTACCAAACCACAAAACAATCCCATCACAGAGCCTGAAGGCAAATGACTAATGTTAAAAGTGGCCTGTGTACCGCTTCCGTGATGACTCCCATAGGCATCAATTAAACAAGGAAAAGACCTGTTCTGAAGCATAACCATCTGGCATTTCCCAAGGAGCTGTAGTCAATGGCTGGTAAAACACAAGTGATCATAACTATAAAGAAATCTAGCAGCCCTCTTCTTGCTGAAGAGCAACAAGGGCCCATGGGGACAATGAATCTGGAAAATCTCCAAAAGAGGAGGCTGCAAGGAAAAGACTGCATTTGAAGCCAGCACTGCTTTTCCTCATGCATAGAAAGCAAAGATCTGGGGTTGCACGAGGTCATCTCTCCAGTCCAGAGGTAGTCTGGTCTCAGGGGTTGCCTGGGTTTTGCCTGGTCTAGGGATGATCTTCAATTGCTCTGCCTCCAGGAGAGGGAAAGGATTGGCAGTAGTCAGTCCCCTTTTCCTAGGAGTGATTTCCAAGTACCTGCATCATAGGACTTTACCCAGAACACTAGGACAACAAGATCATTGCAGCCCAAACATCCTTCCCTAGAATTCATACTTTAGCCAGCTTTTGAACAGAAGGAAGAGAACATATTTAACAAATCTAACAAAAGTAATGTGAAGGTATAAACACCCCAGCAGAGAGACAGTGACTGGAGCAGAAGTGCCTTTCGAGCCTGCAGTTCTAGATCTGACAGGCATACACCTGTGTGTATAATATGGACAAAGCTTCAAACATCACCAACTCATCTCAACACACCTAATGATTGCCTGTGATAAGAGCTTGCATCCTCTATTTCTGGCTTTTCCAACAACAAAAATATATGTCTTTATACTCAGCCCTGATTCTGAATCTATAATCTAGTGCTAATTTTTTTTTTTGTTTGTTTTTTTCTCCACTATACAAGGCCAGATAAATCAGAATGGAAATATATTTCTGTTTTAATTTGGATCCAGATCTAAAACTGTTAAATGATTTTTTTTCTCACATACCCTTGATCTCTCTTTTCTTTGAGTGATTCAAGGATATGCATCCTTCACATGCCCAAAATTATGAGTGCAGCATTCTTAGAACGAGGCTATCAAAGTAAAATTAAAATAAAATTAAATAAAATAGCAGTGATTCCATTTTCATGAAGTCCCTTTGCCAAGGATGCAGTGTACTTAAATTACATCTCTTTTAAAGAGCTGCTCCACTGTTAAGTTTTTCGTTTGGAAATAAAAAAGGGTTTAGTTAAGGTCACTGACAATTATTTTCTCAGCACAATAGAAAAGCAACCCAACCCATTAACAAGACTAAAATGGCAGAATTAAATACAGTAGGAACAAGTAGGAATAGAATACCTGGGATTGCCAGATTGGAAAGGGGAATGTTGTGGAGGTGAGGAAGGAGCGAGGCCATCCAGTCGGCATTGCAGACCTCCGACGATGTCTTTGTCCCGCTGGGGTTGGGGGAGCAGATGGTTCCCATCCTGAGTTTCCTCCTTGCCTTCCTAACTGCTAGCATCCCTCTCGTCAACAAACTGTCCGGACTCAGCCCAGTACCACTCACTCAGTGATCATCATTGCCCGAGCTCTGTAGACATTTCAGGGCCACCCCTGTCACGCAAGTCTTTCCAAAATGCCTTTCTGCTTGGGAGATGGGTCAAATAGGTGGTTCCCTACCATTCAGCACCCGCAGTCCCCACCCCCTCTGGCCCGGCCGCGGCTCCAGTGCCTTAATCTGCTCAGTCCCAGCCCCGATAAACTTCTTACATTCCCTTCTGGAACTGGGGGAAGGTGGCCCCTAGAGATAAATCTTATAAAAATTGAACATCCGAGGAGCAGCCACGCCCGGAGTCACTCACACGACAGGTGCTCACACAGCCTGTGAGTCTACACACATGTGAACGCCTGGACACACCATCTCCAGGTTTCTATATATGTCTCGGGGTTGGTTCATATGCTGCTTATGCCTGCTAATCGCTCCCTCGGTTTCTCACCACAGACTCCCCTGCCCTGGGGCTCCCAAGCACTCAGAAGTGTAACCGGCAGCACTCAGACTCCCGGCAGCCCCGCCCGGCACTGCCGGGCAGATTTGCCAGGCAAGACGGCCGGTGATTGGTCGGCGGCGGAGCGCGTCCCTATTGGCCAGCGCCCTTCCGGACTGCCCCTCGGTTTAGCCCCCATCCCCGCCCCGCCTGCCAGTCTCCTCCCTCGGTTACTCTCGCCTTCCTGTTTGCAGACGGACGCAGTTGCTGGGGCTGCTGTCCTGGAAACTTTCCAAGGCGTTCACTAGTTCGACGTCAGATTAGTCTTTTTTTCTCCAGGCTTTCACGCAGCCAGCACTCAGATATTTAACGCGACCGTGAGTGTTTCTTTCCTTCCTCCCTTCCTCTCAACTCTCTCTCGCGCGCGCACACGCACACACACAATTACACAGAAAGTAGGTTGCAGTTTCAATTAATCACAGAGGTAGCAGAAATATGAGAGGTAAAGAAGCCGAGAGAGGTGCTGAATTGCAGATTTGGATGAAAACATCAAGGATGGTTTGTGCTTCAAGCATTAGGTAATTAAGATTCACCTATACACCACTTCGCAGCATTTCAGTTCTATTATTCCCATTTTATAGATGAAGAAATACTATGATACTTTACATTTGTATGCCCTATTGTTTGGGACCCTCTTCCAAATTCTTTGTCCCATTTGCTCTCCACCGCCCCCAAAAGGCAGGGAAGGTTATTGGTATGATCCCTTCTAAGTAGATGAAAAGGAAGCCCTAGGGCATTCAGCAAGCAGTTCATGACCGGGGACACTATTTGGAAATTCCATTTTGGAATGAGTTCCTGAATCCTAGAGGCTTCCAGGCACACAGACACGTTTTTCCTGCTTTCTGCAATGTTTCCTACTCCTGCAAATGCACACCAAAGTCTCTACTGATAGGAGGATTTTGCACATCCATATTAACAGGAATATGTTGGCAAATAGGCAAATCAAGAAAAGCACCCTGGCATTGATGGTGGGACTCAGGAGGGCTCCAGGCCAGCAGCTCCTCAAAGACTCATGAGGGGCTTATGGGAAAAGGAAACAGCAGTGTTTTCTAAGAAAAGACTGAAGGCTCACATGCATATCTGTAGGTCAGCTGACATTTAATCATCTAGTTGCCCCACCGCGTCTCCACTCTCATTTCTACACACGTAATTCCTGTTGCATATTTTTGTTTTGACATCTTATTAAAATTTCTTCTTCCTAGCTATTCTTTTTTTTTTTTAAAGAAGTTACGGGGGATTGAAGCCAGGACATTGTAATATGGGAAGCAGGTGCTCAACGGCAGTTACACCTGCTCCTCTTCCTAGCTGTTCTTTGCACACATTTAAATCTGCTTTTCAGCTGCATTCTTCCAGTTCCCCGCCCCTCACCTCTATTTTTTTCTGGTTGTGTATCCCTTGCTGGTTATTTTTTTAAAAAAAGAGCATGTAAATTTTATTGTGCACTTTTCGATGTTTAAAGGATACTTCAATATAATACTCTTTCTTCAAGGACACCATAAAATATTGGGACTATATCACCTAGTGAGGCAGGATAGATTAGGGACCTAAGGAGGAGGGGCAGAAGACCCAATGAGTTACACAAACACCCCCTGAAAAGAAATCCTGAGGCACAGCCTGCAGCCTGCTAACTCACATAGACGAGTTAACTTAAACAATTTACCAGAAAGCAGATAGCATGGGGAGCAGATGTAGCTCAAGTGGTTGAGTGCCTGCTTCCCATGTAAAAAAAAAAACAAAAAACAAAAAAAACAAAACAGCTAGCAGCTCCCACCCAGCAGGTGCATTATTAAAATGTAACTTATTTTTTTTTTTTTTTTTACCGGGAGGTCCCGGGGATCGAACCCGGGTCCCTCCATATGGGAGACGGACGCCCAACCAGTTGAGCCACATCCAACCCCCCAAAATGTAACTTATAACATTACTCATACTGCAGAAAGAAAAACAGAAAGGAGCCAAATACCACCAGACAGAAACCCCTAAAAACCAAACCACCCAGTGAATTTTCCCCCTAAATACTCCAATCAACATAAACCCTAACCCCTGATGATAGTCAAAAAAACTAGAAGCCCCTGGAGAGAGGGTGCATCTCTCTATCTAGAGCACACCCACCCAAATATTTTGATGGGTATACGTTCCCTATAACAAATTCTTTTTCTAAAATATTATAACTGTGGTGAGTCTCTGAATTATTTCTTAGGATGTAACCAAGAACCTGGAAATCAGCACTGCCAACACTAGCTGTTTGTATGAACAAATGTGGTGATGTTATTTTTCCTAGAAAAATCACTCTGGGAAGGAATATCTCAAGACCTGCTTTTGAAAATGTCACCTTTCTGGGTTTCCCTTGAACTTTTAAAATATTATTTTAAATCCCCAAACACAAGAGTTTATGGAAGCTGCCCAAGGCAAACAAAATTTACTGTCAAATGCTCTTTTCAATGCCTTTTCTTCTTATTTTTCAGCTCTTCATGAAAGGAATAAGAATTTTTTTAAAAAAAGCATCAAACTTTAGAGATTTAAACGACACCACTGTTTGAGAATTTGGAAGCAAGTGAATGAGATGTTTTGCTTCTCTGTGATATTGGAAGCTTTCTCCAACTCTCTCATTTACAACTACTTAATTTGCTCAGGAACACAGTTCAAAAGGAAGGCACCACTCTCCCCATATGTTCTTGAGTCAGTCCTGTAAGAATCTTGTAGCTGAAAACACAGCATCTAACATGGCATATAGCAGGTGCTAAATAAATATTTTTGGAGGGAGGAAGGTGCTTGGCAAAGCATGCTCTGCAGGCTTTAGTACCTTAGTGCAGTGCTTTTCAATCTTTAATGTGAAAAATGAAACATTCTGATGGAGTAGTTCTGAGATGGGCCTGAGATCCTGCCTTTCTAGCAAGCTCCCAGGTCATGCTGTTGCTGCTAATTCATATCACACTGAGTAGAGAACAGGTTCATATTTGATAGCTGAGATTCTATTTTGGTTTTTCTTTAATTTCCAAAGTTTTATAACACATATCATTTTTAGAATTAAAAATTAATTTGCATTAAAGATCCCAGCTAAGAATCTCTAAGTATAAGAGGATAATTATGTAATAGAAACCAAATTAGCAGTGAAATTTTTCTACTATACCACAGGCAATTAGGGAAAAGTAATTTTTAGATAAAATAAATGTTTAGAATTTGGATAGTTAATATTTTTTTACATACTATACTGTGAAATTGGTCAAAGGGAGAGAAGACTGAATTAAATAGGAGGGCTGTAATTTTAAGCCAAGTCAATTTTAAATAATAATTAGAACCAAATGGAGTGCTTATCATGTACAAATCATTCTGGTAGGTGCTAGAAATGGAAGAAAATTTAAATAAAACTTTATATATGATGGGCCTCATTACTGTATGTTCTTGTTTGCTAGGCTGCCAAAATGCAGATACCATGAAATGGGTTGGCTTTTACAATGGTAATTTATCAGCTTACAAACGGACAGTTCTGAGGTTGTGAAAATGTCCAAATCAAGGCATCATCAAGATGATACCTTCTTCTAGAAGACCAGTTGCTGGTGATCCTAGACTCCTCTGTCACATGGCAAGTCACATGATGGCATCTGCATCCTGATCTCTCTATTCTCTTCAGGGTTTCTTTGCTTTCAGCTTCTTGCTTCTGTGGCTTTCTTTCTTTCTTTTTTTCCCCATCTGAATTTCATTCTCTTATGAAGGACTCCAGTAAGAGGATTAAGACCCACCTTGAATGAGGTGGGTCACATCTTGAGTTAAGATCCTACTCATCAAAAAATATTTGGAAATCACATATCTGATAAGGGTTTAATATCCAGGATATATAAAGAGATGTTACAGCTCAACAATAAAAAGACAAATGACCCAATTAAAAAATGGGCCAAAGACTTGAATAGACATTTCTCCGAAGAAGAAATACAAACGGCAAAAAAACACATGAAGAAATGCTCAACATCACTCATGATTAGGGAAATGCAAATCAAAACTACAATGAGATATCATTTCACACCTATCAGAATGGCCACCATGAAAAAGACAGAGAACTACAAGTGTTGGAGAGGATGTGGAGAAATAGGAACACTTCTTCACTGTTGGTGGGAATGCAGGATGGTACAACCACTATGGAGGACTGTTTGGCAGTTCCTAAAGAAGTTGAATATAGACTTGCCATGTGACCCTGCAATACCACTACTGGGTATATACCCAGAAGAACTGAGAGCAGTGACACAAACAGACATCTGCACACCAATGTTCATAGCCACATTATTCATCATTGCCAAAAGTTGGAAACAACCCAGGTGTCCATCAACAGATGAATGGATAAACAAACTGTGGTCTATTCACACGATGGAATATTATGCAGCTGTAAGAAGAAATGAAGTCATAAAGCATATGGCAACATGGATGAACCTGGAGGACATTATGTTGAGTGAAGCAAGCCAGACACAAAAGGATAAATACTGTATGAATGCATTACTATGGACCAAATATATTGTGTAATATATTGTTTGATCCACACACACACACAAAAAAAACAAAAAAACAAACAAAAAACAAAACAACAAAAAATTTACATGTATCCATTACATTTAATTGAGAAATGTATATATTTATTCATCTGTGTTTACTTTTTAGTTTTTTATTGCTTATGTTTTCAATTATTAAATGTACAAAATAAAGTTAAAAAAAAAAAAAAAGATCCTACTCATCAAAATTCCTACTTGCAATGGGTCTACCCCCACAGTAATGGATTACCTTTAAGAACATACTTTTCTGGGGTCCATACAGCTTCAAACCACCACACTATACAATATAGAGGAAAATAGCCAAATATGTGAACTATAAATTGTAATGGGAACCAAAATGAAAGAAGAACAGAAATATAAGTGGAGGACAAAAAAGAGGTAAACATTTTGAAGGGGGAATGGACAAGGGTGCATTATTAGAGGAGGTGGCATTCAAACTGGGTCTTTAATTCTGAGAATTCTGTAATTGGAAAATGGACAGAGGATTATGACAAGGGAATGGTATGTGTGGCTGAGAAAACATAAACAAACTTATGTCAATGAATGGTAGATGTAAAGAACAGAAAATATGCTAGAGTGGCAGTACATGGGATGAGCTAGGAATGTTTAGTGGGGGCAGGAGAGGATATAAGTAATTCTTATTTAACCTTCACAACAGCACAATGAGTCAGATACTATTACCATTCCTATTTTACAAAGGAAACTGAGGCATAGAGGCTACATAAATTTGCACAAGATCCCATAGCCAGTTAGTAGCAGAGCTTTGACTCCAAGGCTCCTGATCACTGTGCCAAAGGCTTCCCATTATATGTCACCTTTTATTATTATATAGGTAATTTATGTTACCTATTATTAGTATAAACTTGATAAAGGCTGTTTACGAAGGATTTGGATTTTTTTCTGTAGTCAAAGGGGATCAGCACAGGTTTTTGAGAAGGGGAGTAAATGATTTATATTTTACTTTGGGAGAATAGCTCTGGTCGAATGGAGACAGGCTTGGGGACATAAGTCTTTCAGGCAAATCATTGAAATCAGTTATCTAAGCAAGAAAAAGTGAGAAAACATGCAAAAGGCTTAACACACAGAGACTAAGTGCATGGTCTTAACTCTTGCTTGCTTTCCCATCCCCATACCCCACCACTAAGAACCTTCAATTCTATAGGTTGAGGGGGCAGCTTGACTATCTCTGATATTATTTTTCATGACTTGAAAACCTAGTTCATTCAAGATATTTAAGAGACTCACCAAATTGTTCATCCATTTTTATTATGCACAACCAAATCTATTTCTATGAATACATCTACAAATTTTGTTTTCTTTTCTGGAAACTTTTTTTTATTAGAGAAGTTATATGCTTACAGAACAATCATGCATAAAATACAGGATTCCCATATACCACTATTTTAGTTTGTTAAAAGCTGCTGGGAGCAATATGCCAGAAATGGGTTGGTTTTTACAGTGGGAATTTAATTTATTAGATTAAAAGCTTACAGTTCTGAGGCTGTGAAAGTGTCCAAATCAAGTCATCATCAGGAAATCCTTTTCCCTGAGCTGCAGCTGGGGGCAATCAGGCACATGGAAGGGTAAAATGGGAGCATTGGCTTGTCTTTCTCCTCTCTCTTTGCTTTCAGCTTCTGGCTAAAGTGGCTTCCTCTCAGCTTCTGGCTCCTGGGGCCTTCGCTCTCAGCTTCTGGGTTCCTCTCCATCTCTGCAGCCTTCTGTCTGTGTATGCAGCTTTTTATTCCTCCATTTATAAAGATTTCCAGTAAGAGGATTAAGACCTACATTGAAAGCCACAATCCAATCAAAGGCCCTTAACTGAAGTACTTTAATCCAAAGGTCTCACTACAATAGGTTTACATGCACAGGAATGGATTTGCTTCAAGAATAGGATTTTCTGGGGTCCACAAAAGCTTCAAACTGCCATAACCACCCTATTACTAACACTTTGAATTGGTGTGGAACATTTGTTACAATTGATGATAGCATGTTTTTTATAAGTGTACTATTAACTATAGTTCATGGTTTAACTTGGGGTTCGCTGTTTGTGTAGTGCTGTTCCATGGATTTTTATTTTTATTTATTATTTATTCCCCTCCCCACCCTACCCCCGTTGTTTTTCACTCACTATCTTCTCTCTGTGTGTTCTTCTGTGTCTGTTTGCTTCTCTTTAGGTGGCACTGGGAACTGATCCTGGGACCTTCTGGAGTGGGATAGAGGCACCTAATCTCTTGCGCTACCTTGTCTGCTGCGTCTCTTATTGTCTCTCCTCTGTGTCTCCTTTTGCTGCATCATGTTGCTGCACCAGCTCTCTGCACGGACCAGCACTCCATGTGGGCCAGCTCGCTGCATGGGCCAGCTTGCCTTTCACCAGGAGGTCCCGGGAATCTAACCCTGGACCTCCTATATAGTAGACGGGAGCCCAATTGCTTGAGCCACATTTATTTCCCAGTTCCATGGATTTTTAAAAAAAATTTTATTGTTACCATATATATAATTTAACATTTCCCTTTTTAATCATATTTTTCTGGAAACCTTTTTGTTACTTGATTAAGGACCCCGCTGAATTCCTGAAGAGATGACTGCAAGCTTTGCCCTCTCTTTGGACACTACATTATAGGATTGTTTGGATTTCCATAAATATATAGTGAAGGTCCAAGAGCAAGCATCTAAGAAGCTTACTATTTGGGTATGTCTGGTTGGCAGGGCAGACTGGTCTGAATTTTACCTCCTTGAAGTAAAGTCATGAGTCTTATGGAAAACATATTACTGCTGTGGGGGCTGTCTCCGCCCCCGCCCCCCCCCCCTCCCAGCTAAGACCTTGTACAGTCCTTACTTCCCAGGCTGTGTGCTGAATGGGAAAGGAACAGGCCCCAAGCAGACTCAGAACCCAGACACATATCTGGTCCAGGGATGCAGCCCAGAGGTGAGTGAAGTTATACAATGCTTAGTGTTGCACGGTGATATATCATTCACATTTTATTTTTTCTGTCGGGGATGGGGTGTAGGTGGGGCAGGGGAAGCGTGAGGACTGAAATGTGGAGTCAGGTAAATGACTGAATGGCAGCAGTAGAGGGCTAGAAGATTGTTACTCCCAGGTTTGAAAGCTCAGAGCTCAGGAAGACCCTACGAGTCTCTGTGCCTTTTAAACTTGCTGGACATCAAGCTTTTCTGTTTTACTTTAGAGAACATTTTCTTTAACAACAACATTGTCTTACTGTAGTATTTTTGAGAGGAGCTAATAACAAGTGAGGATTGTAAAACTGGTTTTAATATCCCTGCACCGGCTTTCATTCCCTCTCTTCAAGGGCCCCAGAGCCTGTCTTTTCCAGATAGCTAGTTAGCTCAAAGGCCCTGATGTTATGGCGCCACCTTCTGATACTAAAGGCACACTGCATGTACACAGTAAATTTCCTTTCAGTTTCAATTATCCTAAAAATGTTTGCAGATCACCAGCAGCACCAGGAGTGACTGGGAGTTTACGCAAAATAGAGATTCCAGGATCAAACTCCAGTTCTACTAAATCAGATCCACTAGGTGTGACATCCTTTTTTCTGCCTTTTGAATAAGCTTCCCAGGGGATTTTTATGCCCCAAATGTTTGAGATCAAGGCTTCAGAATGTTGATTTTTCTTTTTAAAAAAGTTAGAATGAGTGGAATGGCAGAAGAAGCAATTCTTACCCATGCTGTGTATAAATTTATGAATTAGAGAAGGCTATTTTTGTAGAAATAGTTGATCTTGGTTTAAACAGCAGGAAAAGCAACTGCTCTCTGCTTTCTCCATTTAACTTAAAAAAAAATTTTTTTTTTTAAAAGCAGGCTAAGGGTATCCACAAGATTCCTGGAATTATGAAAATTACATCAGATATTAGGAGACCTGTGTGTTTTAACTGGACATTAACAGTCACTCAAACTTTGGTCATAATTAGAATGACCTCTGTGCATTTGTTACCATTTAGCATATTTAATCTTAAAAAGGAATGCATTCTTTTTAACGACCTGACTCTGCATTTTTGGTTTGCTGCCATGAGGCACATCAGCCATCGAGTAAATATCAGGGTACTTGAGATAGATATTATCATTCTCTCAAAACTTTTTTATTATTAAAATTACAAGCTGTGTAGAGCATTTTAACCAACAAAAAATACTTCATTTTTATGGAAATGCATGGAAAAATACAACTAATATTACAGCTAGATTACAGTTGACAGTAATATTGTAATATTTTTGCAGCAATGACAAAGAGGGTACTATATCAATGCTGAGGATCTAAAGTGGGGGTGTATAGGTGGCTATGGAATTCTTCCCTTTAGAGTATAGAGGATGTTCTGAAATGGACTGAGCTGATGACAGCACATCTGTGTGATGAAACTGAGAGCCACTAAAGGTACACTCTGGATGGTTCGTACAAGACAAGGGACTGTATATCACAGTGAACCTCATGGTGAATGATGAACTGTGGTTAATGGTACAAATATGAGAAAGTTCTTTCATGAACTATGCGACTGTACAATACTAATGCATAGTGTTAATAGGATGGTTTATGGGAATAATACACCAAATATAAGCTATGGACTATAGATAGCAGGAATATTATGATGATGTTCTTTCATCAGTTGTAACGAATATGTTACAACAATGTAGGCTGTTGGTGGTGGGGCAAAGTATGGGAATCATGTATGGTATGCATGATTGTTTTGTAAACTCACAATTTCTCAAATAAAAAAAGAAACAAACAAAATCTCTAAGATACTTCAAAAATATTTTTTTTAAAAAAATGAAATAAATTTCAATGAAATAAAATGTATGAACCTTTGGTGTTTTTTCCTTATTAACTCTCTCTGAATGTTAGGTTATAGTCAGAAACCCTTAGTATGTTTCTTGACATTATGATGACTTTGGTTTGAAAGGATTCCTATCTGTTTAACTCTCAGCAGATAATTCCCCAATTCAGCCCCATGTCTGACCCTACCGTTCCTAAACTGTTGAAGCTAGACATGGAGAAAATCATCATTTGTCTTAACAATCTTTCTGCTCCTGCCACTTTGGATTCATTTTTTAGTAGCAGATGCAAGAGAGAAAGTAGTTTATCCATACATTTGTCTGTTTCAGCCAAGTATAAAGAAGAATGTTCTAGAAGTCAGGCAATATAATGAGGTAGGGAAGGAAGTGAGTCCTTATTACTGGAAGCATTGAAGCCAAGTATGGCAACCACAAGACAGTGATATTGTAGAGAGGATTTAAGCATTTGAAGGAAGATTGAACTAGATTAGCCTTTCAGTCTCATTCAATCACAAAATTCACATTTCTGTTTTTTTCTGTCTGCCAGTTATATACCTTTTACCTTTACACAGTTAAACCTCTTCTTCTCTTTATTCCCTTTCCTCAATCAAATATTTAACTTCTTTTGCTGGAATGGTGTACATCTACTTAGGTATAAATATGGACCTATTTCTTTAATATCATGTTGTTGCTAGCCAAAGCTTGAGACTGGTTTTGAAAGATGTTTTCTGATAAATCCTTTATATTGGTCACATACTCTAGCCTCAGCGGAGAGCTCAAAATTTCCTCCATGCACTCCTTGCATTCAACATCCGGAGGGGACAACCTGAGTTCAGAAAACCAGCTTCAGAAAACACTCAGTGGCACTCTAAAAGCTAGGAGTATGAATGGCTTGGATAGGATTCACCTTTGGTGCTTCTAACACCTTTACAGTGGTAGGATTGGTGTGTGCACAGCCAAGGGGCAGAGCTTCTCAACTCTTCCACTAGAGATGCCCTAAGCTTGGAGAAATGTGAATGCACAGGATTTGGGCCCAGAGCTCCATGTGACAACCTCTGATCAAATCCATTCAAATTTTGTTATGTATATGTTACCATCAAAAGAAACCGATGTTCTAGTTGTGCTTTGTTTGTCTAGTGGGCTTGAAGTACTTCCTGGCACATACCCATATCCCTAGGCATTCATGCTCCTTAATAGGAAAGCCCTACATTTGAAAGAAAGCACCATAAATCCAGATAAGTAAATAACGCTCTCCTGGGCTGCTCAACCCAGTTCAGCAGGGTGGAAGATTACAGGTGGATTGGAGGCCAACACTTGTAATAATGTCCATTAGCTCAAACCTTAAGCGACCTCAGGTCTGGGAGTCAGGGATCTGGGCCAAATTATATTTGCCATCAGCGACATGATTATCTCCTTAAAGAGAGAAGGTAGAAGGACAAGGACTTCCCACCTAAGGCTTTACTCTCTGGTCTCGATTTGATCAGGAAAATGCTTCACCTGTAGGTCCTTGCCTGTTCCTTTTGCAGCAAGTGCACAATAGCAAACCCTGATTGGTTTATACAAAGGACGAAGAGGACAGGAACCCTCTGGCCCAGGTTTAAAACTCCCGTTGCTCTTCTTTGTTCTGCTGATTCTACTAATTTGAGCTGAACTTTTTTTTGTTTTGTTTTGTTTTTTTATTTTTTTATTTTATTTTTAAACTTTATTTTGTACATTTAATAATTGAAAACATAAGTAATTAAAAACTAAAAAGTAAACACAGATGAATAAATATATACATTTCTCAATTAAATGTAATGGATACATGTAAATTTTTTTCATCATTGCCAAAAGTTGGAAACAACCCAGGTGTCTATCAACAGATGAATGGATAAACAAACTGTGGTCTATTCACACGATGGAATATTATGCAGCTGTAAGAAGAAATGAGCTGAACTTTGAAAGTGATCCAGTGGCCTGCCCACTGGAAGGAATCTGGCAAACCACCCAGGATTTAGGCCCTGCCCGTTCTCCTAGTCTGACTGACCTGCCACAATAAGGATATTTAGAAAAAGAACGGTGATTTAAAGTGATTGGATTGCTCTGTGACATGGAGCGAGCCAAATAAGCTCAGTTCACCCTACTTGCATGAGAGACCATCGGCTGTTTTTCGCTAATTCTCTGTTCCAGGAGGCATTTTTCCTTCACCTATCACCATCACCTAGCATTCACTCACACAACTCTTAATTGAGCACTAATTTGTGCCAAACCTTGGCCTTCTGTAGGGATGCTGAGATATGTAAAGCCACCTCTCACCCTCGAAGACATTAGAGTCCAACAGAGGATTTCGCAGCCTGCATTTCTTTAACTTGGAGCGACAGTCAGTTTTGATTCCAACATTACATCAACGCATCAAAGCAAACTAGGAAGTTTGATCTCAGTGGAACATAGAGTTCATCAAATGAAATATTTATTGAACAAATAAAGAGTGGTCAAGCTGTGTACCCAAAATTTGGGGCGATGGTTACAGTTCTCTAGGAGGAGAATGGGAAGTGATGGTTGTGCCTTCTGCCCACAGTTCCTGCTTTGGAGACCACCAGGGGAACGCTGAGTGGGATCCTGCTTCCACTGCCCGGCCTGTGCAGTTTCTTGCCGTAGGGGCCGCTGTAAATGCTGAACTATTTCCATAGTTTCTACTAGGGTGGCAACAAGAAACACTGCACTAGGGTTTGGGGAAGAACTGAAGTCTCTTTCCTGGAGAGACATAGCTTAGTCTCCTTCGATCTGAAATGGTTTAATGGTGAGAGGATAAAGTTCTGGGAAAATCAAAGGGCTGCATTAATTTCCTTAAGAAAGAAAAATTGATTGACGTTTTGGTGGATCCCAGCCAGTACCTTGGGCAGAACAAGACCCAGAAATGAAACAGAAACAGAGAACTTGAAGGATGTCTCCTCATTTATTTTCTTCTGAACTTTCAGATTAGGCAACACTCAGAAACTAGAGAAAAAGCCCCCCAAATAAAAAGAATCTTTGCATTTTTTCATATATTGCATACTAGGGGCTGCAATGTCAGACTGATTACCTTTGAAGGTTTTGCTTAAGTATTTATCTTTTTTTTTTTTTTTTTTTTTTACTTTCTATTTGGAAAAATATTCATACTTAAAAAAGGTTGCAAAAGAAAAAATAGTAAAAAAAAATTGTTTTTACCTACATGCATCTATTAACATTTTACCCCATTTATTTTATCATTTGCTTCTCTCTGTGTATGCATATGTATGCCTGTATCTATGTATATGTGTTTACATATGTGGGTGTATGTGCATACATAGACACTCATTTGAGCATAAGTTATATACATCATGGTCCTTTTGTCCCTAAATACTTCAATGTGTATATCCTAAGAATAGGAATATTCTTTTGCATAACCACAGCAGAATTATCAGTAGTTTAATCTAGTTTACTGCCCATATTCCAATTTTGCCAGCTGATTTAATAATGTCCTTTATAGCATTTTTTTTTCCCTTCCGTACTAAATCCAGTCTAGAGTTAGGAATTGCAATTAATTGTTACGTCTCTTTAACCTCTTTTAAATTGGAATATTTTTTTTACAGCCTTTCTGTCTTTTAGACATTGATACTTTGAAAAATGCAGTACCCTCCTCTTTTAAAATATAACTTTAAAATTTTAATTTTGTATTTATTTGATGTTACTTCACGACTGGATTCAGGTTATTCATTCTCCGCCTTAGTAATGCATAGGCAATATGTATCCTTCCCAGGGAATCATGTTTGGAGGCCTAGCATGTCCATCTATCCCCCACTGGTGATGTTAATTTTGATCACTCGGCCAAGATGTTGTCAGCTTTCTCTACTACATTATTATGGTTTCTTTATCCTCCCTTGTAACTTTTAAGCATTCTACAGGAAGACACTTGACCATGCAAATATCCTGATCATAAAAATTTCCCCTGAGGTGATTTAACATCCATTGATGATTCTAGTCTGATCCAATCTTTACTATATTACAAAATGATCATTTTCCAAACTCCAGCACTCTCTCTACATTTACCAGTCAATTTTTGGAGCTCTAGGTTAGGCAAGAGTCCTTCTTTCTTTCTAATCTATATCTATCTGTCTGTCTATCTCTCTCTCGCTCTATCTTTATCATCTATCTTTCTATTATATATCTATTATTGCTTTGGACTCATGATTTCCTATTTTTTTCAAAGGTGTCTAATTCATTAACATACTTAATTATATTGATGGTCAAATTGTCCCAGATTTGGCCAGTGGGAGTCCTTTCAATCTGACTCCTGTGTCCTCATGACATACCTCCAGCATTTCTTCTTTTTGGACATAAAATATTACCAGCTTCTATTATATCTACTTTGCCCTCTAATTAGACATTTCTTTGAAAAATTCTGCTTTCTTTTAGTGGGCAGTGGTATTAGAGACCAAAAGCTGGTCTTCATTACTATTGGGTTGTGTTTTCTTCTTGGTCCTAACAAAAGACAGACCTGGGAAATACAGGCACACACATACACAAATACACACGCACATACATGCATACATACATCCATATATACAACACACATAAATATGTGATCAAAATTAAACTCACCAGTGAGGGACAGATGGACATTTTGGGCTTCCAGATGTGCTGCCCTGAGAAATACACATCATTAATGTACATACACATGCATGCACACACATATTTTGAAGAATCAGAGTTCACATGGATACCTCCAATTTCAAACTATCCTTGATCTGCACAGGGTTCTTTCCTACTCTGTTCCAAATCTGGATGTCCTTTCACAGTGAGAACCCAGGCTCCCAACAACAACACATCTACACAGTTTTTCAATCCTATTGAAGCAGGCTTCATATAGGGAATCAATAGACAGATCTGGAACCTGACAAGAAGTCCACGTGGACATCAGTACCCCTAAGATGGCTGCTGGAAGAACCTGGCGAGATCTCTGCCATTCAGAGATTCTCAGGAGAGGCCCCGGATATTCTCCAGGGACATTAATGTTGGGCCCACTCAGGGGATTGATGGGTGGGGTAATCAATCAAAACAGTAAACACCTGGGATTCCTCCCATGCCATTAGCAAAAGGGTGGAATAATTAATGGTTTAAAAAGCAAGCACAAAGGTCAAATCGCTCTCCTGCTCCCGGCTCCCACTCTCCCTCTCCTCTCTTGGCTTCTGCGCCCTGCTCTTGTTGTGTCCCCCTTGCACGGAACAACACACAAGTAAAACCTGGGCATTTATAATCTATAATGGGAAATTGTAGTCTATAAAATCAATCCTCTTTATCACTCTTCAGCCCTTTACTTTCTACCGAGAACCCATGAGTCCTGTTATTTTCTTCCATTTCTCTTCCCTCCCCGTCTTAATAAATTACTGGCCTAACTAACCCAGCGTGCTCTCAAATTCATTTCTGCAGCATAAGTCAAGAACCTAGACAAAATCCGGTAACACTATAATACATATAAAATAGTTTCAGAATTGTTTTGCAACAAACAAATCAACTATAAAGCATTCCAGATTTCCCATCTCCCCTACCCTATCCTACACAAGACCAAGGATATATAGTCAAATATTGTATTCAAAACTATTTAAATTAGTTCAGTTTTTTCTTTCTTTTTTCTTTTTAAGTGTGGTTATGACATTCATTTGAAATACAGCTGGGCTCACCTGCTTCGGTTTGCTTTCAGATTTAGAGTTTTTCCTTCCAGTTATTTATTTAATTTTATTTTTAAATATGTAGAATATTAACATGCTCTCATAAGTCAAAATTATACAAAAGTTACACTCAGAGAAGTGTCACTTTTTCCCATATCCCTTCTACCTCTTTCCACTCCACCCTTCCATTTCTCCACCTTTTTTGTTTGTTTGTTTGTTTATCCTTCAAGTATTTAACTTCTTTATTTGCATTTCTAGATAAGGAAAGTGAGAAATATGTTGGGATTGGTAAATGTCAATAACATATACACTTCTGTTGTTCCTTTTAGAGTCTATTCCCTGAACTGACCCAGCGTTATACACGTGTCCTTAAAATTGGCTACTTCATTTCATTTTTGTAATTCCATGTCAAGAAGCTTTTTCATAAATCAGTATATTGAAATTTAGAGGGAGTAAGAATGAATTGATCTGTCCTTTGATGTTGAAAATATATGTTTTATAGCCAAAAATGTCAAAAAATCTTATTTTTTTTCCTTGCATAAAGGTAGCCTATTATATATGATCCTTGCACTATGTCTTTTTTTTTTTTTAAGATTTTATTTATTTATTTATTTATTTATTTATTTATTTATTTACTTCTCCCCACCCCTCTTGCTGTTTGCATTTGCTGTCTACTCTCTGTGTCTGCTTGTCTTCTTTTTAGGAGGCACCGGGAACTGAACCGGGGATCTCTCATGTGGGAGGGAGGTGCCCAATCACTTGAGCCACCTCCGCTCCCTGCTTACTGTGTATCTCGTATTTCCTCATTTTGTTATCACGTTGTGTCATCTCATTGCGTCATCTCCTTGTGTCAGCTCATCGCACCACCCCATCATGTCAGCTTGCTGTCTTGCTCGTCTTCTTTAGGAGCACCAGGAACCAAACCCGAGACCTCCCATGTGGTAGGTGGATGCCCAACTGCTTGAGCCACATCCGCTTCCCCCTTTCATTTCTGATTGTATTTATTTGCATCTTCTCTCTTTCTTTCTTTGTTAGTCTAGCTAGGGGTTTGTCAATTCTATTGATCTTCTCAAAGAACTAACTTTTGGTTTTGTTGATTTTCTCTATTTTTTTTCTCTCAATTTCATTTATTTCTACTCTAATCTTTATTATTTCTTTCCTTCTGCTTGCTTTAGGATTGGTTTGCTGTTCTTTTTCTAGTTTCTCCAGTTGTTCAGTTAGATCTTTGATTTTAGCTGTTTCTTCTTTTTCTTTTAATATAGGCATTTAAGGCTATAAATTTCCCCCTCAAGACTGTCTTTCCTGTATCCCATAAGTTTTGATAAGCTGTGTTCTCATTGTCATTTGTCTCAATATATTTACTGACTTCACTTGCAATTTCTTCTTTGACCCACTGATTATTTAGGAGTGTGTTGTTTAGCCTTCACACATTTGTGAATTTACCTCTTTCATGTCTATTATTATTGATTTCCCATTTAATTTCATTATGATCTGAGGAGGTGCTTTGTTTAATTTCAATCTTTTTGTATTTATTGAGAGCTGCATTGTGACCTAACATGTGGTCTATCCTGGAGAAAGATCCATGGGCACTTGAGAAGAATGTATAATTAACGATTATTATAGAAATGTCTATTTCTTCCTTCAGTTTTGCCAGAGTTTGCCTCATGTATTTTGGGGCACCCTGATTAGGCACATAGATATTTATGACTTTTATTTCTTTCTGGTGGATTGTCCCTTTTATTAGTAAATAATGGCCTTCTGTATCTCTTACAACTATTTTGCATTTATGGGCTGTTTTGTTCAATATTAATATAGCTACCCCTGCTATGTTTTGCTTACTATTTGTGTGAAGTATCTTTATCTAGTCTCTCACTTTCAGCCAGTATATCCCTGGGTTTAAGGTGAGTTCTTGTAAGCAGCATATGGATGGCTCATGTTTTTTCCATCCATTCTGTCAGCCTGTATCTTTTAATTACAGAGTTTAATCCCTTCAAATTAAATGATATTACTGTAAATGCATTATTTACTTCCCTCATCTTATTCTTTGGTTTTCATAAATCATATCTTATTTTTGTCTGTCTTTTTATAGTTTTGGTTATCCTTTCTGCTACTCTTTCTTCTATACTCTCTTCCAAGCCTCTCTTTCCTGTGTTTTTCTTTCAGGCTTTAAGGCTTCTTTTACTATTTCCTGCAAAGTTGGATTCTTTTTTTACAAACTCTCTTAGTTTCTGTTTGTTTGTGAATATTTTATACTCACCTTCATATTTGAAGGATAATTTTGCTTGATAAAGTATTCTCAGCTGGCAATTTTTCTCTTTGGTGAGTATCCTAGTTATATCATACCACTGTCTTCTTACTTCCATAGATTCTGATGAGAAATCCATATTAAGTATTACTGGGTATCCCTTGTATGTGATGATTTGCTTCTCCCTTGCTGCTCTCAGAATTTTCTCTTTATCTTTGATGTTTGACATGCTGAGTCATATGTGTCTTGGAGTATGTCTATTTGGATTAATTCTGATTGGGGTACACTGTGCTTCTTGGGCACATAAGTTCATTTTTTCATGTGAGAGTTGGAAATTTTTCAGCTATTATGTCCTTAAAGACTCTTTCTGCCTCGTTTCCCTTCTCTTTTCCTTCTGGAACTCCAATGACACATATGCTATTGCATTTCATGTTGTCATTCAATTTGTTTGAGCCCCTGCTCAAATTTTTCCATTCTTTTCTCTCTTTGTTCTTTTCTCTCTTCAATTTCAGCTGTTCTGGCTTTGGTATCACTTAATCTTTCTTTTATCATTTTGAGTCTGCTGTTGTATTCCTCTAACGTGTTTTTTTATCTCACCTGTCATGTCTTTCATTCCCATGAGCTTTGTTACTTTTCTATTTAGGTTTTCAAACTCTTCTTTGTGCTCACTCATTGCCTTCATCATGTCACTTATCTCTTTAGCCATATTGTCTTTCAACTCATTAATTTGATTTTGGAGGTTTGTATGCATATTGTTAATTAGTTGTCTCAAATCTTGTGTCTGTTCTGGGGCTTTGATATATTCCTTTTCTTGGGCCATGTCTTCCATTTTCTTAGTATGGCTCACAATTTTTTGCTGATGTTTAGGCATCTGATTAGGATGGTGAGTTTACTCAGGTGCTCAATTCTTTTTCTTTCGTAGTGATTTAGTGGCAGGAGGCTGTGTGTTACTGCTGTTCTTTGATTCTTAGTTCATCCTGGATCTTTATTCCTGTTAGTTGCTCAAAACTGGGCTCTGGACCCAGTAATGGGATGCAGACCCACTTCCCAGGGCCTTGGGGAGGGTGGCTGTAACTGCCAGAAACAGCCTCTCTTTCTTACTTTTAATTTCCTCTTGTGTACTTACTCGTTCTGACAGCAGATGGCGCACTTTGGCAGCCCTCTCAGTTCAATGCCTGGTTGGTAGGTGTTTGCTGCAACATGGACTGCATCAATGTGATATAGGTTCCTGCCTGGAGGCTAAGAGCCTTGTAATTCAAACTTTCTGAGAGACAGTTCTCCAACTTTCACTGGCAGCCTCCTCCCTTGTCCTGGGTAGGAAATAATTCCACTCACCCCTGTGTCCTCAAAATCAGTCCTGATTTGTAGAGAGGGAGATTGAGAGGGTAGGATATCTTTAGTCCCAGATCTCTTTAGTTTGGAGCTGGCTCCCAAGGAAAACAATGGTGTGGCTCCACCCTGCCTGGACAGGTCGTGGGACACAGCAGATCAAATTTCTGGATCAAAAGCTGAATCAGCCTCACTCTGCCCCTTTCTTTCCTTTTTCATGGGGAGTTACATCCTCAACAATCTGTCCTGGTTAGTAGAGAGGGAGATTGCGAGAGTCAGATCTTTTTAGTCCTGTGCTGGCTCACAGGGCAAACAGTTGTGTAGCCCCACCTGGCCTGGAAAGGCTGGTGGGATAGAGGAGATCAAATCTGTTGATCAAAAGCCAAGTCAGCCTTAGGCTGTGTCTATCTCTCTCCCCTTTCTTGGGGATGTGGATCCCTGGGGCCCCCTTTGTCTGTAGCCACCGGCCCAGAGTCCTGCGTATTCAAAAGTGTCTTTAGTGTGGAGGAGGGTGCTGTCAGTAGGAGCTTCTGCTTTTAACTCATAGTTTTGCTGTTGTTATTCTTTTCCTTTGTCCCTCTCTCTTTTGGGTGGTGTCCAGCCTTCCCCTGGTGTCCTAAACCCTAGAAGATTTTTTCCAGGCCATTTCTGCCTGTCCTCTAGCTATTTTTCTGGGAGAGAAGAGAGTACTGTGTCTTTCTAGTCTGCCATTTTCCTGGAAGTTTTGAGGGCTTTTTGATTTGACCATGTCAGTAAGGCATGACTCAAAATGAGTCCCTTACCCCTTGGTGGGTTTGATATAAATGGACACTCACACAGACAGACAGACATACAGGAAGAAAGAGTTCTGTCATTTTTCAACTTGCCATGTGACAGAAAGGGGAAGGCGGAAGCCGCTGAGACCCTGGGATGAAACATTTTTCCTGCTAGCTTACAGCTGACCTTGTGAAGAGAATGGGACAGCCGAGAATGATTTAGGAAGTCCTATGCCAGCCTGCAGCTGAAACTGGGAAGAAGCAGAACAGCTTAGCCTGAGGGAGGAATCTCAGAAAGGAAGGCTGAAATCTTGCAGAGGTGAACTGCCATCTTCTTTCAACACGTGGCAGCTGACTTTGGTGAGAAATTGTACCTTGAGTTGGACTTTCCATAGCCTTGGGACTGTAAACTTTTAACTCAAATAAATACCCATTATAAAAGCCAACAGATTTCTGGTACTTTGCATCAGCACCCTTTTGGCAGACTAATGCGTGTAAGTAAAATTTTCAAAATCCATAACTATGTCTCAGATATTAGCATCTGTGGTGTCCTTGTCCCTATTAACAGCTCCCTCTTACACTCTATACCTGAATGACACTCTCTTCCTTCTCAATTCTTCTTTTCTTTGTATATACATTGATATTTATTTATAAGTGTCATACTTTATTGCACTTATTTGTGAAATGTCTGTCTTTTCCTCTAAAACTCTACAATCTATGAATTCTAGGACTAGTTCTTGTACATTTTTTTTTTTAATCTCAGTGGCTTGCATGTGAAATCTACAAACCCTAAACTTGCAATCCAAAGGAAGTAGTCAGTAACAGTACTTGTTATACTTTTCCATATCTAGCTTCTGATGACACAAATTAAAATCCATTCCTACTGAAAATAACATTAGATTCAGATCTATTATAAACCAAAGCATGTCCCTTTAAACTGCAACAGCTATATGTAAGAAAAATCCAAATGCAACCCACCTATAAGGGTCGAATTATGCTTATCCCAAGCTATGATGAAAAAAAAAAAATGGTGCTGTCATAGATGGAATTCTCAAATCCCTGTTCATCTTTCCATTCAGCATTAATAGATATTTTTGGTTTAGAAAGAGGAAGTGTAGAATTGAGAAAGGTTAGCTCTTGTGCATGGTTCTCAGGTTATCATATCCACTATCATTTTTTTCTTCAGAATTAATGTAACTCTTGTTCCATTCCATCCACTTTGTCTTTCCAACACTTTTGAATATTTTCTGGTGGTAGTTGAATGGCAGCATATTGAAACAGCTTTATTTGATGATTTCCCCCATTGGAGAGTAAATGGGGAGTTGACTGACAAATTTAAGGCAGATGTACACAGTTTCCTGGCATTTACCAGGGGTAGGCTGTATGTGACCCCATCCATGCTCTTCTCTTTTATAGTGTGACCTTGGGTTTGTTCTCTTCCTCTTTCCATTCCTTAGTGTCCTTTCCATAATAAAAATCTCAGAGATTAAAAGGTATGGGCATGCAGGAATTTGTAGGCCAAGAGTATTATTCTAACTGTGATAGGAGACCATCGGAAAGATTTGAGCAGGACTTGACTTGATCTGATATTCATTTAAATATATTACTCTGGCTATAGGTGAACAAAAAAAGTACTATAAAGTAAATCAGGAGGCTATTTTAAATAGTTCAAGAGAGACTATGGGTCTTGTTTTAGGGTAAAGATTGTGACGTGGATGAAAAGTTGTTGGAATCATAATATACTTTGAAGAAAGTGCTGTTAACATTTGCCTTTGGATTGAATGTGGGGTAGGAAAGAGAGCAATCAAGGTCATCTCCCAGATAAATGGCGGTGCTATTTACTGTGATGGAAAACACTGGAGGAGGAATGGTTTGGGGGTTAAATCAAAAGTTTAGTTTTGTATGAAAACCTCATAGCTAAATCACACTCAATGTTGAAAGACTGAAAACTTTCCCCCTAATATCAGGAACAAGTGAATAATTTTCACTACTGTTATTCAGTTTTTTACTGGAAGTTCTAGCCAGAATAATCCAGCAACTAAAATAAATAAAAGGTATCTAAATTAGAAAGAAAGAAGTAAAAATATCTCTATTCACAGATGACATGATCCTATATACAGAAAATCCAAAATATACACAAGAAACCTACCAGAGCTAATAAAGAAATATATCAAAGTGGCAGGGTACACAGAAATTATTTATGTTTCTATACAACAGCAATGAACAATATGAAAAGGAAATCAAGAAAAAATTACACTTATAATAGCATCCAAAAGATTAAAATATATAGGAATATAGTCAACTAAGAATATAAAAGAGTTGTACACTTGTTGAGTAAAATGAAAAAGCTGCCTGCATTGATGTTGCTAAGAACATCCCCCTTTTTGAGAAGTGAAAGAGACTTTCCAAAAAGTTAAAAATAAAAGCAGGCATTTTTCAGGAAAAAAAAAAAAAAGGAATATACCCTACAAAATTTGCAATGAAAGCAAAAATTGGAAGTAAGATGGTTTTGGTTCAATAGAAATAGCCTATCATAAATAGACAAATATACTGTAAGAACCAATTTATGATCATTCCCCACTTTTTAAGACCTTCTTTTAGAACAGGGGTTCTTAACAAGGCATCTGTGAGCTTGAATTGAAATTTAAAAAAACATTATTTTTGTGGGGACATGTTGGTGTGGGTGCAATATATTTATTAAATAATACACAGTATAGTGTGGACTTAGTAAGAGGTCTGTGGTTTTCACCTGACTGGCAAAGGGACAAAAAAGTTAAGAACCCCTGCTTTATAATAAGGAACCTAAAAATCAACCAGTGATTTCACTTTCCTTTTTGGAAATCCCCTAATTGCCTTTATAAGCCAATGTAAATTGCTTACCATTTTGACACTCTTTTGGTTTGCTCTCCCTGCTTGAGCAGTTTCTTTTTCAATCTGCATTATAGATTATTATTGTTAACGTTAACAGTTGCTGGTTTCAGAAGTGGGATCTGGAGAAGACCCTCTGACCATCCCCATGGCTGGTGAGTGACAAGATGTTGTTACCCACAGGTCCCTTTGTGTCCACTGCTCCCTCATCATGCAAGAAGTACAAGGGGGTAAGTTTCTCTTAAATCTAAGTTCAGCTTTCTTTGCACTGAGCTCTTTGGATTTATTGTTAGATTTGGTTTTGTTCTGGTTTTGATTGGTGTAGATGTCTCCTTGGTTTGTACCTTGTTCTGTCTGCATCAGGGGATGGGGTGTGATGGAAAACACTGGAGGAGGAATGGGTTTGGGGGTTAAGGTATACCCCTTGGAGGTTGTGGTATACCTTAAGAGAGCTGCTTTTATATTTGTGGGATCTGTATATATTTTTTGGTTTCAGAACCTTTGATTGAACATAGGCACTTCTCAATTTAAACTTAAATCTCTCTTTTCTCCATTGGCAAATGTGCTTGCTACATACAATTTTTTTTCACTATGGACATAGTTTATGTTTGCTTTTGAATAAATGGATAAATTTCACTAGGGATGATTTGAGTTTGCAGTGGCCACTCTGGGGAACACTGAAATAGTGAAAATAGAATAGTTGATAGGTGCACTTGAAAAGAGATTCCTGGACTCCACAAAGGAGTGGTAAGCATTTTTCTATTGGCATTCTGAAGCTTTTGAATGACAAAATAACTCTAAAATAGTCCTTTTGAAGGTTTCTTTAAGATGTAAAAAGAAAAGCTAAAAATCCTTGATTCCAATCCTACCACTCCTCCTTATATTTCCACAGACCACTTTCAACCATTACCCTTTCCTCCTGATCTCCCAGAATCTGTAAGTCAGTTGCTCCTAAAAATTCGACCACCTGCTAAGGCCAGCACACTGGACAAGGGCTGAACTTTATCCTATCATAAAGAATTTCCTAGACACAAGAAAGAGCAGACTAAATCATCAAAGAAATTATATCAGTGTAGAATCCTTTTAAATTTCTCATTGTCCAAATATCCTATCACAAAAATATGGCCACCAAATGATGAGCGTTTCCTTTACTTCATGAAGATGTCTCCAGAAAATCTTTTAGGGAGCTGTCTTTTCACAAAAATAGTATTTTAATTAGACTTCACACCTGAAAAAATAAAGTTAAGATATTCCAGATCACTAAGTGCCTGTATTTATGACATAAGTACAATTAGACTTTCCTTCTAAAAAAATTGTTAGCTAAAATCCAGTCTCTCCTGCCACTGATGTGGGACACACACAAAAAACACTGAGCCCTATAATAACATCATCATCATCAACAACAACAAAGCACATTGACCCTTCCAGGCCTTTAGTTTAATCAAAGCATTTTTGAGATTTGCTGGCCACTTTTACCAGTAAGTCTTAAACTTCTCATAATTGGTTAGCTCTCTTTATAAATTAATTAAAATCTCATCTTCCAAACCAAGCAATGAGAGGAACAACATAAATTGACCGTTACCCAATCAAAAGAGGCTTTAATGCAGCCAAATTTTCAGCTTACCTAACTACAATTTATCCTTGGGAGTTCTCACTCAAAAGTATAAATGACAATAAAGACCTCCATCTGCCAAGACAAAGACAAAAAGCCAGCACTTCTATATAAGCTGGTAAGTTTGTGTGTGTGTATGTGTGTCTTTTGTCTTTTTCTGTTTTTAGAGTCAATTTGGTTGACTTGTGGCTAAAATGATTAAATTATAAGTCTTTTTATTGTGTTTCTCTGAATGTTTATGTATATATGTTATATTTATGGTATATACATATATATATATTTTTTTTACCTCCAAATGGTATTGGCAAAATAAATTGTAAAATTCTTTAAAGGAACTTTGTTCAAATTGGCTTAAGGTAAATAAGCACTTATATTGATTAAATCCCCCTAAAACCTGGGAATTTTTTAAAAATGAAATTTTAATGCTTTAAATATTCTTAAGAGCTAACCTACATGTTTTTGTTTTTTTTTTCAAGTATCAAGGTTCACATACACTAAGTAAACTTCAGCAAATGAGACTACATTGTTGGTTGAGTTATCAGTGTGAGGTACAATGCAAGCACATTTTTGTTTTAGTTAGGTACATTTTTTTTCCTAAAAATATACAGGCTTACTAATCAAATAAGCTAACATTACATTTACTAAATATTTTACAATGACAAGAATTGTAAACTTTGCATTAACCAAATTAGGTCGCTATTTTGACAAAGTTTATCTTAACAACATTGTGTTTTATAGCATGTCGACTTAAAGACAATTTTTCGAATCTTTTTGGTAACTTAAGTATGTAAGGTATATAGAATGTGTTTATATTTTTTAAAAAGGAGAGTAGTTTTGTCCTAAAGTAAAAGAACTAGTTGTTGCAAAATGGAAAAAAAAAGAAAAAAAAAAAAAAAAAGGAAATGTAGGACAAAACCTGAATGGATATAGAAGTTTGTGAATGTTTGCAGAAAAGGAAATTTATTTGATGTGGTCAAAGTTAGGTAAGATTCAATGGGCTTTTTATAAGATTTTTAGGAGCTTTCCTATCAAACAATCTTGGTTTCTCTCTGTTAAAATTACATAATGTCCTTGGATTATTGATTTACTTTTAGTAAAAGGTTATAATTTTTTTCTCTTCTGAGAAGCAGTGAAAAAGGCTGAGATTTCTGTGCCTTATCAAAATAGTTTCTTGACCTTTAAACAATCATGCTACTGCCCATAACAACTCTTATTTTTATTGATACTTTGGTTATTTAGAGGATCAAGTGTTGTTTCACAGTGACCCATGATCCTAACTGTGTTCAAACTTTGACAACTCTTACCATTTTACTTCCCCCAAATCAAGTCCTAGATAATGTCATTGTGATTTCTTTTTCAGACTTCACATTTAGAGGATTTGTTTTAAACCTTACTAAAATAGACCTGATCAGACTTTAAAAATTACAGAAAATTAACTCTAGTATTCATATCTCGCAGTTTAAATGAGACTCTCCAAGAGACTAAAATTGAACATTCATCCCTATAAATGACACATCCCTATAAATGACATATCCTCATATGACTATAAATTGAAACTGATTAAGGGTTAGGACCAATGGGTCCCAGAAACTAATGACTTCAGAGGTGTACAGCTTTACCCAAGATCACAGAACAAGAAATCAAAGACTTAAACTTTTCCCATTTGGTCTCCATACCTTGTAATATTGTTATCACCTTTGATTTTCTTTTATCAACTGTAGCAGTTTGATATTGTCTATGAATTCCAAAAATAAATATTGGATTATGTTTGTGAACTGGTCTGTTCCTCTGGGTGTGATAGCCTCTGATTGTATTAGGTTCAGCTGAGATACCTTTGATTAAATTATGTTAAGATTAGGGTTTTGATTCGACCATGTCATTAGGGCATGCAGGGTTGATTCCCCACCCTCTTGTCCCTGCCCCCTTGGTGGGCTATTTAAAGGGATAATCAATCAATGAGGCAAGAGAAGTAGATAGACAGAGAAGATACACAGAGGATCCTGTGGCCTGGGAAGAGAGATGAGCCTGATAGTTTACAGCTGAGCTTGTGAAGCGAACAGAGCAGCTGAACCTGGAAAGAAATGAGCCCTGGGACTATGCCAGGCTACAGCTGAGATAGGAAGAAGCTGGGAACACAGAGCCTTAAGAGGAAAGAGGAAGGCTGAACCCTCACAGACATCTCCCGCCATCTTCTTCAACACGTGGCAACAGACTTTGTGTAAGGAAGTAACCTTGAGTTGGATTCTTGAGGGCCTTGTGGCTGTAACCTTCTAACCCAAATAAATACACTTTATAAAAGCCACAGAGTTCTGGTACTTTGTGTCAGCACCCCTTTGGCTAATACAGGGAGTCACAAGCTTGTGGATGTTGTTTAGAATGAAGGTACTAGACTACCTTGGCAGTGAGTGTATCTAGAGAAGTGGAATGGGGACAGAGATACAAATTGGTTCAATATTTAGAATTTGGAAAGGGAAGGAAGAGTAAGCTAAAGTTGTACTGGTCCTAGTAATATTTTATGGGGGTTACACATAAGGGAATTTTGCTGTTCTCTTTCCATATGTACCATTATGCTGAGACTTTCCATTGTTCCTCCACTCCTTTGGGCAGAGCTGCTAAATTGTCCTGCAATGGCTCCTTCTGAGGCTCTGTTGTCCAACTACTGCTCTCAACTTCATTTCTGGAGCCATGGATAATATATTTTAATAAGGTTTTAAAAAAAGATTTATTTTTATTTATTTCTGCCCTGGGAACTGAACCCGGAGCCTCCCGTGTGGGAGGGAGGCACCTCATCGCTTCAGCCATCTCTGCTCCCTGTTTTGTTGTCCCTCTCATTGTGTTTCCTCACTGTGTCTCCTGGTTGCACCATCTCACTGCGTCATCTTGTTGCATTAGCTCACCGTGCCAGCCCATAAACACTGTCTTGTTCATCTTCTTTAGGAGGCACCGGGAACTGAACCTGCAACCTCCCATGAGGTTGGCAGGATCCCAGATGCTTGAGCCACATCTGCTTCCCTTAATAAGATTTTAAATGTTTGCTCCACCATAACAAGGGTTAATGGATTATTGCACTGAAGGGTACACTCATCCACAAGCTCTGATTCCTAGCACCTCTTCACTGAATGCAGGGAAGGAGGCAAGCCTCTTTGTTTCAATCAGAAGATAATTTTCAGTCTCCCCTGTGGCTGGGAATAGCAGCCCAGCTGTCCACAAGGAAGTGATACTCATCAAGCCTAGCCCTCTCTGATTTCCAGTCTCACAGTGGGAGAAGGGGAAAAGGTTGCCATCAGGACATGGTTGACCCTTATATATCTATAACTCTGTAAATTGGCTTTCAGCACCAAGGACCTTCCTATAACCTCCAAGTCATCCTACTCTCAGCCAAGAAGTAGATAGTTTCTGCAGTTAACACAGTTCATGTTAACAGCCTTCTAGAGTCAAGTACATACCACCCTGGGTTGTTTGGTCATGATCTTACATGCCCTGTTTCTTTAAGCATGTCACTTTCCTGGGCTGAAGTCAATAAGGCCTTCCTAAGGTGAGCCTTTCTTGGCTGGGTTTTCTAGTGTTTAGAGACTAACTTTGTTTAGCTTAATCCAGGAAAATAAATTTTTTTACATGGTTTCTTTTTTTTTTTTTTTTTTTTTAATTAATTTTTTATTGTGGGTAAAAATCAAAATTTTCACAATACATAACAATATTTGTAAAATGATATATAAATATATATGCATATATGTGCATTTGCTTACATAAATGTCTTTTATATATATATATATATATATATATATATATATATATTTTTTTTTTTAAGGTGGTTAGATTACCTAAATATTACACAGAAATTACAGGGATTCCCATGTTCCCCACCTCCCACACCTCCCACAACATCCCACACAAACATCCTTCATCAGTGTGGCACATCACCTGCAATGGATATACACATCCTGGGGTCTTGCCACTAAGCATAGACCACAGTTCACATCGTAGACCACACTCTCTCCCACACAGTTCTGCATGGTATATGCTGATGTAAAATGGTCTATATCTGTCGCCGCACCGCCACTGAGGACAACCCCAAGTCCCAAAAAAGCCCCTGTATTTCAACTGCCCTTCCCCTCCCTGCCCCGAAAGCATCCAGTGGCCACCGGCTCCACCTCACTGTTATAATTTCTTCCATTGCTTGAATCACAATATGTCTACAACAGAATACCATTAAGTCCACTCTAGTCCATAGTTCTTCCCCCAGTCCTGAGAGGACTGGGATGGTGATGTCCACTCCACCTCCAAGTGAGAATGGGCTTATATCCCATGGATACGGTGGATGGGATTATCCTGCCTGCAGCTGCAGGCCCTCTCCATTCCCTGGGATGGCCGTTGCCCATCGTCGTCTCCTCGCCAGGTGACTAGTCGTAATTTTAGCCCTCATTTCAGAGATAATAAAGTTTCTGTATTTCTGCAAATTCATCCTCCTGGTTCAAGCCAACCTGCTTTCCTAATTAGGGTCCCAAGAGGAGTGCTTTTTAAGAATCTCTTCTGCTCAGAACCTTTGAGACAAAATCCTGTTTATTATCTCTGGCCTGGTCAGTTTTTCTAAACTTTCTTCCAAGCTTCTGTTTTGAATATTCTCTTTTCTCTTTCATTTCCTAGTCTTTTATTTTTTTCATATTTTCTGACCCATCCCACCCTCAGCAAGCTGTGGTCAATTATTACTATTTTTCCTTGTTTTCTGTTAAACAATTTTTGGAATTTATTACCTAAGAATTAAAAAGAAAGTATATTCACTTAAGCATATACCAAACAGCTATAACCTACGGTAAAAGGAGATAACCAAACAATTAAACATACTTACATGATGGAGACTGATGGAAATTAGAAGGTTGGGTCATTATTTTGGCACTTTCACTTTTAAGTGTGTGACCTTGGGAAAGCCACTTAATTTCACAGGGCCTTAAGATCCTTATTTGTAACATGACCTCTAATACCATCCTGGTCAAATATTCTATGATTTTAAAGATCTGTAATGCAAAGTTAATTTAGTGAAGTCAACCATATATTCTTCAGTTAAAAGAAAACTATGCTGAACCAAAGAAAAGGATTTTTTTGGCTCCAGCTCACAGTTTATCTCTCAGCCTAGGCACCTGAATACAAGTTAAGATATGCCAACCTCTGTTCCTATGTGTATCAGTTAACTGTTGCTATAATAATGCTGTGTAACAATCACACAATCTCAGTGACAAACAATGTTTAACTTATTGTTGAATAAGTGCACCTGTTGGGATAGGCTGGGAATTGACTGATCTAGGCTGTGTCTGGCTTGGAGTCTTCCATGTTGCTCCATGAGTCTCTCATCTGCTTTTTGGAACTAGCAAGATAGCCTGAAAATGTTCATCTCATGGTGATGGCTGAGAATAAGAGAGCAAGCCTGTTTTAGTTTCCTAGCTGCCAAGACAAATGCCATGTAGTGGGCTGGCTTAAAACAATGGGACTATATTGGCTGACAGTTTTGAGGCTAGGAGAAGTTTAAAATCAAGGCATCATCCAAAAGATGCCATCTTCCAGAAGACTGTGGCGTTCTGGGGCTGGCTGTCAGCAAACCTCCATCCTTGGCTTTTCCGTCACACGGCAATGGACATGGTGGTCTCTCCTGGCTTCTTCCTTCTCTTCTGGGTTCTGCTAATGTTCAACTTCACTGTTCCCTCTGGCTTTGTTCAGTCTGACTTTCACCCTGCTTATAAAGGACTCCAGAAAGCCACATTAAAGCCCAACCTGATTCATCTGGACCATGCCTTAACTGAAGTAACATCATAAAGAGATCTTATGTAAAATGGGTCCAGACCCACAGGAATGGATTAAGTTTAAGAACATGTTTTTCTGGGGTACATAGTTCTAAGCCACCACAAAGCCCAATCATGCAAGTACCTTTCAGGCCTTGGGTTTGTCATGCTCATGATATTCCATTGTTTTAAGCAAATTACCCAGACAAGCCCAAAGTCAATGGAAGCCCATGGTGCCGGTGGGTAAGGAAATGAATAGTTCTAAACAATAATGTCATCAAACACACTGTGCTTTGGAAATGAGTGCAATAAATTCCTTATGTATGGCTTCTTACTCAGTGAAAAAGAAGGCAGTGATGAAAACAAGCAGAAAACCTGAGGGACTTAGTTAGATCTAGTGTTGTTACCGCTCTTCCTGTGGGACATAACTGAATCCACTTCTGGAGAAAAAGGATGAGGCTTTGAGGCAGACTCTATGAATTTACTTGCATGCAATTTAAGGTGCAGGTGAAACTCATTTTGGTCAATTAAGAGGTGTCAAGCTCACAGCACTGCCTGAAAGCCCCCTGGAGCCCCTCTACTTTACAGATTTGTAAAATGTTTCTCTAAACCCCTGAGTGCCCCTCCATGGATTAGCAACTGCCTACACTATTCGAGGGGGAGATGAGATTTCAAATGCTGAGTAGAACTAAATGATCAAAAGAGAGTATTGCAAAGAAAAACTAATGCAAAAAATGTCAGAGACATGATAGTTTGAAAAATTACATAGACTTATGTTTTACTGAAAAATTACACAGACTTATATTTTACTGTAAAACCACCTATCTCTTTGTGGATGCAATCTAAACATCTTCCAACTCTGCCACTTTTTACCACTTTTTGATATATCTACTTGTATTCACATCTCCCAATAAAATCATATAAAATGGGATGTGGGTGTAGCTCAGTGGTTGAGCACCTGCTTCCCATGTAGGAGGTCTTGGGTTTAATTCCCAGTACCACCTAAAAAAATAAAAAATTAAAATAAAAAAATCATATAAAACAAAACAAAGTAAAATTACACTGACTTCTACACAAATCACTGATGATTAGTTGTATTAAATAAAAATAACTGTACACATGAAACAACAGCCATATTTGGAAGCTGGTTTTATTTCCTTTTTAATAAGTAATGAGGAATTAGGGCAGGTGGTTATTAATTTATTTTTCCATTTATTGAGCTGTTTCATCTATCAATTACTGTGTAACAAATTATCCTTAAACTTAGAGGTTTAAAAATAATTACACTTATTATCTCACATAGTGCCTGTGGGTCAGGAATTCAGAAGAGGCTTAGCTGGGTTGTTCTGGCTCTAGATCTATCATGAGGTCCCAGTCAAAAGGTCAGCTGAGGTTGCAGTGATCTGAAGCATTTACTGGGGGATGGAGAATTTGCTTCCAAGGTGGCTCACACACATGAATGACAAGTTGATGTTTGCTGTTAGCAGGAGGCCTTAGTTCCTTGACAAGTGGAAGTTTCGGTAGCATTGCTTGAGTGTCCTTACAACATGGCAACTGGCTTCCCCCCAGAGCAAATGATCAAAGAGAAAACAAGGCAGAAGCTGCAATGTCTTTTATTACCTACCTTGGAAGTCACACTTTGGTCATTTCTGCAAGATATTCTTATACCAGGGCTGTGACTCACTCTCCCTCTCAGGATAAGGCAAGTGCAGAGTTAGCATTTCCATGACCCTAAGTGTGAATACTTCCTTAGATTTTGGGTCTTAGGTGCCTCACTTGCCTCACTCTAGTTTTGGCCCTAGATCAGGCAGGGGAGCTATATTCAGTGTCAGAGAGAACTATAAAAGGGCATGAATGACAGGACACAGGAATTATTGGGGCTGGCCACTGTAAGAACTAAGCACCTAACTAAAGATTATGATCAATGAGATGGGACTTCCACTAGTTAAGCAGTTTTCAATCTTTTCTGAACCTTTGAATCATTTGCTGATGCCTGGGCCCAACTCAAAGATTCTGATTTAACTGGTCAGGAATGGGGCAGCCATGGTATTTTTAAAAACTCTAAAGTGATTTTCATGAGCACCCAGTGCTAAGTACACTGTTGCATGAATTAAAGATTCCTTTGGAGACTGTACAGTTCACACAGAATCTGCCCATCATTGTATCTGCCAACAACATCTGTTCTTCCCTCTTGGGGTGGGAGAAGGTAGGAGTAGGTTGGGGAGGAAGGGGGATCAGTAATTTATTCACTCACAAGTTATTGTTGACTAGAGAGCAGGTCTGGCTGGCTAGATTTCTTCTCCATCACCTAAACAATCTGGTTCAAGTATTTTGTGAAAGATTTCTAGGAGCATGGTTAATTCTTCAACACTCATTTGTTTTCAGGTCTTTACCTGTTTTATGACAGGTCAAAACAGGCAGGTAGAATGAGCCAGAAAGTCCCCAGATGAAAAAGAGAATTATGGGAATTAAAAGGTTGGATTGGGTTAGGCTGCTTGTTTACCTTTCTAACCATTTGGTAATGGTTCGATACTCACGGAAGTGCGCGCGCGTGCACACACACACACACACAGCACACAAAGCTGAGAATGAGACCACTCTTAGCTCACACAATTTTAGAGGTGAGTGGTGTCTTATATCTACTAGGCTACTTGGATGTTGTCTAGTTATCTCTCTGATCCCTACTTCATCCTGACTCCTGGGACAGGAATCTGGGCTAAACTTAATGGGAGGAAGGTGGAATGAAGATTTGAAATATGGCTCTTGTGAAAGTTGTTCTGTTTTCTTCAGATGAAAATAAACTACAGTATTCCCAGCACCAAGACTAGCCACATGTCTGGTATCTGGATCTCTTTCTATGACTTTCTTTCACATTTTCTTCTTCTTGGAATTTTCTTAGGGAATCTAATAAAACCTCAGAGATTATCAAAATGTTGACAAACAGTTTAGAATGTTGGAAGGTACTCAAAAAAGAGGATCTGGTATGGGCATATGCTTGAAGCCATTGCTGTCATCAAAATCAGAGAATTAAAACAAAAAACAAAAACATTGCAAATATTTTTTAACAGTAGCAGTCAAATTTTCACCTCTTGCATAAGCAAGACAATCCCAACAGATTGCACTGGGTGTGGGCACCACTTTTCTTCTTAGTCTTGTTTAAATTTCAGGTATATGCAGATGAAAGAGGGCGAATTGCTAGGAAAACAAGTCATTCACTTCTGACATCCATTTCAGCTGCAGCAGAGGCTTGGCCAGAGGGCAATTATATTAAAAAGCACAATATCTACCTTCTCAATAGGATTCCAGCAGGGCTCTGCTGCATGACCAAGTCTCAAAGGACTAGAGTGTCTCCATCTCATGATAAGGCAGATCACTTCCAACGGGCTCTTGAATGCAAGTGTACTTGATGGGAGGTGGTGGTGGCTTGAAAGGTGGGGGTCTTTCCATGCTAGAACAAAACAATCCTTTTTCAATGCTACGAATGTGAGGGGTGATTGAAATATATATTTATTTATGGAGGAGACAGAGTGGTGAGAAAGAGATATGCCTCACTAGTTCTCTTGGAATTTTTCCTGTCTTACCCTTCTCTAACCCCTGCTTGCTAGTCTATCAGCCATTTGAATATCATAATCATACCATTAATTAATGGTTACAAAGTATTTTATTATTTGTAAAGCATTTTAACATGACATTATTTAATTTGTATCTGTGAATTGGGTAATATTTTCTCCATTTTGCAAATAAAAACAGACTCAGAGAGTTGAAGCTACTTGTTCAAGAGAATCAGACTAGCAATTCAAATATTTCAACCAGAAATTATACTTGATATGGCTGATGCCCCTTAATAGAAGAAACTTTTCTTTTAAATGGATGAAAACATTCTTCCAGAGACAGAATTTTAAAATTCTAGGACTTAAAAGAGAAGTTTTTCAAATGGCCTCTTTGCCAACCCCATCCCCAACTCTCACCTCCATACTTATTGAGTACTGTGAAGACAGAGTAGAGGTGCAAAGTAAAGCTTTTTTGCTTCCCTGAATTGAGCAGGTGCTGGCTGGAAAATACCAGAATCCCTTCTGTTTGAACTGATAACTATTCTTAAAGTTGTCCATGTTAAAAGCACTATTATGTGTTATCATAACTCATCTCTTTGTCTAAATGCATCGAGCAGCCAGAATAGTGTGGGATTTAGCTCCACCTATTTTGATATCAGGAAACAGAAATTTATCTGCTAGCATCTTTAAGCCCTAACTCAACCCCCTTTGTGACCCATGGTACATTAATTTCTCCAGAGAGAGGGAGAGGGAGAGAGAGCAATAATGTTACTCATCTCCATTTAACAGACATTTGAAAACAGAATAAAAAAAATCATTTCAGGTTTTCTAATCCCCATTTTTTCATTTTAATATAAAGATCCCTAATGCTTATTTCCTGGTTTTCTGATTCTTTAATGGAGACTTAATGCATAACAAAAGATGAGTACAATTTTAAGCAACTTGCATTTTGATTTTTCTAAATGATCACTCAGAGAAATTATTAATTTCTCAAAGTTATGTGGTAGCCAAGGAATAGTCCTTGGACAAGAACCCAGAATTTCTGACTACTAGTTTAGTGTTTTGTTCACCGTGAAACACTCTGAACATGGCTATAGAGCCTTCTGAGGATATCCTACGAAAAGCAGAAGAGGATGTGCACACTGGTCAATGTTATCTTAGACAGCAGTGGTAAGATTGAGGTAAAAGATCAGCTGTGTATTACAGGGTCTCCTCTAATCATGACCTAATCCAGATTGAGCCAAAATAGCCAAATTAGAAAAGTGAGCTTGAAGTTACAGGACACTTCAGACTGCTGAATGGAGGGAGAGAGAGAAGAGTTTTGGAAAATATTTCAATAAGACAAAAAAAGAGGTAGCCCAATGAATATTTTCTCCCCCTTGGGGACAAAAGAAAAGGATAGTAAAAGCCCACTCTGCTGAAAAGGAGCTGGAAATCTCTTACAATTACCTTTCTCACCCAATTTCACACCTGAACATTTAGGCCCAGCTGGGCCCAGGAAGTTCACAGATGCATGAAAATGAAAAACTAATGAAGATAAAAAGAAAAATCAGTTTTAGTTTTGGGGTGAGGTGAGACTCAATTCTCATTTCATGCCCACTGACTTATTCCACCATTGATGAATGTCACAGGCTGAACAGGCCAATGCAGAGAAGGTACCTATCAGTTTAATATGAACTGTGTGGTTCTGTGTGGTTTCTAAGACTATATATGTCTCTGAGCCAGATTTCCTCAGTAAACTATGAGAGGGATTCTGTATAGTAATAATATTTAAAATGCTGAGTAAATATCTTGTATTGAAAATTTTCTATTCATGTATATATATCAATATTATACTCACATTTCTTTTTGATATTCGCACCATTTTCTCACTCCCAGACCAAAAATTACCAGGCAGAAAAAGAGCAAAGCTGCTACAATGACTGGCCAGGACATTCCATCTTTGGGCATATTAGACACAGTACCTGAAAGGGTCATGAAGAGAGAAGAACCTTAATTTCAAACTTTTGTACTTGCTTGGAAATCAGAATTGATAATTATTTCCCCCAACTGAAAGATGTTTTCTCCAAAGACCCTGGGGTGTTCATTTACCATGATCAAGCTCTGTGGCCATACCTATGCCTTTTAATCATTTTTGTTTTTGAATTTATGCAATTGTTATTTTATATGAACTTATTTCCTATTAGACTGTTCCAGAATTTATCTTTTACTTTCTTTCCTTTTCCCAAGGCCTTGGACAACTTCTGGCACATTGCATCCAACAAAATATTATTTGTAAGAATGAATATGCGGCTATGCTAAGCTTTAACTTTGTGTTCTAAATATACCCCAGCAAAGAAACTTAATAGGTGAAATAATGGTCTCATTTTGGATTTTCTTTTTATTTAAGGAGTCCTTAAATATTTTATGAAAAATATTAGTGTGTGAGGAGGAGGAAGAAAGTATAAAAAACCTTATAACATTCCAAAGGCCTGAAAGTCCAAAGCCGCCTAGACTCGACTAACACCTATGGCATTGTATTGCTCAAAACACTGTCAGTCAAAGCTTTCATTTCAATATTAGTCAAGGACTTATGTCCAGTGTAGAGATTTTCTAAGACTTTTATATCTTCTTCCCTCTTTTTCTTGCCTTCTCCCCTTATCTGTTTGAACAATATAAAGGAAAGAAGAGACAAAAGATAAGACTGAAACCAGTTAGTTTTGCTCTTTCTATGGTGTGTAAGGGGAGGAAGTTGAAACGAAATGACTAGCTAAAATGATATTGGTAGGTGATCAATAAATGGATTTTTCGTACCCATGCTGAATATACTCATACTCTGTTCATTTCATTTCTAGCTGTTGGACACCAATTCAAGCCATATGAATCAGACTCTCAAATATTGTGAATTCTAGACACAAAAGCTTTTAATGGTTAATTATGTATCTTACTAGAAATTTTCTATGCATGTGTAAGCCTATATAGGTGACAGGAATATGTATCCCTATAGTGTATATACAAATGGGGGCATAATATATAACTTTTCTGTTCCTTGCCTCTTTCTCTTAAAAAAACAAAAACAAAAACAAAAAACAACGTTCTTGGAATATTTTCCACTACAGTGCTCAGAGATTTACCTCATTTCATTAAATGACTGGAAAGTTTTCCAACGTATGGAAAACTTATTTAATTGGCCTCTTGTTGTTAGATGCTTAAATTGTTTCCAGGCTTTTGTTATTTCTAAGAACATTCCAGTGAAATCCCTAGTAAAATATAGATTTTATAGATCTTTAGATTACTTAGATCATTTGGGCAAAGAGTACATTTCTGAGTCAGAATTATTTGGATTGACTTTCTTTTATTATTTCAACTAGATTATAAACTGTTTGCAAGTGGAGACTAGGTATTTAGTGCCCCCTCCCCCCAGTTTTTATTACACTGCTTTTCATATGGCAAAGTCACAAAATTAATGCAGGCCAAACAAGATTTAAAATATTAGTTACCAAACTTGTGGTTGACCAAGATGGTGGTGTAAGATACTCCAGTGTTCTCTTCCTCCAAAGAATCTCTGAACATCTAGTAAAATCTGGTAGAGCAATTTCCTCAGAATTCCAGAGAACAGTTAAAGGGTTGCAGTAATAGAATAAGTGCCAAATCAAGAAAATACAACTTTAAAAAAGGTAGGAGAAACCTTATATTGCCTTTGCTGGCTCCTCCTCTATCTGGCACAGTATGAAATGGCCTGTGCTCCAATTGTGAATACCTGGCTCTGTTCTGGAGGGATCAGAGTAGCCCCTATGGACACACGAGGGTGCCTGTATGTTGGTGTCAATCTACTGAGTGACAGTCTGAAAGACTGAACCAGGACACTCAACTCCAGTTTGCCATCCCAGACATTGCCCTTTAGACAGAAGCAGCTTGAGGACACCTAAAGCAGTGTAAGAAACAATTAAGTCAAAGTGGCTTGGAGTCAAGGATTACTGGCTTTGGATTTAAAACACACAATAGAGCACCTGGGACAGGAAGGAAAGTCTATTGTATAGGGAGTAGAGGGGACATTCAGATTCCTGTAAATGGGGGAATTCCTAATGCCATGAGTGAGTCTAATCCCAGGAGAAAACACAAGCTCAGAAAACACAGAGAAGATCCTGCATTTCATATTTACCTTGGGCTGATCTTGATAGGAGGGCTAAACCTTGAAGGAGAGCTCCAGCCAAAGCAGAGCCCATTTGAAAAGACCATAAAAGGTGTTTTTGGCATTAATTGGTTTGGTTTTGTTAGCTCCTGGCATTAAAGAAAATCTCTGTATTAACACTATTTAGATATAAGCATAAGGAACAGAGAACTCAAGGACTAAATTCCAGAGTTAACAAATTAAAATATTAAAATGCATAGGGTGCAACAAAAGATTACGAAGCAAAGAAACAGGAAATGATGGCCTATCCAAAGGAACAACATGAAAATTAGGAAAACATCAATGAAGAAGACCAGACTTTGGACATACAGGAAAAAAGACTTAAAAAAATGGTCTTCAGTATGCTCAAAGAGATAAAGAAAACATGGAGAAATAACTAAAGATTATCAGAAAAATGATGAGAGGACAATATGAGAATCCCAATAAAGAGACAGAAAATATATGAAGGAATCAAATGGAACTATTGCCATTAAAGACCATAGTAACTGAAATGAAAAATTCCCCGAGGGATTAAACAGCAGATTGGAGCTGACAGAAGAAAGAATCAATGAACTCAAAGACATGAAAATTGAAATGATTCAGGCTGAAGTGGTTAAAAAAAAAAAAAAGAATAAAGAAAAGTGAACAGAGTCTGAGAGATCCGTGGAACACCATCAAGCATACCAATATATTAATGTAATGGTTTGAATCTGTATGGCCCCAGAAAAGTATCTATTTAAAGTTAATCCATTACTGTGGGTGTGAACCCATTGTAAGTAGGATCTTTTGGTGAGTAAGATCTTAACATAAGTTAAGATGTGACCCACCTCATTCGGGGTGGGTCTTAATCCTCTTACTGTAGTCCTTTATAAGAGAATGACATTCACACAAAGAGAGAGAAAGCCACAGAAGCAAGAAGCTGAAAGCAATGAAACCTGGAAGAAAAGGTAGAAACCAGCAGAGTCTGCCAAGTGCCTTGCCATGACAGAGGAGTCCAGGATTGCAGGCAGGCAGTCTTCAGGGAGAAAGCATTGAGTGATGATGACTTGATTTTGACATTTTTCTCAGTCTTGAAACTGTAAGATTGCAAGTTAATAAATTCCCATTATTAAAAGATGAGCCATTTCATGGTATCTGCATTTTGGCAGCCTAGCAAACTAGGACAATGCATTCTGGGAATCCCAGAAGAAGAAGAAGGAGAGATAAGGGCAGAATTATATCCAAAGAAACAATTGCAGAAAACTTCCTAAATTTAATGAAAGACATGAATATACACGTTCCAGAATCTTGATTAATCCCAAACAGGATAAACTAAAATAAAACTATGATCAGATTCACAGTAGTAAAATTTTTGAATGCCAAGGACAAGGGGCAAATTCTAAAAACTGCAAGGGAAAAAAAAGTACAAAGGAGGCCCAATGATATTACATGCTAAATTCTCATCATAAGCCATGGAGGCAAGATGATAGTGGGATGAAATATTTAAAGTGCTGAATGAAAACAAGTGCCAAACAAGAATTTTATATCTAGTGAGACTGTCTTTCAAAAATGAGATTAAGACATTCCCAGATAAAAGCTGGGAGAGTTTATCCCCACTAGTCCTGCCCTAAAAGCAATGCTAAAGAGTGTTCTTCAGACTGAAAGGAAAGGACACAACAGTGGATTGAAGTAGCAAATAGAAATAAAGACTTCCAGTAAAAGCAATCATATGTTTAAATTAAAAAAAAAAACAAAAACCTGTTTATTTAATTAAGTTATAGTATTTCTTAATGTACTTTAACATATTTTGTTCATCATCTTGGTCATTATTCATTCACAATATTAAATTTTATAGCCTTTTTTTTTTTTGATAATTTGTCATTGGAGACTGCCCCAAAATTTTGGTTGGTGAATTGATAATTTTATAATATTGTGAGATTTATATTATAAAAATTGACATTTCATGGATAAGATATCATATAATGAAACATACAACAGTTGACAAAAAAGAAAAAGACTTTAGGGTACGATCAAATATACCATTATAATCCATCCAAAGAAAGAAGATAAGGGAAGTGATCACAGAGCAGAATAAGTCAAGAAATCAAAATTTCTCACTAGATATTGGACAAAATATTTATGTAGGGACACAGTTCTCTGATTGTTTTTTTACAAAACCCAGTACAGTCTGCCTGACAGGTACATTTCTATGTTAGGAGGGAAGTTTTGTGCTAAAGTTACTTGAGGCCAGAGCCAATATTGCTTAGTCAAATTCTACCATTATCTAGGAAACTTCATAGGATAATTGAGATTCCTGTAGAGCCAAACATCCCTGGATAGAAAGTTATTGTCCAATAACCAGGATAAGTATTTTGCATTTTTGATTTGTATTTTTTATGACAGCTCATTGAATTTACATTTTGGTTCATGTATTGTTAGTTAACGAGTTTTTTTTTTTTTTTTAATAATAATTTTTTTTTATAAAGATACTTAGATTACATAAATGTTACACAAAAATTGTAGGTATTACCATATGCCCCACATCCCACTCCTCCCACAACCTCCCACATTAACATCCTTCATTAGTGTGGCACATCACCTGCAAGAGATATACACATCTTGGGGCTTTGCCACTAAGCATGGGCCACAGTTCACACTGCAGACCACACTCTCACACACAGTTCTGCATGTTATATGATGATATAAAATGGCCTATATCTGTCATTGCAATGCCACTCAGGATAACTCCCAAGTCACAAAAAAGCCCCCGTATCACAACTGCTTTTCCCTCTCCCTACCCCTAAAGCTTCTGGTGGCCACTGGCTCCACATCAACACTGCAGTTACTTCCATTGCATGAATCACAATATGTCTATAACAGAATACCAGTAAGTCCACTCTAGTCCATAGCCCTTCCCCCAATCCTGAGGAGTCTGAGATGCTGATGTCTTCTCCACCTCCAAGTGAGAGGGGGCTTATATCTCATGGATAAGATGGATGGGATTATCCTGCCTCAGCTGCAGACTCTCTCCATTCCCTGGGATGGCCATTGTCCATCATCATCTCCCCACCAGGTGTCCAGGGTGAGTCCATTGAGCTGTAGAGTAGGAGTTGCATCTCCACTGTGATTCCGGGCCCAGCTGGCACATGGACAGCCCAAAGACTCTGGTCTCTGGAAGTACACCTACAAACTCCAGCAACACATATAGGTTTGACTAGAAGGGACAAATGGACCATGTGCAGGGAAGACATATTTGGGTCCAACTCTGTCACTCTCAGGAGTAAGGATTCCAAAGTAGGGCCCACTGATAAGGCACAAAACTCTGGGGCTATCCGCCCTGATATAGGACCTAGGTGTCTCCAGAGCCCTCAGGAGCCCCTCTGTTTGGGGTGTATCCACATTAGAAGCCTATGAGGTCCTATTGAGATGTGCTAAGTGTTACCTCCAGGATGACCTCCCGACTCAATTTGAAGTCTCTTAGCCATATGAACTCATTTGTCTTTACCTTTTCCCCCTTTTATTTGAGGTATTTTTCCAGTTGTATTGCCCATTGGCATTTATTAGTAATCCCTTGTTGCCAGGGAGGCTTATCCCTGGGAGTCATTGACCCATGCTGGGAGGAAGGTAATGCATTCATATGCTGAATTTGGCTTAGAGAAAGGCCACATTTGAGCAACAAGGAGGCTCTCAGGAGGCAACCCTTAGGCACCCTATAACAATAGGCTAATTATAAATGTCAGTACCATTGCACTTTGTTTTTTGGTATGTAACTCCACTTTTTTTTCTTACATATTCTAAAATGAAAATAAATATAAAATAATGATAAGGCTATGGTTTTGGACAATGTATCCATGTGTACAATGTATAAAGATATAACTTGTAACAGGTACAAGAAAAAGGACAAAGGAGTATAGGAACAATGTTGTGTATGCAATGAACTTAAAGTGGTATAAAATCAAATGTGAATATTATAGATTTAAGATGCTCAGTTTAAGCCCCACAGTAATCACAAGGAAAATATCTGAAGGTAGATCTCTACATCACACCATACACAAAAATCAACTCAAAACTGGTCAAAGACCTAAATATAAGAACACAAAGTATACAACTCCCAGAAGAAAACACAGCAAAGTGTCTTCAGGACCTTGTGTTAAGCAATGGTTTCTTAGACTTCATACCCAAAGCACCAGCGACAAAAGAATAAATAGATAAATGGGACCTCATGAAAATTAAAATTTTTTGCCTTTCAATGTACTTTGTCATGAAAGTATAATAACAACCTACAGAATGGGAGAAAATAATTTGGAAACCATGTATCTGATAAAGGTTTACTATCCAGAATATATAAAGAAATCCTCCAATTCAACAAAAAAAGACAAACTACCCAATTAAAAATGGTTAAAAGCTTGAATAGACATTTCTCCAAAGAAGATATACAAATGGCTATAAAGCACATGAAACGATGCTCAGCATCATTACCCATTAGAGAAATGCAAATCCAAACCACAATGACACACCATTTCATATCCTCCTAGTATGGCCAATACTAAAAAAAAAAGGAAAATAACAAGTATTGGAGAGGATTTGGAGAAATAGGAGCACTAGTTCATTGCTGGTGGGAATGTAAAAAAGGGCAGGCACTGTGGAAACAGTTTGGAAGTTACACATAAAGTTAAGTATAGAATTTCCATATGACCTGGCAATCCCACTTCTAGATATATACCCAAAATATGGAAATCAGGGACTTGAACAGATATTTGCACACCAATGTTCATAGTGGCATTATTCACAATTGCCAAAAGATGGATACAACCCAAGTGTCCCTCAAAAGATGAATGGATAAATAAAATATGGTATACACTTATGATGGAACATTATTCAGCTTCACAGAGTAGTGAGGTTCTGAGACATGCTACAACATGGGTGAACCGTGAAGACATCATGTTGAGGGAAAAAAACCTGACATAAAAGGACAAACACTGTACGATCACAAAAGAATAAATATTGTATGATCTCATTTATATATAATAATTATAATATGTAAATTCATAGAGTCAGAATCCAGAATACAGGTTACCAGGAGTCAGTGTGAGGGTAAGTGTATTAGTCAGCCAAAGGGGTGCTAATGTGAAATACCAAAAATGGGTTGGTCTTTATAAAGGGTATTTATTTGGGGTAGAAGTCCACAGATACCAGGCCATAAAGCATTAAGTTTCTTCTCTCACCAAAGTTCATTGCCACGTGTTGGAGCAAGACAGCTGCCAACGTTTGCCAGGGTTCAGGCTTCTTGTGTTCCTCTCTTCTCAGGGCTGCATTTCTCTCCGGGCTTAGTTCTTCTGGTTCCTCCACAAGGTCAGCTGTAGACTATCAGGTGAAGGGCTCGCTTCTCTTCTCCTGGGGCCTTCTTTCCAACATCAAAACTGCTTCTCGAAAGACTGCTTCAACTCTGTTCTTTGCCTTGCCTTTTATATTCGATTCCCCACCCACCAAGGGGCGGGGCTCAACACCCTAATCATAACCTAATCATGCCCAGATTAACAGATCAGTTTACAAGCATGATCCAATTATATTTTTGGAATTCATTATTACATCAAATTGGCCAATGGTTACAGTAAGGAATGAAGAATTAATGCTTAATTGGTACAGAGCTTCTATCTGGGGTGATAGAAATTTTTTGTAATGGATGATAGTGATGGTAGCACAACATTGTGAATGTAATTACCACTGAATTGCATATTTGAAAATGTTTAAAATGGTAAATTATAGATTATATATTTGTTACCAGAAGAAAAATAAAAAAAAAACCCATAGAACTGTAAAACACAAACAATGAACACTAATGTAAACTATGGACTGGAGTTAATAAAATAATTAAAATAATATTGTTTCATCAATTGTAACAAAAGTACCACAGTAAGGCAAAATGTTAATACAGAAAGCTGCGTGTCTGAGGGGAGGTATATGGAAATGCTCTATTTTCTTCATTATTTTTCTGTAAAACTGCAACTTCTCTAATTTTAAATATATATATATTGGTTACCAAATCTTTTCTATACTTTATTTAGTTTGACTTGTAGCCTCATGGCTGATTATTACGTTAGCAATAGTACTCACTTTATTGAATGCCTTGCTCTCTTATGACATAAAACAAAGGATTACATTTTAAAAAGTTTTGGTAGTTGAGTTACAGCAATATTCCAGCAATCTCTTTCCTGCCTCAGACTGCTTCCACAGGCCTAAAATTTTTTGTTCCTTTTCACCTGTCTACTTCTCACTCATATTTTAGATTTTAGCTTAAGTATCATATTTTCAGAGAGCCTTATTCTGTCGCCCAATTAAAATCAGGTCTTTATGTCAGACTCTGACAATACCATGTACTATGTCAAAGTACTTGCCACAATTAAATTCAATTGTATAATTATTTGTTTACTATATACCTTCTCCAATAGATTATAATCCTCAGGAGACCAGTGTTTTCAGTGTATACTTAACAACTGACAGTACCTAGCAAATAGTAGGTACTCAATAAATTATTTTTTGAGTGAAAAATACATAAACTACAAGAAAATATATGATAAATGACTCATTGGTGATATGGAAGTGTCTAATATTTCTAGTGGATTCATTGCAGTTGTGGGGATTTCTGAAAATTCTCTGGTTGTTCTGGTGACTCTATCACCTAGGGATATAAAGATGATGTATGGGACTCATCCTAATATCCATCTCAATCTGATAAAGAGGTATAAAATCATGATTGGATTGTGCTTGCTCTTAGGAAGGGCTCAGTTTGAATGGCCTAAATGCTCCTGAAATATTATGTGTAAAGTTTATTAAGGACCAATTCATAGCAAGGCTGGTATTCTGGGATTTAACAGCTACTAAAGCAGTGAAATTTCCTATTGGTTTAAAGAAAAAATGTGAAGTCACATACTTCAAACCAGTGTAATGATAACCACTAGACAATCTTGATAAATTTAAATGGTTATGGGGAAAATGTCATAAGTGGGGGTTATGGAAAGATGAAGCCCTATCACCATTCACCCAGGGTATCAGAGGTCTAGCCCATTTAAGTACGACTCTCCCCATCCCAATGTATTTGATAAGGTCAGTAAGAATTAATTTCCTGCATTAGGGTAAACAAATCCATGTTGATTAAGCCTCTCACTTTTCAATGGGAAAATTAAAAGCTGAAATGAATGTTCCATGAATGTAACTTGGCAAAAAATGCTTGTGTAAATTTTAAATTTTATTTTGAACTAGGATAGAGAAAAATCTAAGGTTTGGTCTCTGACTATCTTCTTTGAAAGGCTGGGAAGAATTTTGGTTCAATTCTTTCCCACCATTATCATTTTGACCAAGATTGACTTTTTTTTTTTTTTTTTAAACTCCCTATTCTGTTCTAATGCTCTATTCATCTACTTCTGCACCAATAATGCTATTTTTTAAACTTTATTTTGTACATTTAATAATTGCAAATATAAACAATTAAAAACTAAAAAGTAAACACAGATGAATAAATATATACATTTCTCAATTAAATGTAATGGATACCTATAAATTTTTTTTGAATCAAACAATATGTTACACAATATATTTGGTTCATAGTAACACATTCATACAGTATTTATCCTTTTGTGTCTGGCTTAAAATTGACTTTTAAATGAGATTAGCTTCTTAGTTCTTGTTCTCCTACCTCTGCCCAAATAAGCCAGACCACTACTTTTTCTAACCCTAAATCTTCCCCAAGTACTCACCATGAAGTGTTGAGCCTTCACCTGAGGGCGATGATCTGTACATTTCACTGGGCATCCATGAGATAGCTACAGATAGAAGATAACAGACAAGTCAATCTATATAAGACCAGTTATTTTATTTTCTCTTCTCGATCTTTAATTGAACCTAATAATTAAGCAAAAATAATATTAATGAATACTTAAAGCAAGATTCAATGAATTTTTCTGCAGCACACATTGGAATGTCCCAAAATAAAGCAGGAGTTGATGAGCATGCTTTGTGGTCTAGGTGTCCCTAACAAGGAAGGCTTTGAAGCAGGAAGAAGGAATGGAAGGAAAATACTAGAAGTCCTTCCAGTCCCAGAGGGTGTTCTGAGACTGTTCTCATGCCCATCCCACAAATGAGTTAAAAGAAAGGGAACAAATGAAAGCCCAAGTTGTGTTTTTTCTTTAATCAAGAAAAGATGCCAAAGGACTTGAAGAGCTAGAAGGAACATGCATGAGGGAAGAAAATAGCTGGTGCTTGTGAATGAGCTGACATTCTAGCCTGACTGTGAAAACTGAATTGTGTCAGCTGTGAATTCCAAGACTCCTATGGTCAGAAGCCTAGTGAGATGCTGAGTGAGTACTTTTGAGGTATTCAGATGAAAATCTCTCTGACGAGATGGCAGCAAACTCAGGCAGTGCACATGGCTTTTGAAATAGATCTATCAACTCATTTTATTACCCATCTCTGGCAAGAAAGATCCATGTCATGGCAGGTCCCACATATCTTTATTTAATAACAGATCTACAGTGTAATGTAAAGTAAAACAGCTATAGTAGTACATGGTTAAAACCAGTAGAAAGCCATTATGCCCGTTAATGTAAAAATAATAGCATACTTGATTTACCCAGCTAAGTGTCTTCTTGTGTTTAAACCAAAGTAAACACCCACAAAACAAAACTAACAAACATAAAAAAAACCCTTATCTCTCCCTTTCTTGGTTTCTCCCATGATACCTAGAAGTTGTAGCTGCTAACAAAGGTATGTTATTAGGCCCTTCAGTAGAGATGTGAACCAATGCTTTCTAGGGATTGCTTAGAGTGCCATTTTTTTTTTTTTTTTTGTTATAGCTACTTTCATTTGGAAGAGATAAAGGTGGTCCTTTAAACAGTTATTTTAGGTCTGAGCAGATCTGGGAGATATTCTTATCTTCAAAGTGATTCCTCTCCCTGAACACTTGATCTTGACTACTTTTTTCTCTAGACAAAATACCACGGTCTATAGATGATGATGGACTGGCTACTTTTGTAATGCCCATTTTTAATGGTTAAGCCATTAGCCAGGACTTTGATTGACAAAGAGCAACAAATAAAGAAATCAGAACCAGGCCTGAAGTTCAGTAAAATTATGGAGAACACATTTTTTTCTTAGTTAAACTTTCACTTTTTTTTTCTTTTTTAACCTAATATGGTGTCCTTTTTACTTCCTACTTTCAGGGCTTGATGATTTTATTTTTCATTTCTTCAATGTCAGCTTGAAAGAAAGGATGTGATAAATTAACTTATGCTTAAGTATAAATGGTTAGACATGTACTGTCCCTTTGAAGGAAATTGGTATTTTTTTTTTATTTTAATTTTTTAAATATTTATTTTATTTATTTGCTTCTTCTCACCCCCTCATTGTTTGCACTTGCTTTGTCTGTTCATCGTCCTTGTTTCTTTAAGATGCACCGGGAACTGAACGTGGGACCTCCGATATGGGAGGGAGGTGCTTAATCCCTGGAGCCAACTCTATTCTCTCCTTTGTTGTGTCTCTCATTGTGTTTTCCTTCTTGTGCCTCTTGTTGCATCATCTTGTTGCATCAGCTTGCTGTGCCTGCCCGTCGTGTCTTTAGGAGACACCGGGAACCAAACCCGGGTCCTCCCATGTGGTAGAAGGGAGCTCAATCGCTTGAGCCACATCCGCTTCCCAGAAATTGGTATTTTAAAAGAAGATATAATTTTAAGTTAGAGGAAAAATATTTAACTTAAGACTGACCTAAGTGGGAATCAGGTGATAGAATGGAAGAACAGTGTTTTAAAGAAGAGGGTAATAGAACAAGATGTGAGCTGAGAGGTATGAAATTTTCAAACTTGAGGACAAGAATGGTGAGTTAGGGAATCAGCAACCCAGTCACCAGGGGACAAAGAGACTGCAGAGATTACCATGCAGCCTGAAATAGGACCAGGGCCAGCACTGCTGGAGGGCCTGACATTGCTACGTCCCTGCCCTCGGACATAGGACCCCTCAACTCCAGACTCCCCATCACCCTCTGCCTATGGAAAGTACAAGGGATTGTTATGAAATTACTAGGCAACACTATGAAGAGCCTGAGAAAAAACCAACCAGGAACAGGGACAGAATAAGCAGTGGATGTATAAGATTTAAGAAGAACAGCCCATAGATTTTGAAGACTAATGAATGCATAGTTAAAGAACAGAATAAAGACCCTGTTTGAAATCAGTGAGTCAATCTGAGGCCCAGATGTGAGTGCGCATGCAGGTGTGTGTGTTGTGTGTTGTGTGTGCGTTTGGTGATGGAGACCTTGTTGATTCTGGTAATGGAGCAAGCTGAAGGCATAGGGGCTCATGGAGACTAATATCATGTTTCTGCTTGTCTAATTTAGACAGTCCAACTGATTTAAATATGGCATTGGGCTCTACTGGGCCAGGCGGATGGCAGGAAATAAGAATGTAAAAAGTTAATTAAACTTCAATTTTCTGCTTTGTGGCTTGATCACTGAGAGTAAGGATGAAAATGTGTCTCAGGATGTCATTAACCTTATGCATTTCGGGTATTTAGATGGTCAGACTGAGTATACCCATTTCATAGGTAGTTAAAGTAAAATATGCATTTCTGTTCCAAATTGTAGGAAACTTGGAAGCTGAACTAGGATTAGATTCCAGTATTCCTGAATTTCAGCCTAGACAGGTTGATAAATAAAAATGAAAACAATAGAATATAATATTAAAACATATACCCATAAATGTAGCACAAATGCAATGGGCTCAGAACATTGTAGTGACATCCAAATGTATGTGAATGATATAAAATTCATGCTTGTGCCAAATAACCCATAGAATATGTTCACAAATAGCAAGGGCCCTAGAAATACACTACTGGGTTTATTTGACCAGAAATCTATCAATTAACATTTTTTTTTTTTTTTTTTTTGCCTCTGAGCACTTCAAAATTTATTGAAATAAACATACTGGAAGGAAAAAATCCCATTACCAATGCCTGTCATGAATTTTACCAAATGAATCATCTAATATTGGATGTCATATTACAGTTCAACTCATCAAGTATAAATATGTTTCAAAAACAGTTTGAGAGTGAGCAATCAATATTAACTTGTTGGATCCTAACATGTTTTTGTGAATGACTGTAAAGAGAGTGACTTACAACAGAGAATTTTTGTTCTAAGCATATGGATAAAAAATGGTGACTAGTTAACAGATTTTCTTACTATCAGATAAGTAAGAATGTAGGTCTATACTGTCAGGAAAAAAATTGTTAACTTTGGAGACCCTTCCTAGATTTCATAATTTCTAAGGCAATTTTTTTGGTAAGAATGACACAGATGTCTAAGGATGAGTGAAGTTTTCAGATAAGGGACAACAGAAGTGAAGGATTAAAATAGTTCATTTTATTATAAAATCTATTTAAAAGACTAATAATGTGCATATGTAAATTATGAAGTACTTTCAAGTAAGATCCTCTCATTTTCGCAGTTTCTGGTTGGATGGCCTCTATGCTTCATAATGCACAGAATGGTAAGGATTTTATTTTTATTGCTGGCACACACGATATTGTAGTAACAGTTTAAATAAAGCAAACAAATAAAATAAAAAGGTCAAAAATCTCAATTAAATAGATCATTTGTTTTCATTGTGTATGGTTTTCTTTCTTGTCTTTCTCATATGCATACAAATCCATTTGGACATTCCACAAGTATTTGTTGAGCACCTTCTATATGCTTTCTACTGTTACAGACATTAGGATAAGACAGTGAAGAAGAGAGAAAAAGGCTTAGGTCTCTGTTCTTGTATATTTTACATTCTAGTATAATATCAGTAAAAAATAAATACAAATAAATGAAAATATCAGATGTTCTTAAGTGTTATGTTGAGAATGAAAATATGTGCTAATTTATACATAATAATAGTCACAGCATATACATAATTATAATCATAGCCTAAATTCAATTTAGAGTTCAGCTCTTCCTGTAACAGTATCCCATAAACCTTTACCTCCATTGCTACATAATTTCTCCTATATAAATAACAAGTAGTCATTAATTCATTTACCTATTCAACAAATATTAATTGAACACTAACTACATAGTAAGCAATATCTTAGGGACTGGGGATATGGGGAAACAAACTGACTTGTATCATAGTCTCAAGAATAAAGGAGGGAAGCTGATGTGGCTCAGTGGTTGAGTGCTGGCTTCCCACATACGAGGTCTCAGGTTCAATCCCCAGCCCTGATACCTCAAAAAAAAAAAAAAGGAGAAAAAAAAGAAAAGAAAACCTTCATGGATGAACCTGGAGGACATTATGTTCAGTGAAGCAAGCCAGACACAAAAGGACAAATACTGTGTGAATGCGTTACTATGAACCAAATATATTGTGTAACATATTGTATGATTAAAAAAAAAAAATGTTATATGTATCCAGTACATTTAATTGAGAAATGTCTATATTTATTCATCTTTGTTTACTTTTAAATTTTTAATTGTTTATATTTTCAATTATTTATGTACAAAATAAAGTAAAAAAAATAAAAGGAAAAAAAAAGAATAAAGGATGACATACAATTTTGTATAGGTAAAGCAAAGAGTTTCAGGATAGTTTGTTACAAAAAACTCAATTTTATGATGACACCATGCATGATAAATATAAATCTAAGTATGGACTTTCATACCCAATCTACCTAAAATGTTCTTATTCTCAGTTTATGTCTGATTAGTAAAAACTTCCTACCTCTTACTCTTGTCTATATTATAAGATGTACTGTCTAGTTTAGTACATTATTGTTTTGACTGGATCAGAATACTTATTGAGTTATTATTTCAACTTATTTCACATTCTTCCAATAGGCATATTTTCCCCCCACACCTCCTCACCCACATTCTTATACACATTTTTGGGTTATAATGAATGATACTTCTCCCTGTCCCATCCCTTGTATCAACATCAAAGGCAATTTACTGTTATGAATGTTTTATCATTTGCTTATTTACATATTTTTAAAAAGTTAGCACATATATGCCTAAACCATATGGCATTTGGTTGTACTTGCTTTATAATTTTCTAAAAAGTATATCATGCCATATGTTGTTGCATGGCATTTACTTTTTTGACTCAATAAAACATCACTAAGATTCACTCATGATGCTGTATGTGGCTGTCATTCATTCGTTTTTCATTGCTGTATAATATTTTAACATACGAGTTGACTGCATTTTATTTATCCATTTTGCTGACTATGGCCATTTAGATTATGCACAGTTTTGCTATTATGAACAGTGTTTCTGTCCCAATATTTGTGTAAATCTCTCCTGCATGCATGCATTAACATTTATCTTGGTTATATTCCTAGGAGTAAATTGGATTGTAAGGTATGCAAATGTTCGACTAAAACATGATGCCAAAGTGGTGGTACGAAATTTATACTCTCACCAGCAACATATAAGAAATTATATTGATTTGCATCCTATCCAAGACTTGGAGATACCAGATTTTTAAGTTTTTCCAGTTAAGTGTAAAATAATTATCTGATTTTAGTCTTCATTTGCATTTCCTGACTACTAGAGATCCTGAGCATCTTTTCAGATATTTTTTAGCCATTTGTGTTTCATTCTTTTGATGCATCTGTTTCCTCATTTTCCTACTTTTTGGATTTTTTAAAATTGATTTGTAAGAGTTCTTTATACATTCTTGATATAAAATTTTGAATGTTTGTCAATTTTAGATTTCTGATTCTTTGCCAATTATATGTACTGAAAATATTTTCTTCCAGATTATAGTTTCCCTCTTTACTTTCTTTAAAGTGTCTTTTTTATGATGTAACACTGTTACAATAAAACTTTATTTAAAATATAGTCTGTGGGGGAGCAGATGTAGCTCAAGTGATGAGCACCTGCTTCCCATGTACAAAGGCCTGGGTTCAATCCCTGGTACCTCCTAAAAACAAAAACATAACAAACAAATAAATGAAAAAGCCAACTCTCACTGGGGAGCAGCTATAGCTCAAGTGGTTGAGCTCCTCCTTTCCATATATGAGATTCCAGTTTCAATCCCCTGTACCTACTAAACAAACAAATGAAAAAAAAAACAACTCTCATTGGGGAGCAGATGTAGCTCAGTGGTTGAGTACCTGCTTCCTATAGACAAGGTCCTGGGTTCTATCCCCAGTGCCTCCTTAAAAAATATTCTATGGTTCAGAAAATGAGCTGATAAATAGATACATGGATAGATGGTTTGATAGACTGATAGAATGATATGGAAAATCTGGCAAAATGTTAAAATTGGTGGATCTGGGTATCTGGAGATAGGGGTAGGTTGGAGTTTTCCATATGAGGTTTGTATTATTATTACTATTATTTTATTTATTCCTATAATAATGAAACTAAGCCTAATTACAATTAATGCTTAAGATCTACCTCCTGAAAACCTCTTGTTACTCAAATGTAGCCTCTCTATAAGTAAAACTGCAAATAAACTCACTACCTTCTCCCAGATGTGGAACATGACTCCCAGGGATAAGCCTCCCTGGCACCAAGGGGGGTTATTACCAAGTATGAATCAGCACTGAATTTGGAGACAGCCTTGATCAAAAGGAGAAATATTAAATAAAATAGAATTTTTATGGCTGAGAGATTTCAAAGTGAGTCAGGAGTCATTCTAGAGGTTACACTTATGTAGGTCTCAGACAGACTTCAAAAACTGCCACAGTCAACAAAGCCTCAAACAAAAGTGCTCTGGAGGGCTATAGGGACATCTGGACACATAGCCTCATGAAATTAACATGCCCTCGGCAGGCCCTATCTGGGAGTATATGAAAAGCTATTTCCCCAATATAACAAAGTTATACTCATTTACAAATCTCCTAATCATGATTCTTCTGCTTTTTTATTTGAACCTATACTTTTCAATTCACCTGTTAAGTATATTTAAGTATACTTAAAACCTTTGGATTGTTCCTATGCCAATTGAGGCCTGAAACCCAGCAGATATGCAGCCAACTCCTACTCTCCAGTTCTTTGGGCTTGCTCCGTACAACTAACAAAATGATGATGATAGTCCAGACCCATCCCCAAAGCAAGGAGTATCTTCAACTACAAGCAAAAGAATTCCCTTCCTCTGCGCCATAATACCTATATCTCTTCTCAGCCTGAAGCAGTCAGAATGGACATCGTTCCAAATTCCTCAAGATTGAGGACTGAACAAAAATAAGGGGTGTGTGTAACTGCTGACTAAACAGATTTATTGTTTTTATAGTTACTACCTAATGTTAATTGAATAACTTGTAACATTGATATAAGGTATCTTTTGATGAACAGAAGTTTCTTAATTTTATTATATTCTAATTTTTCAGTCTTTTTATAGCTAGTGCTTTATGTGTCTTCTTTAAATCTTAGCTCACTTCAAGGCTTGGAAGAAATTTACCTTTATTTTATTGCATGTTTTAAAGTTTTGTTTTTGACATAAACATCTCAAATGAACTGGAGTTTATTTTTGTGTAATATGTGTGGTAGGGGTACATTATAATGGTTTTTTTTTCCCCTTCGAAATAATCAGTGTTTCTAGGTCCATGTGCTAACCAGTCCTGCCACTTTTAGCACTTATCTAAATTCTCCTTACTTGTGGATTTCTTTCTGTGCACTCTATTCTGAGACTGGCTTTTCAATTCTTGTACTGCACACTAAGTTCATACTATTTATTATACTATTAAAATATTAAACAAAAGAAATATGTTAAATTATAACAAAGGGTCATGCATAGACTAATGATGAAAGTGTCATGAATTAAAGATTATGATTAATCCAAATTTGTGAACTTGAGGGCCCCCCAAAAGAGCTAAATAAATAATTCTACAAAGATCAATTTCATACATGTTCCTTTTCTCCTTTTGATTTATTTGTTAAGGAAAGGTACCTGGCAATGAGATGACTGAGCCAATGTTGGTATAAGAGACTTTTAGAGGTTTTAAGTGTACAACTAAAATACTTTCCAAAAGGTATGTACAAATTTACTCTTTATGGCAAAGGCCCTGGTTGTTCAGGGTTCTGCCCCTGTGACATCCAGTGTCCTCTCTCCTCTTTGCTTCCCCTGCATTCCTTCCCAGTTTCCCTAACTGAACTTTGCCTTATACCAGAAAGAGGCAGTATAGTTGATGTTCAGACCCTGTCAATACCTGCTAAAGAAGCACCAGTAGACACTGATGCCAGTGGGCCAGGTTAAAAGTAACAATTAAAGCTTTTTTGTGTCTTCACCGAACTCCCTCTTTTCATTTTTATTAGTGATATGCATATTCTGGCTAGTTCAGTTTCCCCCCAGATAAGCCCATAGCTTGCTCTTATATCAACTTTAGTTGGATCTTTACTCAGATGTGAACCCCCCTCCCCCCAGTAGGGCTTTCTGAGACCACTCTTTTTAAAATGGGAACCCACTCTCAAGCTTGATTCTCTCTGTCTTCCTTTGTGGCTTTATTTTTTCCATATCATCATCACCATTTGTCTGTCTCTCTTTGAGAGTTTGGAGTTTAGATCTGTCATGTTCACAGATATATCCCCAGGACTTACAACAATGCTTGAAACATGGTAGATGCTTAGTAAGTATTGTTGAAAATGAAGAGAGCACACAGTAGCTGTTCAATATACGTGTTAGGTTAATGAAGGAGGCCCAGAAGATTCCAAAGCACCTACAGTTATACTTACATTGTTCGACATCTTTCTCACTGGAGGTCCAGGAGTTGTTGAAGCCTTGGGTAGTCACAACGGAATTGTGGGCTGAAAGGCAACATTTTCAGAATCCACCTTTTTAATAAAGTTGCCACTTAATTTTGCTTTGAAGAGCTTGATTTTTTAAAAAAATCTTTAGGCTTTATGGGAAATCTGAAACCCAAAATTTGCTTCCCTAGGCAGAAACACTAGTTGACATATTAAGCAAAAGCTCTGTAGTTCATGTTTAATGCCAACTTGTCACTGATTTGTGTTCTTTTTCTGTTCTTGTCACCAACTCAGATCCCTGGGAGTATGGTGAAGATTGCCTTAATATTACCATACAATCCCTTGACAAATGGAAGGTACAATATAATAACAAATCACCAACCCTTATTTTTAAGATTACAGGGATTGTCATATCAATATATAGTCACAAGATTACAAACTGCCACAAAGTAACTCAAAACCAAAATATTAACATCAAATGAAAAATATAACTCTTTTTCCCAGAACTTCTACATTATTATAGTTGCAGTAAAACTTTGAGTGTGTTGTCTCCTTTGAGTTATAGAAGCAAAGCCTTGCTATACTTACTTTGAAGGGTAGCTTTTGGAGTCGATGTGCTCACATCTATAAGGCCTATTGAAGATGTAGATAGCCATCCTGTTTTGAAAACAAAATTCCCAAATTATTATAGGTATTGAAATCATATATTTAACTATACCACTAGATTTAATAAAGGTAGCAAACAGGGCATGGAATGTTAGAGTTGGGATGAATCTTAGTGAATTTACAGTCTAATGGTCTCCTTAAAAATTATAAACAAATTAAAAGGTATATGCATGTGGTTACATACCCAATTATCAACATCATTTCTTTGATTTTAACCTAGTTCTCCTAATTGTAAGTGTATTCCATTCACACTTTCCAAATATATTGTTTCAGGGTCTACTGTGTGCCAGACTTTTTTTCTACATGCTGGGGATACCACAATGAACAAGGAAGACAAGGTTCCTGACCTCATGGAAGTTGTCTTGGGTGAGTTTTCACATATAGTGTATAATATTTGCACATACTAGATATAGTTTCATATTTACTTCAATTCTTAGCTTTGAAAGTCAGTTTTGTCTTTATATTCCTTCATTTTCCATTCTCCTCCTCTCTCCCCTCAGAAACATAAGACTAGATCATTTTCATTTGAACATATCTCTGGGGAAGAGGCAAGGTGGATTGAAGGAGAAGGAAAATACCCAGCCTTACTTCACTGAAAACATGTCTATGTCTCTTGGGAGGACCATTTTTAATGCATTTTAATTATGTGTCTTTGTTCCAAAATATATTTAAGATGGCTTACATAAAAATGCAATGCAAGAAGATAAAAGCAGTGAATGGAAAGGGAAAATAAGGGTAAGGAAAATGCATTTAGAAAAAGTATGTTAATCCTGGGTGATATTATAGTACACAAATACATTTCTTGGTATTCTATACTCTTAGTTCCTATGGGCAAATACTAAGAAATAAAGAGTATATGTTATATGATTGATGGGCCTCATAATATAAAAAAGCCAATTTTCAGGAGAAACACCATTACTATTTTTATTGTGATTACAATAAATTTCTACCATGTCTTCATTTAAAATTCTGTATAATGTATATAATATCTTCAACAATATTTTTGAAGTATGATAGACAGTATGCTAATTCACCCTCATGCTTTAGTTACCAGGTTCCCAGGTACCTCAGTTCTCGGAAAGGGTCTTAAGTAGAGAGCATGAGTAATCAAATCTCTGAAAAAATATATTTATGGTAAATAACTAGATTAGCATTTTGGTTTATGCATCTGCAAGTAGTCCATGTCAAGAGATGATCAATAATAATTGGTCCTACAATGCAACCTACCAATCAATCCCAAAGGCAAACATGGAGCCTGATATGGGGAGATGTGTTAGAGGATGCCTCAGAGGATGCTGTATGGGGAAGCCAGGATCAGGATGAACAGAAAAATTATTTTACAGATAAGACATGCACAGTGATATGCACAACTTCATTCATTCAACTAATATTTATTGAGTGCCTCCTGTGTACCAGAATTAGGGATAAAATGAAGAACAAGAGAGAATCAGTCCCCTACTTTCATGGAGTTTATCGCTAAACTAGTTTTAGCCTCCTTTGTTGTTAGGTCTGGCTGTGTACTGAGTCCTAGTCAAAGGAATGGGAACGGGAATGATGTTTGTCATTTCAAGGCCTGGCCTATAAAAACCTCCCATATAAGATTCCCCATGATCTTTCATCATGTACTATCCAGATATTATCATTCAGGATGCCTTAGCAATCACAACTGGAAGGTGACAGAGCCTGGATGGAACAGAGAACCCTGAGACTGATTTGGTCCCTGATTGGCTTTTTCATTAGGGATATATGAACATATACTATGTTGTTAAGTAAAATAAAATGGCTTCCTACATTGGGAGTTGCTGGGTGGGACACCTTTCCAAGAATGGATTTTCCAGAAGACAAAAGCAATTGATCAACATGGGTTTTCCAGGAAAATGGAACAATGGAATGCAATCTACAGAATTGCAGATGAGCAACCCAGGTGTCAACCAGTGTTAGTCCAGGAGAGAAAGCTTATCATAATGGACAGCATACCATACTTATCAATGTATACCTGCTTTCCACTTTTTAAGACCCCTCCCATATAAAATGGAAACTTAATGTCAACCAATCAGAACATTTCCTTGCTTCTGTATTTGCCCTATATAAGCTTTCCCTTTCCACTCTTTTCCATGTGAGGTCTGTATGCTGCCAGATTCATGAATCATAAATAGCTCAAACTCCCTTAGATAATATCTTGTCTAATATTTTATTTTAGACACTGAAATTTTCGAATTTGTTTTTACTACAATTCATCTCCCTTGCCTTACAAACAATAAAAACTTAATCACAGTACAATGTGATAAGTCCTATAATAGAGAAAATATAGTATGCTATGGAATCCCAGAGGGGGTAACATAATCAAGACCTGGAAGGTCAGGGAGTTGATGGCAGCCTAGACTAGAGTGAAGGCAGTGGCCATGAAAAGAAGTGGACAGTTTTAAGAGCCGTTTAAAATGTGGACTCAGTAGGGCTTGATGAATGCTTATATGTGGAAAATACAGAAGAGAAAGAAATAAAAATGTCACCTGTAAAACAATAGTTCTTTTCTAGTATGGTAGGGAAGCCATAGACGTGCTCAGTGGCCACCTCGCAGCCCTTGCCTAACCCTCCTCCTTTCCCCTCTTACTTGCTTGCATGCAGGTGTTTGGTTTGTTTTTATTTCACAGGAAAACCACAAGCAACCTGGGAGAGGCATTAGACTCAACTGTGAAAAAACAAGCTACCCAGAAAAGAAATGGTTTAACTGTACCTTGAACCCAAAATTGGGAATAAGCAGCCCCAGTTGCCTGCCAGGGCAGAATTTTTTTGCTTAATGGTAGGCCTCTCCACCCCAAGGTGTGTAAAAACTCAACACTTGGGCAGCTTGGACACAAAGTATGCAAAGCTGCCATCCACCAACACTAAGCTGAGTAGTTGTTCTCCCCGGGGAACTGACCATGATGAGACCTTTTCTCCCGCTCTTTTAGATCCTTTGTGCTATGTAAGTAATAAAATGGTCATTTCCTGAAAATCTCTGTTATGTCTGGGCCTGTGTTCCCATGATGCATCATAAAGAAGCTTGCTCCATAGGATTTTGGTGCAGCAAGTAGGGTGCATGGCTAAGTATGGAGTGGGTTGATTCTTTGATGGTTCTTTTCATTGCTCTTGCATTCCTTTTGTCATGTGGCATCTGGATCATCTTAAGCCACATGGGACTCATGATTCTTTGGGCTAAACTGCAGGCAGAGGCCCTACCAGCCCAGGTGGTGGTACTTATTTGCAGCTGGGGAACCTAGGGCATTCTGTCTCCATTCTTTGGGGGAAGGATGGCAATACATGGAATTTTGAAATTCTCCCCATAAATGCTGGGGAACTAGCTAGCTGGTTCCACACTGAGATCAATGAGATTAGGGCTTTAACCACCCAGCACACACTCCCCTGGCTCATGGCCTTTTATATCTGCTCTCATTCTAGACCCAGGCACACCCAAACTTAGGCCACCCAGACTCATTTTGAGCTTAATGTGAGGCTGCTCATTATTCAAAAGACTATTAAAACTGAATATGGGAACCCAGTGATGAAATGAAAGTATGAGTTTTCACAGAAAAAGAGATATGGGATATAAAATGTAAGTATGGATGGAAGCCTGGAGAGGACCACTTCTCATGGCTGTCCTGACTTTATGATGAGGGTCCACAACCACTGTGATCAACCAGGCTGAATGGAGAAGTTTGGCCACTTCATGTCCAACCTCCTCCTCTAACAAACTCTTAGTCAGTTGGAGTTAAGGGAGGAAGAGGCTGGGGGAAGGGGTGGGGTGAGAAAGGAGTGGCAGCCACAACTTCTGTTTGACTGGATACTTCAGGGACTCAGACAAGCATGTCCCACTCTGGGTGACCTTCCCCAAATTCCAACTAAAACTTGGAGTAATGGGGAGAAAGCTGTGGTCATGCTGCTGGGTGTTGGTGTATAGATATTCCACCCCGGCTGGAGGGATTTATCCCCTCATCAGAGCCCCATTTTGAGGTGGGACATTAATGATTTCTTAGAAATGGGTCTATTGAGTGGGGTGACAGGCTGGTTTTCCTCCTCACCCTACCAGGGCTTCCTCTGGGAGACATGATTGAGCAGGTTTATTGTATTCTCCCTGTTTAAGGCAAGAGCTCCCTTATTAAGAGGGTGGCTATTGAGGTAGCTAACTGAGGAGCTGGACTGGTGGGTGGTAAAAAGCACCATCCTGTTAATCCAGCAAACACTGAGACTGACAAGATGGCTCAGCAGTTAGCTCTCCCTCTCAGTGCTCCCACTCACTGAGCTATGTTCTTGTGGCTATTAGAGCAATGGGGCTTGAAGGACAGTATAGGCAGAATCTCCAATAGAGAACTTTGGGAAAAATATAAACTAGAGTGAAGGCCACAGGTTCGACAGGGATATTCTGCCCCTGCCTGACCTCCTCCCCACAAGCCCCAAATACATGTGGTGGAAGAGGAGAAGCTTCCTGAAACTCTCTCACCTGTCCCTTAGACCCCAGCTAAGGAGTCTGGTCCCTGGGAAAGACCCCTTTACCCAGACTTGGCTAAATTGAAAATGAACTAGGTTTGGGGCCAAGGGTCTGCCAACCCCAGGGACTGAAGGCCAAATGCCCCAGTACATGTACAATTTGGGGGCACTGAAAATACCTTTATGGTGCTTTAGGATACAGGCACCTAGGTCATCATCATTCTAGGAGGTACAGAGGGGAGGGGTTGATGAAGATCATTGGAAGGTTTTGGGCATTCCACACGGGTATGGGCACAGGAGGTTACTGCTATCTGTAGGTTGGTCCCTTTGGCCCTTTCTATGCTCCTGTGGTCATGTTTCCCACAGGGAGATGCATTATAAGGATTGATATTCTGCACCATTGCACATCCCAGCAAAGTTTGTGGGGATGCACCCCCCTACCTTGGTGAATTCTGGCCAGTATGGTTGGGTGAGTGATGGACCATATACTCCCAGTATTCCTATCTCTTCTCTACATTGTTCAACAGCAGCAATATCACCTTCCTAGTGTGGAAAAGGACATTACAGAACTCATAAAGGACTTTTTATCTGTGGGTGTCCTCTGTTCACCACCTCTGCTTATAAGAGTCAAATGTGGTCAGTGAAAGGAGCATGAGTAGAGCATGGTGGCTGACTACAGCCTATTGGTGCTTGAATGTAGAAGTGCCCCCTTTGGCACCCATGGTCCCAGATATTGTGACTCTCCCAGAGGACATTATGGCTTTTACCTGCATTTGGTTTGTGATCATTGACCTAGCAAACACTTTTATTCCCCATCCCACTACAGGAGGAGGACCAGGATCAATTCATTTTCATTTGGCAAGGCCTATAATATACTTTCGTGGTACTGCCACAGAGGTATTAAACACCCCCACTGTCTGCCACCAATGGGTGTGATGAGATTTGAATAAGCCACACCTGCTCAAAGGACTCCAAGTGATCCATTATATTGATGACATCATGTTGGTAAGGCCAGAGGGAGGAGCAAACCATGCAAGGATTGCACACATTGCTAACTGGGTTTTGACAGTCTGGCTGAGCTATAAATACTGACAAGATACAAGTCAGGCCAGTATGTCACCTTCTGAGGTAGCATATGGGCTGGAGCCTGACCTAGTATGGGACAAATTACTGTCCCTAACACTACCTGCCTCCAAAAGAAGGACCAGTAGTTGATTGGGCTATTTGCATATTGGTGTCAGCATATTCCTCATCTTGGTAACTTCCTGGCACTCCTGTTCTGGGTGACATGAAAAGCAGGTAACTTCTACTGGGGTATGGAGAGGAGCAGGCCCAGCAAGAGGTAGAAGCAGCTGTTTCAGTCACACTGCCTCTAAAACCTTTAGAGCCTGGATCTCCATTCGAGCTGCAGGTTTCTGTCACCCAGACCCACGCTGACCGGTTCCTGTGGCAGAAGGAAGGAGCAACAGGAATTTGCAGACCCCTGGATTTTTGGACCAAAAAATGTTTCCAGATGCAGTCCAGCACTACTTCTCCTTCAAAAGGCAACTTCTTTTTATTTTTATTTTTTTAAAGATTATTTATTTATTTATTCATTTATCCCCCCCTTGCTGCTTGTGCTCGCTGGGTCAGCTAACCACGCCGTGCGGGCGGGCTTGCCTTCACATATGCCCTCCCATATGGTAAACGGGAGCCCTACTGATTGAGCCACAGCCGCTTCCCAAAAGGCAACTTCTGATACGCCATTGGTCCTTAGTGAAATGGAAAGGATCACTGAGAACATCCAGGTCCTGCTGAGGCTAGAAATCCCTATCAAGTCCTGGGTTCTGGATAATCAAAACACTCACCCAGGCAGTGTCCAACAACAAAACATCATCAGATGGAAGTGGCATATTCGATTGTACTCACCCAGGACCCCAGGGAGTGACACGCTTACATGAGAGATGGTGGTGACACCCTTCAACAATGATCCTGTGGCAACACTGATGAGGGCCTTTCCTTCCCTGCATTGGCATCTTAGGGATCCCAGCTCAAGGATATCCCACCAGATACTCATCACTTGTTCACTGAAAAATCAGCCAAGCTGAAGCCATCTGGCATCCACTGGGCAGCATCTGCTATTTCCCTTGCCTTGGGCAGCTTTGTGAACTCCAGAAAATCCTGCTTTTAAAGCTAATCCATTCCTGTGCATGGAAACCTATCATAAGTGGGAACTTTTGATTAAATTATTTCAGTTAAGGGCCTTTGACTAGATTGTGTGGTCAAGGGTGGGTCTTAATTCTCTTACTGGAGTCCTTATAAACAGAGCAATAAAAACCTGCAGACACAGAAAAAAGCTGCACAGACAGAGAGGAACCTAGAAGCTGAGAGTGAAGGCTCCAGGAGCCAGATGCTAAGAGGAAGCCACATTAGCCAGAAGCTGAAAGCAATGAGGTCCTGAGGAGAGGGGAGACACAAACTGATGCTCCCATTTTCCCCTAACACGTGCCAGATAGCCCACAGCTGCAGCTTGGGGAAAAGGATCTCCTGATGATGCCTTAATTTGAACACTTTCATGACCTCAGAACTGTATACTTTTAAATGAATAAATGCCCATAGTAAAAGCCAACCCATTTCTGGCATATTGCTTTGGCAGCACTTAGCAAACTAAAACATACATACCATCTCTGGCAACAGAAAAGTGCCCAAAGGGTCAAAATGCAAGTAGTCCTCTTAACCCTGAACACTTGAACCCAAGCACCACAGTGTACCCATTTGCTGACTCAGGGGCCGTCATCAACAGCTTAACAGTCTGGTCAGGTTCATGAAGGGAACGCAGTTGGAGAATTAAAGGTCCCCTAGTGCGGGGAAGGGACCTTTGGAAACTTGTGGAATGGAAATGTACAGTTTATGTTACCTGTGTTGATGAGCATGGAGGACTTAGCTGATAAAGGCAGCAGCACCAAGCTGCTTTTGGGCACTGACAAGGCAAAGATCCTCCTGTGAGAGAGGCAGAGGAGGGGCTCTGTCTGGAGGAGGAAGATAATGAACCTACCCTAGGTGACATCCATGAAATAGTTGACTTTCCCAATGTTGCTTCTGCTGCTGGGTGGATTCACCACTGAACTGGACATGCAAATTTCAACATCATGAAATTATGGGCCCAGGAACAGAGTTACTGACCTAAAAATAGGCCCAATCTGTCATTTACTAATGTGAGAGGTGTCAACTACAAGCCAGAGCCCCAAAATGGCATTTAGGGGCTATACTCAAAGAAACCACACTGGACTGCTCATGGCAATTGGACTATAGCCAAAGTAGTTTTTGATAATTTCTTTGCCTTAGATTTCCTCTTAGTACCCAAAGGTGTGCTAGTGCTAATACTTCCTGCTATACATGGTTAATACCCCAGGGGAGGTAGGATAGGAGGTGACTAAAATGCAATAGCAAGTCCACTGGCTGCAATACTTCAGACACTGTGGTATACTGAGAAATATGATGTACTTCTCCTAATTAGTAGGGGAGGAAATGGTGAAAGAGGAAGCAGGGAGGGGAGGGGAAGAAGAAAGACTCCATGCATGTTTTTAAGCTTATCAGAATGGTTAAAAGAATGGTCCCTTTACTCTGGGTCCTCATGTAGGAAAAAGGGGAGGCTTTCATTGTCAGTCAGTCCCTTACATCCTCTCCCAGGGACCAGCATTTTTCATTCATTCGTCCTCCCCCCACTCTCCCTCATTCCTTCCCTTCCTCCCTCTCACTCTGAAAACTGACTTCCAGAGTATTCATTGAGTGACTTAGTGAGTGAAAGCAGAAAGACATAGTTATAACAGTGGTAATATGATGACAGAGTTGATGATGATGATGAAGAAAAAGAATTAGGATACAATCATCAGAGAACTTTGTATTCATTCTTAAAGCACTGTCATTACTTAGAAATCTCAGCCTAATAATCAACTGCCCTTTGCCTTTTAAAATAACACTTACTTACAAGCAACAGACATTTTCCCTAGCCTATCTGACCTTCCATACTGGGAGCCAGTACTTAATGCTTGTGATTTAGTACTAGCAGGAAGTGCCCAAATCCTGATGAAGTATGATAACTGCACTGGGAATTTCATTTGCATTAAAATGACTGATTAAATGTTCTCTTCTGGAGGTCAGAAAATAAATGACATAAATACTCACATGAGGTTTACTACAGGGGAAGAATTCATTCGTTTGATTCCATGTGGGGTAAGGAACGCTGCCGCAGGCATAAATGCTGCTGTGCATCCTTCTGTTACCGACTCTGTGCCTGAGCACAGCCTCTGTGCTGGCTTAGCTAGCAAGCAGGCCTGGTGAGTTTGTTGAAGGCTTAATATGTGCCAGCTGCTGTGACACCCAGTCTGTCCTTGGGAAGCCCATGGTCATTCTAGTCATATTGGTCTCCAGCGGAATTTTGGGGCCTTGGCCTACTTGGGGCCAACTTGCAAAGCTTATTGAAAGAATGAACCCTTTACTCTATGACCTCATTCATTATTCAGAAGTCAGAGTTGAAGCCATTAGAAAACTATCTGGTAATATTAAATTCTCCCTCTCTTTCTCTGGCCTTATACTGTGGGTTCAAGTTTAAGGCCCCTTGGCATTTGATAATCAAGCTTATAACAATCTCTCCATCTTCAAAGTTTTGCTACCCTCTGCATTCATTCTTTCATCTATTCAATCAACATTTGGGAGCCTCTGTTTTCCAGCATTGTGCTAGGTACTGAGGATCCAGTGATCAGCGCCCCGGGATTTAAATTCATGAAGGAGACAGACATCAGCCAAAGAATCGCGTACAGCAATCCAAATATGCAAACATAAAATGGGGAGAATGGCTTAGTCAGAGAGTCCCAGAAAGGATTCCCTGAAGAATATAGTAGGAGAATGGAGGCAGAGGAGGGGAGGTGGACATTTCAGGCAGAGCACGTGGCCAGGGCAAAAGCCCCAGGAGTGGTCTCACATACTGTTTTTTAGAAATATCAGCCTGCCTGTACCTGCTCATTGCAGGGCTTGGCCTGGTTAAGCCCTCATGGGGTGCTTGCTCTCCATGTTACGCTAAACTGGGTGTGAGTGTGTGGAGTGTTACCTGCCACAGTACAAACCCACCACATCGGCAGCAGCAGGGAAATGATGATCGAACTGGGGCATACTGGTGGCAGCAATGCTGTTGGTGCCTCAGGTTTTTCCTTGTTTCTCTTGTTAATGAAGAAATTCCCTTCCTAAAACCTGACCTGCAGATTGTGTACCTATAAGAGTATATACCTGACTGCCTCAATATCAAATAGAGCATTTGAAAAGACTTTTGTCTTCCTCTTAGTCAAATTTTAAAAAAATATTTCTATTGATCATATTTTTCAGCATGTGCCTTTGTCTTTTCTGTTTCAAGGTTAAGTTTCTCCTTCACAATACAGCAAAACCTCTTCAATATTCAATGGTTGGTTCTGTATTTTGACATACTATATGTGACTAATATGCCAAACCCAGTGATAAGAGGGTTGCTTGCTTTGTTTGCTGGTTTTTTATTTCTCCTTCAATTTGTACATCTATTGTTATTAAACCTTGAAAGTGTCCAGAGGTACATCATGATGACAGCTGTTTCTAGAAAAAAATAAGAGGTCTAAAAGTAAACACTGTTTCATACACAATGTCTTGTTTATATTAATTCACATATGGCCATGAAGTTAGAAGAAGAGGTTTGAAACTTTCCTCTTTCCTATTTCAACTCTTAAAAACATTTCTCACTAAAATTAAAAATCATCCCTTTACATTATCACTAGAAATTCAATTAAGTCAGAAGACAGCTCTATTTAATTCTGAATTGAATGGAGGAGACAGAAACGTGTTCTATAAGAAGATCTAATCCATCATCTGGCTCATCATCAACCTCTAAGGGTTGAGGCCTGAGCAAGAATTTCTTTGGAGAGAGTTGTCAGGGTTCTGCGTATGTTGTCCCCACTGATGGGGGAGGAGAGGAGGAACCTGGTCCCGCACTTCAGCCCAAGTGAAGTGTGGTTTCAAAAGAACCACTCAGAAGACTTGCCTGTGGGATGAAGAGTTTGGAGTCCAAGAGCCTGACTCTGGCTGAAGCAACTACACTGAGAGCCCATGACTAGCAACAGCCCTGATGGGCATAGATAGAAAAAGAGACAGGGCTGTGCTGGGGAAGAGAAGCGCTTCCCTCCCAAACAGGATGTAAAGGTGCATGTTTTCCCATGCAAAATGGATGCCATGAAAAGGGATCTCACCCATGAAGAATACCTTCTTCTAAGCAAAGAAGACCCTAGAGGGACCGACCCCCATAAGTTCAGGGGCTGCAGGCAGGGAGTGTAAGCAGAAGACCCAGGAGAGGCATGACCTGTGACAAGGGGACACAGCCACAGCCCAGTCAGAGATTTCTGAGAAATCTGCCAAATGAGGTCAAGATGGTAATTTTGTGTCCTCTCCATCTGGAGGGTCCCTAAGCCAGACTACAGATGTAACAGCATCTAATGACATCCCTTTCTTCTCCCCTCTTCTCTCTACTTTCTGTCCCCCAAAGAGGGTCCCAAACAGCAACTAGGAGTAGAGAGAGGAGAAGCCAAGAAATCAAAGATATCTCTAAATTTTCAGAGTTCTGACATTAGGTTTGACAAGTCTTTTAAATTATTGACATGAGTCTGTTCTTGTGGCTGAAAGGGACCAGACCACATTTATTATATGAAAATTACCAAAAAAAGCTAAGGAGTCTGCCTGAAATTTCTTTTGGAGGCCAAGAAGAAATTATTCAGTAAAGCTAATTTTACCAGGAAATGATGGGAAAAATTAAAAAAAAAAAAAATGTTTTTTTGACTAACCTACCCAGTCCAGCTTATTCAATCAACCAAATACAAAGATAACATTTATTTGTAAATTCAGGGTGCTGTCTGAGTGACCTGGTAAAGTGTGCTCAATTACCCCAGACTTCACATTATTCCTATGTAAAAGTGAACCTGAAGATTTAATGTATTTTCTTAAATAGCAATATTTTCATTTGACCTTCTATTCTGTATCCCCAAAGCATCTATCAGTATAACCACCTTGACCCCTTTACAAATATGCAATTGCACTCCATCAATTTACCTGTGGCACAAATGGCCCTTAAAAACCAGAGCAATGTTAACTGGAGAACTGCACTTACTTAAAATAACAAAGGCCATCAACTACATCCAAACACATTTGAGTCAGTCTCATGAATCCCAGTCATCAGGATGCTGACCTGTAGCCCAGCATGTAGGAGAGAAGCGGTGTGAAATCCTTTTCTCCATACAAAACTCTGTTTTTATTTGGGAGACAGATTATTTGTGAAAATGTGCTTACCAAATGATAGGGGGGAATGTGTATCGCTGGTTTACTGGTCTAAAATGTTTTTTCAGGGCTCCCTTGGGGGAATAATAAGCAGGACAGAGCTCACTGCACATCATGAGGAACTGTAGCCACTCAGTAATTATAAAATGAACTCAACATTGGTTGTCTGAGAGTTTTTCCCCAGAGGTACCTCACCCCAAAGGGGGAAACTGAATAAACAAAGGCCCAAAGCAGACCAGTCATAAAGAAAATGATAAGTATGGACAAAAATGAGAAAAAAAATTAATACCTTTAATGTGTGCCTCAGGTGAAAGTTGGTGAGAAAGATACAATGACCAGAATTTCCTAAGACTTGAGGAAGAGCACTGGAGATTTGCATGGATTCTTACAGACTCATTTCTCTGGACAATAAGAATTATATTGATAATATTGGGTGATAAGGAATGGAAGAGGGTCTTTTGCTCTGATCTTTATCCAACTGAGGAAATGTTAACCCCACTCTCAGTGTCTGCCATTTTCAAGAAAATACTGGTCTAGAGAAAGGAGCGATTAATGTAGGTACAACTATCATATTTGACCTTTCCATAGCAGTTATAGCAGTTTCACATTAGAAGGAATGCTTTCATCTTTTCTAAAGACATTTGTTGAGAACCAGTCATGACTGTTGGAAGCAGGCCCTGAGGTTTGACTGTCTGGTCCATACTGGCTCTTCTACTTTCTGTATTACTTTGGGTAAATTACTAAATTTCTTTGTGCCACAGTCTCTTCATCTGTAAAATAGGCATAATTATAGTACCTATATCATTGTATTCTTGGGAGAACTAAATGAGATAAGACTTTGTACTTTAACATAAATGAAGTCAGTTGGTAAAAAATTTTAGGTGATTACTAGGAAAAAATTGTAAGGTCCTTGTATTAAAGTCCCCCCCAAACCTTTTACTTTTCCCCTATATCAAGGCAGGCAATGCCTTCAGGTCTTTTGTCACAGTCTTCTCCATTTCCACATATCTCCATTCTAGTTCTGACCATCATCACTGTAAATCACTTAAAATCTCTATCACTTGGTCTCCTTGACCCTCCCACCACTTGCCATACTCACAGCTTCTGTTTTACTCACATTTCTTATATTCTCAAAAAGCCACAGTGACTGCTCATTGAAGATCAGATCACACTCCAAATCCAAAGTCCATTAACTTAAACTCACCTTCCTCACCTAGTTACCTTTACAGCTCCTCACCCCGACCCAACAGTAAGTATTGGCACTCAGCCTGCTTGTCTTCTTACATTCTTACATTCTTCACTCATTTTATGTCTCTGCCCAAGAGGATTGTCTGAAGATCCAGCTCCTATCTTTCTTCCATCTGAGTTAATATTTCCTTCCAAACTCCCTATGTACATTTCCCTGATTCTACTCTCCTACCCCCAGCCTTCACTGACTTTTCTTACCTTTCTTTGCTCACATACGTAAAATAAAGGCAGAAGCTATCAGACAGCAACAGAGGTGTTCTGGCACTTTAAGACAGCCTCAGCATGAGCAACAAGGGGTCAGAAATTGCTGTTGCAAAAAAATCACTGAAAGTCTTCTCACTGCCTTGCAGACAGACTCTCTTTGGGACCTCCTCTTCATTTTAGACCATAAAATGAGGCATACAACTCATCCGACTAGCTTCCCTCTGTGATTTGTTTTCTACTCATTGCATTTAAAGACATGCCTTTCAGGTTGGTCCCTTGCCTATTTCTGATATGCTTTTGTCATAAATTAGTAGTGTCAGTGCACTCTCTGGGCAGCTGCTTCCTTCAGTCTATACCCCTCAATGTCTGATGCCCCACTCACCAAGGATCAGGTATGCCTACTTGGTGTTGGCCAAGGGTCAGACCAGACCCGGTGTTTTATCAAAGTGTCCCAGAGTGGAAAGACCCAGAGTGTGAGGACCAGCTAAGTTTTCAAGAGAGGGCTTAATGTCAAAACAATTGTCATCAAGTCTAAGCATCGTATGCAGGAAACAAAATAGGAAGAGACAAAGGGTCTGTGGCCTGGTGGACAGTGAAATGGGAGGCAAGGAACAAAGGTCCTGCTAGATTGTATGTTCCATGCAACAGGGGCCCTGCTGGTGTCTTGTTCAACATTATATCCCCAGCACCTCAAATATTTCTAACACTTTGTAGGCAGTCAATATTTATTTGTTGAATGAATATCTTGGATAATTGCCACAATCAAGTCTGGAATTTCTGAGGCCTATTCTCTTGGGCTATATAACCAGAAGCCAATTCATAGTCAGTGAATTGGAAGGCACAGGGTTCTCCTTAGAGAGCTCTTGAGTTATGCCAGTATTACCCGACACTAGATTTGCCAGGTGTCTTTGATTGTTCCATGTGGACCTGTCTCATCTTGCTACTTAGCTTGTCAGCTTCATGTGTTTTCCTAGGACAATTCTGGGAATGCAGCTGGGACTCAGAAAACACTAATTGGTTCAGGATGAATTGAGCTAGGCTTCCTTGGGTATATCTTGCAGTTAGTTATGAGTTACAAGGTTCTTTTCCCCCCAGTTAAAGAGTACCATTTCATTACCGTCACATTTGTTAAAAATTATCCTTCCATAGAGGAAAAATAGAATAAAAATCGGATGCTTGCAGCCAGATATATAACTTAATAATTATGACTGAATTATATAGTTCATAACATTTCAGAATTTGGAATGAAACCATATATATAGCCTTTTGGAGTTGGTTTCCATGACATGCTCCATCTTGCTTGCTTTCTTAAAGGATGAATCATACCAGCCTCTGAGGCAGCCAGTCATCGTGTGATTTCACAACTATCCTCCAGATTGCCAAGACAAAATTTGGAGTTTTCAATGGTAATTCAGTGACTACTCTAAGAAAACAAGTTTTATTTAAACATAGCCATTGATGTAATATATTTTTTGACATATTAAAAAATCAAACTGAAAATTGTTCCAAATATAATCTATTGTTACCATCTTGACAGAAGGTCCAGATTTGTAAATTTAGATATGCATGCTCTTATACTGAACCTTACTTTAAAAGTGGGTTTCTCAACCTCAGCACTATTGGCATTTTGAACGGAATAATTCTTTTTTTTTTTTTTTTAAAGATTATTTATTTATTTATTCATTTATCCCCCGCCTGCTGCCCGTGCTCGCTGGGTCAGCCAACCACGCCATGCGGGCGGGCCCGCCCTCACCAGGAGGCCCCGGGAACCGAACCTCCTGGCAAACGGGAGCCCCACTGATTGAGCCACAGCCAAAATTCTTTGTTATAGGATTGTCCTGTGCTGATTGTAGTGTTTATCAGCATACTTGGCCTCCACCCACTAGATGAAACCCTCTACCTATCCCCCATCATGACAATGAACAATATCTCTAGACATTGCCAAATATCCCTTGGGGGGTGGGGATGGGCAAAATCGCTTCCATTGAGAAACACTGGTTTAAAACAATCCTCTGGTCCAATGTGCTGGGATTTTGTTTTAAGGAGGTCTTTTTAATGCTTGATCAGAAACTTCCCAAGTATATGACCTTACTGGAATAATACATCTATATAGATCTAGTAGAGTTTTTTTCTGTTTGTTTTTTTAAACAAATCTATTTACTTGACTGTGCTTTCTCTCCCTCACTAATACTAGACCTATATAAAATTGTAGGCTCCTTAAGGTTAACAACTATGCTTTCTCTTTCCTTGATTTCTTCACAGATATAAGAATCATGTTTGGTGTAAAGTGAGCATTCAGTGTATGTTGACTAACCCCATAGGAAACTCAGCTAGAAGAAATTTATTTACTTTCAACCAGCACAAGTAAATGCCAAAAGGGCAGGGATTTTTTTCTGTTTTGTTCTCTGTGGTATTCCCAGCACCAAGAAGAGTACCTGGTACATAGTAGGTGCTCAATAAATATTTGGTGAATGAATTAAATCTATTTCTTTCTAAAAAAAAATCATTTAATGGGGTCCTTGTCCCATTTAGGGACAAGAATAATAAATTTTATTATCCCAAATAATAACATTTAGAATCCTTAGGCTGAGGCTCAAGGCTCTGTTTATTCTGCATTTTCCAATCTTGATCCCTGCTTCTCTGCTAAACGATCCCACTCATCTGACCCAAGCTTTTCTACTGATATTTTCTCAAATGCCCTTGAACATTTTTGTTAATGCACAACTACTTACTTTGCTTTCTCTGTTTAGAAAGTTCTTTCAAGCTCTTGATTGAAATAAATACAATGCATCCTTAAAGGTCATCTTATCTTACCTCTCTTCAGTTAACATTTCCTGACCCCATGAATCTATAAGGATCTTTCCTTACTCAAAGCTTAGCATATACTGGTCTGTACCTTTCACTAGGCATTTTAATTATATAATGTATGGCACCTTTCAACTTAATAGTTTGAACTATTGTTTTCATCTATGCATGTCATCTCTTTCCAGGTAGACTGCAATGTTTCTGAAGATAGAAATATTATCATCTATTTTTTTAAAAACACCATAGGGTCTATTAAAATGCCAACTCACTCATCACATAGTGAAAGAACTTTGTTTTCACTAATTCTTTCATTCATTCATTTATTCAGTTAAGATATATTATTTTAGGGGGGATATATGTAATTTATTTATATATATATGTTTTTCTCCCATATATCCCACTATTGTTGACACTTTGCATTAGTGTGATACTGAAGTTTTTCCCCATCGTTTTGTTATTGTGGTGTATAACATCAATTGATTTTCTTATGTTGAATCACCCATGCACATGTGGGATAAAACCCATTTGATAATGGTGTATAATTTTTTTAGTGCACTGTTGGATTCGATTTGCAAGTATTTTGTTGAGGATTTTTGTATCTCTATTCATAAGAGAAATTGATCTGTAATTTTCTTTTCTTGTAGTATCTTCATCTGGCTTTGGTAATAGAGTGATGTTGGCCTCAGAATGAGAGTGTTCCCTCCTGTTCAATTTTTTCAGAAGAGTTTGAGCAGGATTGGTATTAATTCTTAGAATGATTGATAGAATTCACTTGTGACTCCATCTGGGTCCTGGGGGAAAAGCCTTTGTCAGAAACCTTTGTTGGAAGGTTTTGGATGACTAATTCAATGTCTTTACTTGCAATTGGTCTGTTGAGATCTTCTATTTCCTCCAGAGTCAGTTAGGTTGTTCATGTGTTTCTACGAATTTGTCCATTTCATCTAGGTTGTCTAATTTGTTGGCATACAGTTGTTTATAGTATCCTCTTATGATCCTTTTTATTTCTGTGGGGTGAGTAATAATGTCTCCCCTTTCACTTTTGATTTTGTGTCTCCTTTTTTTTCTTTGTCAGTCTGGCTTAGGGTTTGTCAATTTTATTGATCTTTCCATAGAACCTACTTTTGGTTTTGTTAATGCTCTCTATTGTTTTTTATTCTCTATTTCATTTGTTTCTGCTCTAATGTTTCCTTCTGCTTGCTTTGGGTTTAGTTTCCTGTTCTTTTTCTAATTCCTCCAAGTGTGCAGTCAGGTCTTTGATTTTAGTTCTTTCTTTTCCTTCTTTTTTTTTTTTTTTAAGATTTATTTTATTTATTAATTTCTCCCTTCCCCCTTGTTGTTTGTGCTTACTGTGTCTGTTGGTCTTCCTTTTTTCTTTAGGAGGCACCAGGAGCCAATCCAAGAACCTCTGATGTGGCAGGGAGGTACCTAATTGCTTGAGCCACCTCCACTCCCTACTTTGTTGTGTCTCTCATTGTTTTTCCTCCCTGAGTCTCTTGTTGCGTCATCATGTGGTGTCAGTTTGCTGAGCCTGTCTGTCACGTCAGCTCGCTGTTTTCTTTAGGAGGCACTGGGAACCTCTACTCCCTGCTTTGTTGTGCTCTCATTATGTTTTTTCTTCTTGTGTCTCTTGTTGTGTCAGCTTGCCATGTCTGTCCATGGTGCCAGCTCACTGTCTTCTTTAGGAGGAACTGGAATCTGAACCAGCGATCTCCCATGTGGTAGGCACGATCCCAGTTGCCTGAGCCACATCTGCTTCCTTCTTTCTTCTTTTTTAATGTAAGTGTTTAGGGCTATAAATTTCCCTCTTGGCACTGCCTTTGCTACATCCCATATGTTTTGGTATGCTATGTTCTCTTTTTCACTTATCTAAAGGTATTTACTGATTTCCCTTGTAATTTCCTTTTTGACCCAATGATTAAGAATGTGTAATTTAACTTCCATATAATTGCATATTTTCCATTTCTGCCTGTTATTTATTTGCAGCTTCATTCCTGGTCAGAGAAGATTCTTTGTATAATTTAAATATTTTAAATTTATTGAGACTTGTTTTGTGACCCAACATATGGTCTATCCTGGAGAATGACCCATGTGCACTCAGGAATAATGTCTATCCTGCTGTTTTGGGGTGCAATGTTCTTTACATGTCTAGTTCATTTATCATATTATACAAGTTCTCAGTTTTCTTATTGATCTTCTGTCTAGATGTTTTATCTACTGATGAGAGTGGTGTATTGAAGTCTCCAACTATTATTGCAGAGGTGTCTATTTCACCCTTCAGTTTTTAAAAAAAAAAAAATTTTTTTATTACAGAAGTTATGGACTTACAAAACAATCATGCACCAACATACTACACTGGTGTCGAACATTTGTTACAGATTATGAAATAGTATCATCAGACAATTACCACTAACATAGTCGCCCTTCAGTTTTGCCTATGTTTGCCTCATCTGGGGTACTGTGGTTAGGTGCATAAATATTTATGATTGTTATTTCTTCTTTGTGGATTGCTCCTTTTATTAATATTTAGTGTCCTTCTTTGTCTCTTATAACAAGTTTTGATTAAAGTCTATTTTGTCTGATATTAGTAAGCTACTCCAGCTCTTTTTTGATTACTATTTGCTTGAAATATCTTTTTCTATCCTTTCACTTTCAACCTATTTATGTCTTTGGGTCTAAGGTGAGCCTCTTGTAAACAACATATAGTTGAACCATTCTTTTTTTTTTTTTATTTTTTATCCATTCTGTCAATTGGTGAATTTTGAATGGGGGTTTAATCCATTATTATTCAATGTTATTATTGGAAAGGTAGTACTTACTTCAGCCATTTTGTCCTTTGGTTTTTATATGTCATATCTTTCTTTGTCTCTCTTTTCCTTTATTGCAATCTCCTTTTCTGTATAGTTAATCTTTTGTGATTTATCTTATCCCTTTCTTCTGTTTCTGTATATTTTAAAAATACTTGCTTTGTGGTTATCTTCAGGTTTATATTACACAATCTACATGTACAACCTACTAATTTGAAGATACCAACTTAGCTTCAATAGCATACATGTTCTCTGCTCCCATATCCCACTGTTTCCACTCTTTATGTTGCTTTTGTCCTACTTTATGTCTTTATATTTTACATGTTCATTATCAGGATATATGCCTTTTTCTTGTTCAGTTGTATTCTGATTCTTATAGCAATTTAAGAGTAGAGTTATATACTGAGGATATAGTAGTGTTGGGCTTTGCATTTACCATTTTTGTTACCCTTACTGAAAATCTTCATTTCTTCACACAACTCCAAGCCACTCTCTCCTGTCTTTTCCTTTCAATCTGTGGAACTACCTTTAGTAATTCTCGTAGGGCAGGTTTTTTTTGTTGATGAACTCTCTCAGTTTCTGTTACCTGTGAATATTTTAGACTCCCCCTCGGTTTTGAAGGACAGTGTTGTTGGATAAAGAATTTTTAATTGGCTGTTTTTTTCCTTTTAGTACCTTAAATATATCATACCACTGCCTTCTCATCTCCATGGTTTCTGATGAGAAATCAGCCCTTAGTCTTATTGAGGATCCCTTGCATGTTACAAATCACTTTTCCCTTGTTGTTTTCAGAATTCTCTATCTTTGGTGTTTGGCATTCTGATCAGTATGCATCTCAGAGTAGGTCTATTAGGATTTATTCTGTTTGGGATATGTTGTGCTTCTTGGACATGTATATTTATGTCTTTCGTAAGAGTTGGGAAATTTTCTGCCTTTATTTCCTGAACTATGTTTCCCTTCTCTTCTCTTTCTGGGACACCCATGATATGTATGTTGGTGTGCTTCAGACTATCACTCAAATCCCTGAGATACTGCTCAATTTTTTCTTTTCTTTTCTGTATCTGTTCCTCAGCCTTTAAGAATGTGATTGTCTTATCTTCTAGTATTACTGATCCTTTGTTCTGCCTGTTCAATCTGCTGTTGTTCTGCCTCTTCAATTCTCTGTCGTATGCCTCTAGTGAATTTTTAACTCTTCTATAGTGCCTTTCATTCCCATAAATTCTGTTATGTTTCTTTTTATACTTTCAAATTCTCCTTTATTCTCTTTTATTATTAGTCTTATTCGTATCTTTTAGCTCTCTATCCATATTTTCCTTCATCTCCTTAAGTTG
>JAKSZT010053887.1:15203835-15274867 GCA_026826555.1 Tolypeutes matacus | reverse complement strand
TCCATATTTTCCTTCATCTCCTTAAGTTGATTTAGGAGATTTGTTTGAACTTCTTTGATTAGTTGTTCCAAATGCCATGTCTCCTCTGAACTTTTAATTTGTTCCCCTGATTGAACAAAGCTCCTGTTTCTTAATATGACTTTAAATTTTTTGCTGATGTGTGGGCATTTGATTTTCTTGACAAGTTAACTCTGAAGGACCATTTCTCTCTCTTGTCTAGGGTTTTGTTGTTGATTGACTTTGTGTTAAGGTTCTTCTTTGATGCTTGGTCTAACTTATTCTGGACCTTTAGAGTAGCACCTGTTTAACTGTTCAGATTTTCTTAGCTCTTTTTCTGTTCTGGGACCCATCCTGTCTTACAGCAGTTCAGTGCCCCCCACATTTTTTTTTCTATGAGGGTTTTCTGCCTCCAGTTTCTTTCCTGTTAGAGTATCCTGTCCTGGGGAGCTAGGTAGGGTTCAATCTAGAAAGGTAGTTCAATCCAGAAAAGTTCTTTTTGCATTTAGCTGGTGTAGTCAATAGATACTGGATTGAATGCAGGCACCTCTTGCCAACAGTTCCGCTGTCGTCTCTCTTTCTTCCCCCATCCTCCTGGAGGCTCTTTTGCATGCAGTATGACTCAGCAGTGTTTGTTCCACTGCAGGTCTCTGCAGACTTGGGTCCCTGTGCATGGATATGCATGGGTTCTAACTGCTTGTGCTGCTGTGAGTGGCTCTATAATCTGCATCCACAATAGGAGGGACCCAGGCTGTGTTGTCTCTGTAGGACTCCCAAGCTATCTGGGACCATGGTGCGGGGAGGGGGAAGGGGTCTGGACTAGAAGATCTAGGACGGAAGTTTCCTTCCTGATCTTTTTCATTGATTCAGCATTTGTGGAGTCCTACTCCAGTATCTATCAAACTCCACAGGGGCCATGCTAATCGTCTCTGTATCATTCCAATTTTAGTATATGTGCTGCCAAAGTGAGCACTTACCTATTATTTTTCAAGTACCTACTCTGTGATAGGCATGTGCTAGAATGCAAACAAAATATGGTCCCTATTATACTCATGACATGCTTAAAACAGTTGGATAAAATTTCGTATCGTATGGAGACAACTAGATTTAGTTCAAAGACTTTGATGTGAATACCAACTTTGCCACTGACTAGTTGTGTGATCATTTAAGCTCTCAGCATCTCAGTGTCCCCATTTGGAAAAATGGGAATGATAATACTTGCTCTGCCTACCTCTCATAGTAATGAGATCAAACTATTAATACATTGCATTTTTTGTGAAAAAATTTTTTCTCAGTGGCAGGGTATGTTGGTTTTAATTTGTCTACAAATTCTTTGGTAGTCCTCTCTTCAAGAAGTAGGTCCTAATTTTCTTCCACTTGATTATGAGCTGGATTTTTTGACTCACTTCTAAGGACAAGGAAAAAGCAGAAGTAATGGTGTGCAACTTCGGAGACTAGGTCATAAAGAGGCACTGTGGCTTTAGTCTTCTTCACGCTATCTCTCCAATTACTTGGTTGGGGGAAGCCGGCCGCTGTATTTTAAGCAGGTAGCCTTAAGGAGAGGCCTACTTGCCTAGGAACTGTGGCCTCCTTCCAACATGCTTGAGTTTAGAAACAGATCCTTCAGCACCCTGTTGAGGCTTGAGATAACTAAAGCTCCAGCCTACAGTTTGACTACAACCTCATGAAAAAACTTGAGTAGCCACACAGAGAAGAGCTACTCTCATATTTCTGACCCCCGGAAATCATGTGAGACAATATATGTTTTGTATGGTACTAAGTTTTGGGGTAATATATTATGAGCAATCGATAACTAATTACAAGGTAATATAGAGATATAAGTATTATTGTTGACTAGATAATTACCAAATATGCTAATATTTGTTGAATGAAGAAGGTCATACTCTACCTTTGGTTTATATGAGTTGAATAATGAGTTGGAAAAGGAAGGAAAAGAAGTTTCAGAAAAAATGAAAATTACAAAATATAAGAATAAGGAAAGATAAAATGGTTATTAAAAATTCTGATGGGTGATTTGCAGGCATTTCTCATTTTGCTACAAGTTTCATCTTCTGAGAGGTGTCAACTTCTGACAATGGCTGCACGCTATGTGTCAAAGGCTATAGGCCAAAGGAATTGTTTGTTCATTCTACCCACTGCTTTTATTTTATTCCATTTTCATTTCTTATTTTGAGCTAAAACTGATAGTTTAATTAAATAAGAAATTAAAATCATTGCTTCTATTCTATATAGAATATACTCTTTTTTTAGTAGAGAAAGTCACCAGGTTTCTTTGCTAAATGCAAAGACCATGGACATGGATATTTGCAATTTGTTTGTCTCAGTGCCAACTTCTGAAAGTCACTGTTATCCCTTTGTCACAGTTACACTGACCTAGGCTGACCTCCGTTATTAATTATGCCACAGCTGGGAGGGCTCAATTCATACTTCTCACCAGTCACCTTTGTTAAAATTAATTTGAACCAGAACAAATTTAAATTTAAAATTATGTAACTACCTCTGGTCCACAGGATCCCCATTTATAACCAGTTTCTTAGACATTCCACTGAGACATAGTTATGGAGGAGGATTGTCAATTTATTAACCTATTTAATAATAAATACAGAATTGAAATTTCTCACTGATTTTCCCAGGGCTTTAATTGAAGGACTTTGGAAGCTGTGTTAACTCTTTAAAGTCATGAAAATAGTATTTAATATATTTATCTAAAATGTCATATTTATGAAAATATCATGAATCATGCAAGTTTTCTGAAAAGTTTTTGTTTTATCAAACTGTTTGGATAAGGGAATAATAGCCCATGCAAAGGAAAACTGTGGAAAATTCTTACTTGTAGGAGATATGCTGTTGGCTGGAGAAGATTGGGCACTAAGGGTAGATTCTGTTACATTGGATGAAGGATCAGTTGGAGGATTCACAGAGCCTGAAAATAGGAACAAAAAGACATTTATAATCACCAAAATACTATGAAGAAGAACAAATTTTTACTTAGTTCCTCCCAAACCTTCCCTTATTTATTCATCTAACAAATCACTACTGAAGGCCAGTTATGTGCGAGGCACTGGTATGTAATAGTGAATGTGAAAGACATGACTGTCCTTAAAAATTCACACAACCTGCAAAATAGATGAGTAGCCAGACACCGCGTTGAGTGCTATAATTGTGGACGTCCAAGGTGCTAAAGGAATGCAGTGGAGGAGTATTGTGACAGTTTGAATTTGATGAATCCCCAAAAGAGAAAGATGATGTTTTTGAACTAATCCATTCCTGCGGGTGTGAGACCCTTTCAACTGGACTGCATCAGTGAGGCATGACTCAGGTTGAGTCTCTGCTGTCCTGCTGGGTCTGATATAAATGGAGGCACAGAGAAAGACAGACACGCACAGAAGAAAAGGAGCCACCATATATATTGATCCTGCCATGTGAGAGGGAGGACTGGAGAAAAACAGGGAAGCTTTAAAAAGCTCAAGAAGCTGAGTTCCATGGAGAAATGAGCCATATGCCTGATAGCTCACAGCTGAACTCGGGAAGAAAACAGAGCACTTGAGACTATAGAGGAAGCCCAGAAAAAAACAAACCCTGTGTCTGCTTATCCACAGTTGAGCTCCAGGCTCTGGACCCTGAGAGACAGTGAGTCTGGAGGGGAAGGCTGAGACCTAGGCAGAGATTGCCCTCCATCTTGCTTCACCACGTGGCAACTGACTTTGGTGAGAAAGCATCTCTGATGCTACCTTGACTTGGACGTTCCACAGCCTTGGAACGGTAAGCTTTTAGCCCTAATAAATTTCCCATGATAAAAGCCAACCCTTTTCTGGTACTTTGCATTGGCAGCCCTGTGGCAGACTAAAACAAGCATCAACCAAGATTGGGAGGTTAGGAGAAAGCTTCCTGAAGAAAGTGGCATTTTACCAAGACCTGGTAAATGATGACAGCTAATATTTTTAAGTATTTTAAAAATAACCATACAGTTTACTAAATCCATAAAACCACAAAAAATTTTATCAGCAAGAGTAGAAACAATGATACAACTATCCAATTGGATATAATGTCAATAAACCTGAGATGTGTGTTATTATGCTCTTTTTAAAATTTTAATTTTTATCATACAGTTTTTTTTGGCTACATTTTTTCTGTGGTGTGTGTGTGAGAAGATGTAGGCGAGGCTACAATATGTTGTCTTATTTTATTATACATTCATATCAATTCCTGAAAGCCTCCATTATTGTACTTTAAAACAGTCCTATTAGAACTATAAAACAATATATATCAAAAGGACCAATTGACTTTAGGGACATGTGGGTTAAATGTAGTTAAATGATTTTAAGGCTAGGAAATTTTGTGATTTTCTAGATATAATGTCATTGGATACAGTGTCACACATCTAATTAGCTGTGTCAATTATTTAGATATTTATTTGCAAATTATACTAATTGGCCCTATTCTGTAATTTACTTTAAAGGACCAGTATATATTATTCAAGTTATGTTATTTGATATCACATTGCACAGTAGAAGGAATTTTTAAAAATCTAGACACATTCATGTTTTTCTCTCACTGTCAGTGATGTTGTTATTGCTATTGGCTGTAGACAGTGTTTGTAGCATGCTCTAACTTGCTGTCCTATAAATGTTTTCAAGCCATTCATCTCTAAAAAGTTGTTGTTGCAGGGTTGGTAGGAATATGGAAAGTGTATGAATAAGTCAGCAGAATGACCTTCCTTGCCATGCCATCCGAAACAAGTCTGAACTCTTCAGCATAACATACAAGTCTGATCATAATTTTGCCCCTCATTACATCCCCAACGTCATATCCTGACATTGGCTATCCTTTTTCCCTCTCCTTCAAACCATACCCTCAGCCTAACAGGCTACATTTCAACCCAATTTCCCAAACACAATATGCTCTCTAGGACTTCCAGGTTTTTGTGCATGCTGTTTCCTGACACTTTCCCATCCTCACACTTGCTGGTATTCACCTTCCCAAACTTGAGTAGGCCTAGAGAACTTTGAGTTGTGCTCTTCGCCCTCAGTGTTTACCCCAGCAAAGGCCTTACCCCTGCCCTACATCTGATATGAGGCTTCAGAGAAGTAATTTTTTGTTCCTCATTCAGTTTCCGGTTGCTGGCAAATGCAAGTAGATGAATGAATGCATACAAACCCATTCTTAACACTGGAAGTAAGAAGAGCAACTTTAAGTGCATATCTGACTATTGGTAAATCATAAGCACTAACTTCCAAAGTAGTATTTTTTTTTAAAAAACAATTTATTGAAGTATGTCATTCATATATGAACATACATAAACAATAAGTGTTCAGTAAACATCGTGAACTTACAAAACAAACATGCATAACATCATGCAGGGCTCCCACACATCAACCCCCACAAACACTCTGCATTGTTGTGAAACATTTGTTAACAAATCATGAAAGAGCATCATCAAAGTATTACTACTAACTATAGTTCATATCTTCCTCCCTTACATATTTTAAGGATTTATTTATTTACTTTTATTCATTTTTACCACCCACCCCCCACCCCCCCCGCCACATACACACCGTTTTTGCTGTTTCTGTGTTCATTCACTGGTCAACTCTCTGTGTCCGTTTCCTGCCTTCTCTTCTCATCCTTCTCCTCCTGTCTTCACTGGGATTTGAGCCTCGGAATCTCTGATGTGGGAGAAAGGCGTCCTACCACCTGCACCACCTTAGTTCCTGGTTTTTCGGTGTGTCTTGTCTTGACTATCCCTTGCGTCACTCTCCTGTTACATCATCATCTTGCTGCATGGCTCGCAGGGCCTGGTGGCTCACCCACGCATGGGACCTGGTGGCCCACGTGCGTTCTATATTTCCCTTTTTAAAATTTTAACCGAGAGGTCCTGTGGATCGAACCTAGGTCCTTCCATATGGGAGATGGACGCCCAACCACCCGAGCCACATCCGTCCCCCTGCTATATCTCTTAAGGTTGGCCAAAGATACCCAAAGTTACAGTCTTTTCCCATACAGGATGGTCATATAATAAATCAGGCTTAGTTTATGACCAGCATTCTAAAAACCAGACCTAGGGAGAAAAACTAGGTCTGGGGACATATGCTTGGTTTCTAATATAGCCAATTTTTAGCCTACCCTGATTATCACAAAATCAGGACAGCGAGAATATTCACAGGCCAAAGTAGTAATAAGAACATGGGCCTGGAAAACAAGTGCCTCGATGTTTGTCTTTGTAGATGGATTAGAATAGCAGTTGGCAAACCACAGCCTACAGGACAATTCTGCCTATGACCTTTATTTCCTAATCAGTAGTGTCTCTGGCTTTCTTTGAGCTATACCAGCAGAACTGAGTGGTTATGACAGAAACTGGATGGTCCACAAAGCCTAAAATATTTACTATCTGGGCCTTTACAAGAAAAGTCTGCCACCCTCTGTAACAGAAGATGTTGATAGGATATGTTCAATCCCAGATTTCCATAATTATTGAAGGCTAAAAACAGACCACAGTTACTTTTCATTTCTTGAATATTTTTGTTTTAGGATGTTATTCTGTCATATTTAATTACCAAATGTCTTTGAAAAAATGAAGGGCTCCTGGTACACAAAACCTCACAGTGTATTAGGGCATTGTTACTGTCAGATTTGCATTTTGAGGTGAACTTTTTGCCTGGTGACAAAAGTGACATATCACTTTCAATATGAAACCTGAGACCAAAAAGTCTGTCTGATTTCAGATGGCACTGTAAACTAGAAACTCTTCATTGGTCAAAACAAAACTCAGGAGGTATAAAAGGAGTGGCTAAACCTAACAGGGAATAATGGTTTCCCAAAACTCAAATGCAGAATTTAGTAGAAACATAAGGCCACTTATCAGAACACTGTATTTGCATAATGTAGTAAGGGGTCAAGCTGCTGGCCTAAAGCCACCTAATCTGTTCCTGAAGGGGTCCTCATGGAAGCAGGCCTGGCAACACTCTCTCAGCCACACTGAGGGGCAAGTTCAGGTAGTGGTCATGTGATCTGGCTTTTGAGGGCAGCTGATCAATTCTGGGGCTTCCTCGGAGCTTGTATGGACTTTTAAGTTGGCCACCTAGAAATGAATGAAACCCCAGGACTCATTAGGTCCTTATTTCTCAAAATGTGGCCCATGGGCTAGCAGAATAGGCATTTCTTAGGAGAATTTTAGAAGTGCAAAATCTCAGTCCCCGTTGCAGATTTACTGAATCAGAATCTGCATTTTTAACATGATCCCTGGGTGATGTATGCACATATTAATGTCTGAGAAGGACTCTCCTCTGTTGATGCTCTCAGGAATCCCAGAGTCAGTCCTGGGTACCAGGCTGGCTGCACTGAAGGAAAGCATGAACCAGGAAGTATTTGGCATCTGCCACCTCGGTATTCAATGGTCTTCTCATCCCACTGTTGAGATATCCCTTTATACTTCTCTTTCTACCACCCACTACACACATGCACACTTACACACACACAACTCTTAAACCCTTAATGATCTATCTTTCTCTCCCAAAGGTCTTGATCTCACAGTAACAGTTGGAAATCCATTCAATAAACAAAGCCTTGTCAAGTCTGTTGACAGCCATGATATTACCCACTCCCGCAGTATTTGCACTTAACTTTTGGATTAAACAAAACAAAATGTCTCCTCTACCTCAAAAAACAAACAAATAAACAAAAAAAAAAAACCTCTTTGAATGTACTAAAACTTGCTTCTGCAGTGCTGCAATTTTAGACATTCTGACAGGCTAGCAGGGCAGGATATTTTTGGAAAGTGCTTTGATGTAGTAACTGCTGTAATGGGAACTTTGCAAGCCCTGGTGCTCAAGTAACTGCCTGATGGACTACTCTTCTTCCCTCTATTCTCTAGAATAAGAATCTCCTAGCATTAGAATTTCTGGGAGACTGGGATGGGGATGGATGCACCTTAGAGGGCAATAATCTTGCAGTCTCTGACATTATTACCCCTTTTGGGAACAAATCTCCTTCCTGCTCTGTAATAGTCCAGGAATTCTCTACCTTAACACTCAGAGGTAACAGATTTTTCTTCTATGTTTTGTCTCAATATGTTGGCAACCATTAAAGCTTGATAAAACAATGACTCTCACACAAGACATTAGAAATTTGCTCCAGAGTTCATAAAGCATCCAGCAGTATTAGCGTAGATAAAAAGCATGTTTGGAAGAAAGTGCTTGTATCAAATAAGGAAATATGATACAGGGATGGCATTGCTTTACTAAGCCTGTAACGCATCTTCTAAATCATTCACACTATATGTCAGAATGTTCTGTCAGAATGTAAGCTCCAACTGTGGGAAACTGAACTCTTCAAGATTAATGTCTTTAATATGTGATCACACAGGATGAAAATTCACTTAACAATTTAATATTAACCATTCTCTCAGAGCCTAAAATTAAAAAAGATCAAGGGCCACCTTTCAAACTGGAATTATGGTGCACTTTGACTATCAGAATCAGTTTCTTCCTTATTATCCTAAAAGTATTCATTATTTTCTTATGTTAAAACCAAGCACAGCTTTAACATCAGAAAATACTGGTTTTTCATTCATGGTACTGTCTGTTATGGGAATGGGTTCTCCTTAGGATTTGAGGGCTTTTTCGGTCTTTTGGCATATGTTCTTAGATTACTTAAATTCTGTTGGGAAATCTATGTGAGATCCAGTTACCTTCACACTGTTCCAATACCTAGTTCTAACCATGTACCACCTTCTAGAAGGAGGTGCCCTTATTCCTAAAGGAATTAGGCAAAATAGAGTATGGATAGTTCAATGTAAATCCATCACCAATTCTGGATGATGACCTCAAAGCTCAAGCAGACACATACACAGGCTGACGGGATTACAGGGATGATGCCACCATTCGAGAATCATAATGGCAAAACTTCTGAGGAGCTGGCTTGAGTCTGCACTGAGCCATACCCCTTCTTCATCCAAGGCTCCCAATGACCAACTGCCTGCATCTGGGACAGAGCTGGGCATGATCCAAAGATGCAAACTGTGGCTTTGTTAAAAAAAAAGCTCTCTCCCTCATAATTATTCTGTTGATATGTGTACGTTATAGACTACAATGTCTCTGAAAACAGAAAGGTTTTTAAAAGGGGTTAAAGGTCAGGTCTAATTGTAGTGATTTGCAAATCTGTGTGTTTTATGCATATAAAGCACCTGCATATGCATATTTGAGTTGTCATTACCAACTTCTAGCTGTCCATGGGCATATTTATTGTCACTGTATTTGTTGAGACATTTGTTTACATCTTTTAGGTAGCAAAATCCATTACTTGATTGGCTTATGGTAGTGAATATTCTGGTTAATCAAATGTTATAACTAGTATAATGATTCTACATGTCAATTTTCAAGTCACAAAATAGTTATTAAAAGTCTTGTATATACCAGATACTGTGCTTCATACCAGTGGTACTAAAATCATGAAGACACTCTTTCTACCCTTGCGGTTATTTTCAGCCCATACATGGATAACAATGAAATGATCTAAGTACTAAAATTATATATGCTATATATAATTCAATGTTTTTAATAACACAGAAGGAATTTTAAGTTCTTTTAAATTTCTCTTTATCATATTAGTATTAATTTTCTTTATATGTTAGATTGACAAAACTGCCAGTTAATTAAGATTTATGTTGACAAAACTGCCAGTAACCAAGATTTATCATTAATATAATCTGAACAAAACATCTGTTGCATTTAACAGAAATTCTGATTAGGAACATAGGAATCAGCTAGTTTCTTCTTATTTGAAGAAATTCTTTGCAGTAGAGCTCCATGTGTCAAAAATGTTTGCTAATTTGAATTTTAATAATTTTGTGTTACACAGAGTTTCCCAAGACTAAAATATTATGGAAATTATAAGTATTCTGTTTGTTCCAACTAGACAATTTCTGAACTCGGGAGAGTCTTGGCCCACCCTCGTTGACCTTATTAAATAGACACCTCACCCAAGGAAATGGAAATCTTTTCAGATGAGGTATTCCACACTTTATTTCCAGGACCCGGAGACAGAGCCACACACCAAATGGTCAGGTTGGCTGATTGGGCTGGTTCACTAATATGCATTCTTGTCAAAACAGACTTCAGTTCCAAAAATCCACCTTTGCCTTTTTTCTCCTCATTAATAATGTGTATTTCTAAAAGACAGATAAGAACATGGTTAGTCACCAACTTTTTCTGCAGGTGCCATAAAATGAAGCCAAGTAATGACTGAAGACCTTACAATAATGTAGAGTCTAAAGTGGTCAAATGCAGCCTCTGCGCCGTGAGGGTTAATTCCAGCAGGCCTTGGTTAACCTCAGAGGTTTTGCTCAAGTTCTGCACGGCACTGACCCACGGTTAAGGTATGAAACACATAGTCCTGCCTTGTGACCTTATGTCCGAGGGGTTTGGGGGCAGATCGTGTCGGCTTGTCTTCATTGTTTATTGGTACAGTGAGATTGATAATTTGTACCTGGTTTCTGTGAGCTCTGGGAGGGCTCTGCTGTTGAGTCTGATTAGGTAGCAGAAATGTGCCTACGTAACCGGTAAGATTTAAAACAACCTCAGCTGAAACTCCATTTTGGGCTCCTAGTGTTGAGTATTCTGCGCACAGTTTCAGTGGTTTCTGATCTGAGAGAGAAAGTGCATCTGTGTATGGCCATTACAGAGAAAGGACAAAGGAGTCCACACCTGCCTCCCAGACCCCTTGCTGTCAGTGTATGCATGTGATGCCTCTCCTTACTTTAATGGTTCTGCTATATTGTATCCTGTTCCTGAAATAAGTTATAGCTTTATAAGCTTCATCATTTTCGTTTGTGAGTCTTCTTTAGCAATCAAACCCCAGGTGCCACTGTTAATGCAGCCTCCAAGTAGCGTACATGGCAGCAGGAAATTAATGTAAAACCATCTATCATCATAGGCCCAAACTATCCCAACTCTCACAGGCTCTTTATATTAAAAGTCCTTAATGCTGGTTCTGACGTTATCATTTGCTGAAGTAATAACTAAATGCAGTTGTGCACTGTTGGAAATCTGATCAAACCTTCGGGCCTCAGGGTTGGGAGGATAATGAGGCACAGCAAATCTGGGTGCTTTGCCTTTGCAGGGCTTATTTAACAGGAGAATATATTTATACCTTTAGCAGTTTCAGGGTAGAATCCTCTCATCTCACTGATACCACTGTTGTGGGTGAACTGTTTTAAAGTAAAATCATAACAAAACCAATATTCTCAAAATGTATCAAATGATAAATCTAATAACTTCTCAGCATAAGCTTTTTAAAAAACAATTTATTGAAGTATGTCATTCATACATGAACTTACATAAACAACAAGTGTTCAGTAAACATTGTGAACTTACAAAACAAACATGCGTAACATGATACAGGGCTCCCATACATCCCGCCACCACAAATACTTTGCATTGTTGTGAAACATTTGTTAACAAATTATGAAAGAGCATCGTCAATGTATTACTACTATCGTCCATATCTTACTCCCCTATACATTTTTTTTTTTAGGGATTTATTTATTTACTTTTCTCAGCATAAGCTTTTATTAAAAATAATAAGGCAGCAAGAGGGTTGTGTGATTCAGTTGCTGCTGAAAATACATTGGGCTTTGAGGAAAAATGACTGAGGAGAAAGGAGAAGGGCTGTTGAGCCAGGCAGGGGATGGCCAGGATGCTTCTGGCAAGAGGATGTCATGGTTACCAGCTATGAAAAGTATGGCTTTGTGTATTAATCTGAACTTGTCTCAAGGTATGTTCCTGCTCCAGGAACTTTTTATCCTCCTGGTAAACATGCTCGTTGCCATGGAGCAACTCCTTTACAGATACTTCCTCTAGGTTTTTCTACCTCCCCCCAGATCCTCACAAGATAAAGTAGAAATTTGTTGTTTATGATTTAAAGCAGTGTGTTAAGCTAATTTAACTAAATGCAATGATTAATAAATATATACTGAATTAAACTTTTTGTCCTCGTTTAGAGATTTGCTTTTACTAGTTAAATAAAACATTAATGTTTGCACGAGGTTTGACAAAGTCAATTGTATTTCTTTCATTCTGGGAACTGCTACACTCCACCCCCTTGGAAGAGCTAGATGAGGTACTAGAAAATGGCATCTAGTAGGCAAGATGATGTTTTTCTTGGAGTGAGAATTATTCTTTAATGCCAAGACCAACTTGGGCAATGGCAAATTTCTATTGTTCTTTGTTTTCTTTGCCAAATCTAATTTCATTGTCTTTTTCCTTACCTTTTTTTTCATCTTGAAGAGAGCCTCCATCAATAAACCATGTAATATTTGCTGTGGGAAATACATTCCTCAGTGAACAGGTAAATGTTTTCTGGGGTAAAGACAGGCAGAGAGAGATTTATTTGCAAATTCAGAAGAAATTGTTGTTCCTTATATCTCCACCAACACTCACATGAGACAAACTTTTGGCAAGAAACAATTTTCTCCACTTTTAGATGGAAAAATGCAAGGCAGTCTACCTTTAAGACAGATTGCATAAAAATGTGTACTATAAACGGGCTCTCTCTAATAGAAAAGTTATAAATTTATAGTTGGAATCCTAGAGCAACTTAAAAAGAATCTAGAACTATACTAATATTGCAAGTCTAGATTTGGGGTCCTGGAAAAGGGGAACCACAATACTGTAGAATAAAATAGTACTAAATGTAAACCAAAGGGTAGAAAGAAGAAGTTATTAACAGGCAGAGGACAGAGAAGAATATTCCATTAGACTAAAGACTAAAAGAGATCCACCTGCTGCTTCCATTCTCCTAAATAATGTAAAGTACTATTTGTAGCAGCAACCACAGAAACCATTTAATATAAATGTCTCACTTTCTGACTTATAAAGTGTTATCTTAATTATATTTTTCTTTTTATCTTCTTAACAGTCCTGTAGTCTATGTAGAACTTGTCTTATTATTGCCATTTGGCAGATGGGAAAACCAAGGCACAGAATGACTAAAGGGAGTTGAAGGTAGTTAATGGCTCAGTTGGAAATTATGTTCTCTCCATCATAGTCCAGGATATTTCCTGCCGAAACACATTGTATTGAAATAAGAAAGATATGGAAGAACAGGTAGCTTATGTTATAAAAGCAGAGAACTTGGGCTGAGGTTGGTTATGTTTTACTTCTAACACTGTTCAAAGAGAGTTTGTTCTTTGGGGACCAGTACTTTCTTCAACAAGTTGGTGAAAATATCCAGTGAGGTTATTCATTTTCCTTTATTTAATCTGATCCCCTGCAAAATTATAATTCCATTTATAGTTACTTATTTGTTTTCCTAAGACATACATATTTTAGGCATGACCAACCCTAGTTCTTAGTTAAAAACTATTTTCCACAGTTGATGAATATATTCATTTACCAGCACAGAACAATTGCACTTGAGGCTGGGTATATCAATTTTGCCAAAGATTAGTTACTTCCAAAGAGTCTGGACCTACAGAGCAGAGAAACCAGACTCAAGGATCCTAAGTAACACTTCTTGTGAGATCATACTTAGGCCCAGGTTAACATCCTTCATGATATCACCACACACACAAACACACACACACACACAAACAAACAAGAAAACAGTGAAACTTTCAGCGAGAGCTATCTGTCATGGTTAAGATGATAGGTGGCAAATGCTGCAGCTCCAGCATTTCCACTCAGTCAAAACTGGCTTTTTCCAGATAATGGGGATACATGCATGTGCAGAGATGCAGACCCATGAAACTGTGCCTCTCTCTGCCCTGGAAAATAAAAAATAAAGCCAGATCACAAAAGACCCATTCTTACTAAGTAAAGGAAAGACAATTCAGTTCATTTAATCCAACAAAATGCTAAAGCTTGATGTTAATCTCCAAGTGGTCTGTGAAAGGAGATAAAATATAGAAGAGATGCTCAAAAAAATCTTGTAAAGATTTGTGCCAAAGTCAATGCCTTTAACCATTCTCATGTTTTTTCATTTCTTCCATGCTCAGTTAACCTACCAAAATGACCATGCTCCAGTAAAATCAGAAACAAGTGGGGGTTGCATTATTTTATAAAGGCTACTGGCTCCCTGAAGGAATCTTTTATCAACTTCTAAAAATATGAAAAAAAGTTAAATTTGAAAGTGAGCTGCTAAACTCAGACTTTCCAGAGTGATTCAGATTTCAAATATTATAAACTACTTCCAGACTCTGTTTTACAAGATTATGTCTGGGAATATGGCTCTTTCCGAAAACTTTTTTCAGTCTCTCTAAAATTGCAAAGCCACAGTCTAAATTTAGTTTAACTTGAGGTCAAAGGTCTCAAGAAATGTCAAGTCTATATGGTTTTGCTGTCTTTACAATGAGAAACTTCCACTTGAACCAAATGAGAAGAAGAAAGACAGGTTATGCCAGAAAAAATATGAAGAAACAAATAGACACAGAGGATATGTGCACACATACATGCATACATACATGGTCCTCTGCTGAGAAGTCAAAGATATTTCCTGGCTCATGTGCACCTGTTGCATCTGAGACAGAAGCCAAATAATTGGTTTCCCCAACACATTATTCTACATAAACATGGAATAACTGAGCAATAGTACAAAGGATAATGTTGTACAAAAAGCATTTGGACAGTTCTCTATAGCTGCAGAGAAGGGAGAAGTCTGGGAATCATTTAAAGAACAGAATCATATTTAGGAGACAGGAAAGAGATGGGCTTGGATTGATTCCACGGATAATCTGTGTTGGAAAGTGATGCAGAATGTCCACTGGATGGATGGAATGGACCCATAATGGAGAACCTTATGACCCAGGTATGACTTGGGGGTGTTGTCCTGGAAGCAGGGAAGAATAGAGGAAGGTTGGAACACGATGGAATTGGAGTCAGGAAAAGTGAATCCAAATGTGGCTGTAAGATGGTTGATTCTTCTTTACACAGCTGAAATATAAACACCATTACTCTTTGTAAGTTAACCTATATTCAGCTTGCCTAAGTTTGGGCAGCACCTTTCTCAAAGGGCTTTTCATAGAATGCTTTTGAAAATATTTAGGTTTTTAGTCTAGAATGGGAAAAGATTTCCCATTCTAGACTTAATCTTTCCTTTTCTTTAAGTTCCTAAGTAGCTTTTCTCTTGACTGTATTTCTAGTGTTGACTGAGTAGCAACCTAAATTGTGCCCGAAGTTGGTGCAGTTAGGCAAGGGTTTTTAAAAGGAAAAAGAAGAAAAAAAAAGGAAGTTGTTTAGGTCAAGAGTCTTAGAAATAGGTCTCGTTTTTTTCCAGAAAGGGAATGGTTTTTTTAGCTGCTTAGGTTTCGCTTATTAACAGTCAGTTCCAAGTTTCCAGAGTGGCCTAAGGACCCTTCTGGATGCACCGCTCTCCGGATCTCTTTTTCTTTCACAACAGGAACCATAGTTTCCAAACCAAAAATCAAGACTCATGGTCTGACAATTGGACAAATTATTTTAAACCACAGGTGTCCTTGAGGCATGTGGTTTCTAAGCCCATATTTCAGACTCTTTTCCCTCTTAAATGTCGTTGCTTGAGAGCAGATGATCTAGACATGGAGGAAACGAACTAAGACTTGTAGATACTTGACTGAATGTTTTACTGTATGAAATTTGCCAGGAATGTCTTTTTTTCAGTGGTGGAGGGTGGTGAGGAAAGGATTTCATTTGGATGGCAAGTTGCAGAAAAACCTGACAGGCAGGGACACACCCACTTGAAAGCAAGGCTCTTCTGGAAGTGGGAGGAAACAGGAACTGGAGGTGCCCTCCCCTCCAGTCGGTCGGAGTCAGCTAATAGCCTTGCACGGGGTGCAGGCCACGCACTCAACTCTACCCCAGAGAGACCGGAGACCTGTTCAGAGCCTTGCTTTCTCGTAAGTACTCACTTGTGGCAAGAGGGGAATTTCCTAACTGAGGTTACAGAGCTTGATGAATAGTCCCACACTCACTTAAGAAATGTCCCAAGAAAGGAGAGAAAAGTCCGTCTGTTTTAAAAAAATGTAATATAATTTTCCATGTGTTTATTATCATTAAATTTGGGTAAATAAGCCAAACATCTGGGTTAATTAAACTACTTGTCCAGAAGATCTTATTGGCTATTGGCTTTGCAGGTGATGCTGCCAGGGAAAGTGGAGTTTGGTGAGCTGCTGGCTGAGGACCGCCAGGCAGGAAGGTGTGTGGAGAGGTACTCCAGCTCTTTCTTCTCCATGCACGGCAGCTCCTCCTGCTGAAATCAGCTAAGTCTGCTGTTTGGATTTCTTAGAATCCTGTTTTTACAAGGAACTTTGTGGAACCAAACTGACTCACGTTGGGAACTTTATTACCTGGCAGGCTTTGTAGTCTTGGAACTCTCATTGCCACGGTTGTTAGGAAGCGAGAGTCTCTCCCACCTCGGCATTTGTCCGTGCTTGCTTTACCTACTCTGAGGAAGACCCAGTAAGGACTCAGCCCCGAGGCCTCATTCCTTCTTCCTACGAAGGTGAAACTGCATTTTACAGGTATAAAAGAGCCCAGAGCAGGAGAAAGAGCCAAGAGCAGAATCAAAAGGAAACCTAACATTCTTGATATTCCAAAGCACTTGTGGTGGTTGATCTAGAGAACACTGAGTTCCCTGAAGTTCTGTCATTGTTGGACAGGGAAAGCTTCTGACCTGGCAAGGAGGGATCATAAGTATCTGGGGCATACTCAAGTGCCTCCCAGGGCATTTTGCTTGGATCTGTGGTTTGGCTCCTCTCCTACCTCCACCCTGTCTTTGCAGTGAAGTAGAACCTAGGAAACATCCCAGGTGTGGCCAGACTTTGACATTATTGTGAATGCCCAACAGTCACAACAGTCTCTTTGCAAATATACATTTAACCCAGTGGTTCAATTAAGACTCTTGGCTCTAGGCTGGGCATCTTCATAAGAAAAGCTGTAAAAGAGGAGACAGGATGAGGCGGGAAGAGGAGGAAAAGGAGGGAATGAGGGTGAAAGCAAAAGGGGACTTGGAGATGAAGGAGGAGGAGGAGATTAGTGAGACGGGAGAACTCGTCGGCCCATTTGTGAGTGCCATGCCCACCCCAGTGCCCCACAATCGGGGGACCCGGTTTTCTGAGGCTTGGGAGTACTTCCACCTTGCCCCGGCTCGTGCTGGGCACCACCCCAACCAATATGCTACTTGCCGCCTATGTGGCAGGCAGGTGAGTCGTGGCCCTGGAGTCAACGTGGGCACCACAGCCTTGTGGAAGCATCTGAAAAGCATGCACAGAGAGGAGCTGGAGAAGAGTGGTCATGGTCAGGCAGGACAGCGCCAGGACCCGAGGCCCCAAGGGCCCCAGGTCCCCCTGGGCATGGAGGGTGATTGGGCCAGGCTCCTGGAACAGGTGGGAGCCTTGGCTTTATGGGCCAGCCAGAGGGAAAAGGAGGTTCTTAGGAGGGAGCGGGCAGTGGAATGGCGGGAGAGGGCTGTGGAAAGGAGAGAGAGAGCCCTGGAGGAGGTGGAAAGGGCCATTTTGGAGATGAAATGGAAGGTCAGGGCGGAGAAGGAGGCATGCCAGAGGGAGAATGACTTGCCGGCAGCAGCGCATCCCTTCCATTTTGTTTGAATTGGGCTTGGAGGAATCTATTCTGAAGACACTGACTTTAGACTCATAGCCAAGAGCCTTTTTAGTTCCAGCTCAAATATAAAGCAAAATAGTTTAGTGGACTTTTGTTTTTGAGAGAGAGACAGTGCAGAGCATGTGTTTATTGCAACTGGTCTGAATGTTTCAGGGCAGAATTGTGCCAGTCTGTCAGCATTGTTTGGTAGTAATAATTGGATTTGTGCCTTGCAATTGGTTTTGGTGGAGCTGAAGATTTCAATGGTTGAAGCTGCTTAGGAAGCCAGAATGTGCCTATATGGTCATCTCACCCCAGAAGTGACCCCACCATCAGCAGAGCTTAGGCTTCCCGAGACCAATGTGTTTGCACACATACTGATGGTGATTCAAGGCCTGGAGACAAAGCTTGTCCTGTGCAAACCAACAGTGGAAGGACAAAGAAGACTAAGCCTGAGATCTCTGGACCCCCTGCAATGCACGTTTCTCCTATTGTTGCAGTGTTGTATTCTCTGCCTATATTAAAGGTATTTTATCGGAATAACTTGAGTCCTGTGAATCTTTTTGACAATCTAACATGTGATGTTATTAATGTCTAATTAGCACAGAAAGAATTAGACTTTTCAACTCACTTAATTCTTAAGAGTTAAGAATATAGAATGCAAAATTTTTTTGCAAATATTTAAGATATAATTTCTTACTAAGGTCTCTGAAAGGAGATAGTATTAATGGGCAAGAGGAGGAGGAACTCGAGGAAAAAGAAAATGATGGAGAGATGAAGATAAATGAGGAGAAATGAAAAACAGAGTCAGAAAATTAAAAAAAAAAAACGAAAAAGAAAAGAAAAAGAAAGCAGGTAGCAAAGAGATGTGAAGATAGGAGAAAAGAGGCAGTACTGTAGGGAAAACTCACCATGGAAAGAGAAAAGAGACCATGAATGTCTAGGAGAGTGAAGGACAGAGAATATTTTCTTAGATTCTGAGATTGATTTTAATGAATTCAATTGCTTTTGTTTTATGCCCAGAGACCAGTCTGTGAGCAGCAAGCTTGGATTTTCCTTCTACCTCTGAAATGTCAACTGCATGAAAATCCATTCTTCAATCCTTTCTTTTTTAACTGTTCATCTTCAAACATTCAGAGATGCTTTGAAAGAGAATCCTTACAGTCTCAACAGGGAGGGAAACAATTTCCTGGGCTGCTGGGGCTATGCTTAAAATATTAACTCAGGAATAGAATATAATCACATTGGAAACTCCTCTGGCCTTTGGGCTGGAGCTGATTTTTGGTTTGGAAGACTCCTCTGGAAGCTATTTTTTAAAAAAAAATCTTAGGTGGATTTGGATTGGGGAGATATAGTATCTCATTATCTCATAGATATCCCAAGTACTTTATGGGCATCAGCTTCCCCCAAAGTAGACAAGATCTTGGTGAAATATTGTCATATGTTTTGGTCCTCACCTATATGGCTCGCTTTTACTTCTTAAACCTGTTAGGCAGGCCAGATAGCCAGATCTGTCTTCCATGGGTCTGTGGAACATACATACTTATTTTTCTAGAAACCTGCTGATATGAAAGATTTACCTCCTATGTGCTCTACCCCTTTCAGGGCCTTCTCCATTGGCGGTGAAAGCACACATGCTCACCAATGCAAATGATGAACGATGATGGTTTCTGGGAGTCATGTGGCTGGACATTTGGGTCAGAGCCTTATTGTGCCAAAAAAAAAAAAAAAAAAAAAAAAAGATTCAAGGAAAAAAAAGAAGCTGCAATAACTCATCTTTTAAACAAATTAAACAAACATACATTTGGAATGGGGCTTAAGAAGGGAAAGTTAAGAAATCCAGAAGGGGTTCAGTTTTGCAAAGCCAAACCAAATAAACTCACACACCCACAAAAAACAAATTTTGCAAAAATAGCTATAGGTGCTAAACTCTGATGCAGACCGAAGTATGGGTTTTCAGATTATGGTGTGTGTCCTACATGGTCCTCAGTACTTTAGCCTCTCTTCCTTTTTAGGCATCTTCAATTGAATTGCTTTTGCTTCCTATGTTTCATGTTGGGTAGTTTTCTTTAGATTTAAAAAAAATTGTTAAACATAAAAATGTAGGGGGTGAGAAGGACAAGGACCCATGGAGATGAACTGGCTTAAGCACAAAGCACAGGCCTAAAAGAGAGGGATATATGCCTTGTGGACAGACCAAGCCATTGGATGATCTCTGGAGTTTTCCTGCTTTCTTGTGCCTTCTTATGCCGCATCATCTACATCATCAGAGCTGGATGTATAGGAGCAGGGGCTGTGGGCTCAGGAGCTCTTTGGCCCAGCATGTTTTGCTCCAATGAAAAAATTGCTACATGGAGGGACCCTGAGTCTTAGGTTCAAGGCTCCCTTCCCATCTCAGCTGCCGGAATGGGGCTGCTGCATGCTAGGCTGGAGCCCCTAGCAATGTCTTGCCCTCAGGGACACATAGGAGCATGATAACTACAGGTCTGACACTCTCTTTGTCATCCCTGGCATGTCTAAGCTTTAATTTCACTTTAAAAAAAAATCACTCTCCCTAGAAAGCCTGAGAGAAAATCCATTCAATGACATGCAAGATGACATTATTAGAAATAATATGGGGTCTTTTTTATTTTATAGAGAAATTAAATCAATCAGAAACATTGCCACTTTAATTAGTAATAATGGAAAACACACCTCATTACTGGCCACGTTCCCAGTATGTCCTACCTCTGAGAGCTGCCAGTGTAGTGAATATTAGCACAAAGTAGGCATCAAATATATGCATGTTGACCTAATTAACTGCTAAGGAATGCAGGGGGAGGATAGGAAATTACCACTTCCCAAACACGTATGGTTGCCAGATGGCAGGTACTTTGCATACCTTCTCTCATTTGATGCCCATATTACCCTGGTGAGATTGGAATCATTGTCCCCATTCACTGATAAAGAAGCTAAGGCTCCCAGAGGTCAGAGTTAAGTGATGGAGAATTCAAAACCAGATCTATCAGATTTCACAATCTATGTTTTGTGTTTTCATTATCCTACACTCTTTCCTAGAATCAATCTCATAGTAGATTTATGAATGAAAGTGCAGAAGTAGGGATAGGTGAAAGAGAAATTTAATGATAAATAGTGGATAGGGAAGAAATATCCCTGAGACATCAATATGTGCCATGTACTCCATTACTGCACATAAAGTTAATGCTTCTATGTAGTCTTTGTTATTATCCCAGTTTTAGAGATGAGTTAAGTGATGCTCATGGAGTTTAACTACTTGATGAGGGTGTTAGCTAGTAAGGATTTGACACTAGGTCTGTCTGACTAAGAAGCACAATTTCCTTTCGTTATATCATCTGCCTGTATACGGGCATGCTATATTCTCGTCCTAGTTCTGCCTTTTATTATATGTGACTCAGTCAGTTGTTTAGAATCTCTAGGCTCAAATTTCTCACCTGTAATACAAGATGTATAGTAATCTGATGGACGTTCAGACCTAGTTCAGAGTCTTGTTGGGAGCATCATACGGCAAAAGCATGTGAAGGGGCTTTGAAGGGTTGGTAAGTTGTTAAAAAATACTGTAGGGAATATAAGAATATTAGAGTGAGGAATTACTGATGTTTGGCAAGTTCTTAAAAGATCCATAGACAAGCTGTGTTCATGTGGGGTAGGAGAGAGACTATTCAATGATTCCCCAGTAGGGAAAGTTCTCTGATTTCCCTAGGTAGTATCTAGGCCATCATGCATACAAAAAGGAAATCTGATCATGGTATTTAAGGCAAAAGGTTTAAAAAAAAAACAAAACTGAGGTTCTTGGATTCAGTCTTATGTATATATATATATATATGTGTGTGTGTGTGTGTATGTGTGTGTGTATATATATATGTGTGTGTGTGTATCTGGATGAGTCCATATCACCTATAAATATTGACATCAAGAACCAAAATCCTTTTAAGAAACAACTCTTACCAAAAAGTATATCATTGAATTCTTGTTTTTTAAACTATTGCGATGAATTCCACTAATAAACTTGGAAATTAATTGTGATAGAATGAAATCTTTAAAATCTTTTCCTATATACTCAGGACTACAATAACAATTATCAAAGAGATGAATACATAATCGACAAAAGACATAAATACCTGGATACACACATTTATACACTCATTCACATCCATTCTACATAATCTAAGATATGTTTGTATGTGTCTGCAGCTCTCAAATTAAGTGGCTGATATTCAGTGGGACCCCAAATCATAAATTATTTACTGGTCTTGGGACTGTTTCTTCTTCTAGAATATGAGAATAATTTTCTGTCACCCCATGTCAAAATTTTTTTGAAAATTAATGAGAATATTTATTTTACAGGGGATGTTGAAGAGCTTGGGTGAAAATCATAAGTCCACAAAATAGTTCATTATAATATAAATAGTAATAACAAAAGAAACTACAACAACTAATGTTTCATGAACAAAATATTACTGAGGTAGTATACTAAGAACTTTTCATACATTATTTCATTCAATTCTTAAAAATAAACAATGTACAGATACTATTCCTATCCCCTTCAAATAGACAAGGAAACTGACTACAAAGCTATGAAGCAATTTTCCCAAAGTCACAGCCAGCAAGTGGTAGAGCTGGGAAATGAGGCCACATGGGCTGATTCCAGAACCCATTGAATACAGAGGCTGGGAACTATACATAAGAAGTTAAAGTTAGGGGGCCATGTTCTACTTTTCTTTCTTTTCCTGTCCTTCCTCCTATCTGCCAAAGAAACAGTCAGTGTTCTGAAGGAGTAAAGGAGGGCAATTTCCTCTTGTCACTTCAAAAAAAAAAAAAGGGAAAGCTGATACAGGAAATTGATTAGAATAAATTAATACAGGCCATTATATATACAGTCATAACCTACAGAGTCGAATAGGAGAGAGTGTAAACTACAATGTAAACTATAATTCATGCTTAGTGGCAATGCTCCAAAATGTATTCATTAATTGCAATGAATGTACCACACTGATATAAAATGTTGCTAATGTGGGAAAATGTGGGAGAGGTGGGGAGCAGGGCATATGGGAATCCCCTATATATTCTCTGTAACATTTATGTAATCAAAGTATCTTTTAAAAAACAAAAAAAGTGAAAAGACAAAAAAATAAATGTCAGCTGAGCAAAAACCTTATTCTTACAGCAGAATTCACACTGCTTTTTGTCCTATTTTTCCCTCACTACATACTTCAATTTTTATTAAAGAGAAATGTAAGCAACTGAGACTTTTTTTTCCCCAGGAAATATAAGGACTAAGGATCAGGTCATGTTCTGAGAGTCTCAAGTCGGAAAATGAGATTCCCATTTGATTTCCAGAATAAACTCAGCTTCTCTTCAATTTCACCAGTAATTAATCAGCAGAGAACCAAAGTATAAGGTCCTCTGAGAAAACATTCCTGACAATTATGCAACCTGACAACTGTGGTATATAATACTATAGATTTCCAAAAGTTTTAATGTGACTTACCTCTCCCAAGACATCCATGGTGTTATTTTCCACAATCAGGTGGATTTCTGGCTTAGCTTAAAGGGAAATTAAATATAGTTAGTGGCACTTAACACTATCCTACCTGCCCACTAGTTTGTGTGCCTCTAAGAGAGATTCATCATTCATTAAATATTTATTAAACACCCACTTCTGTGCCAGGCAGTATGCAAGATACCTAGGAAACAGAGTGGACAAAACATATTCACTGTCCTCAAGAAATTAAAATTTTCATGGAAGATACTGACACGCAACTAAAAATGATACTACACTGAGATAAGTACCATGATTGGGAAATGTAGGATTTGAAGAAAGCTTTTAAGAGAAGTTACTAGCCCAACCTTGGGGGATAAGAGTGGAGATGAAGATAACAGATACTTGAAAGCTGATTAGAGGTGAGCCAAGTGAAATGTGGAAAGGAGAAGCGGAAGGTGGGGCGTATTCTACATGTCCAAAGGCCTGAAAGTAAGGGTAACTTTTAGGACCCTGGACAATACAGGAAAAACACCGGATTCTTGTTTGGTTGCTTGGTGCTGGAGAATATCAGGGAATGTTGCTATGATTTTGTTGACCTCTAGCTAGATTCTGAGTGCCCCCATCACTCCATTGCCAACACTTAACAGTGTCCAGCACAAAGTAGACATTTATAAATCATATTGAACTGAAGTAGCAAGTGGCTTCAGTTTTGTCCTTGAGTTTGGCTGACAAGGTCTTTTATGAAGCAGAGAGAAAAAAAAACAAACATTTAGCATACATGTAACAGATGCTATTAGTGCCTGCCTACATCCCCTCAGCATTTACCTACAGACTTAGGGCCTCTTACTGTGCATATGTATGTCTGCCTAAGGCTTTTTGTTTTCTTCGTTTTTGGGGAGGGAGGTGGTCATGAGAGCTCGCCACTCAGCCTGCAAGTAGGGCAAGCTGGAGGTCTCAGACAGTTAAAGGTGATAACAGATGGGGAGTTGGTAGATAAGTACCCCAGGCCCCTGTCCTTCATTTGGAATAACTTTGATGTGTGTTCTATTCTGTCTCCAGAGTTCTCCACAGGAATTGAGCTCTAAGCCCTCTGCGGAAACTGACTTAATCATGTACATTTTATTATCTTTCTTCTTTTCCTTGGCTCACTTCCTTACTCTTCTTTGAGTATTTTCTATGATTATCTCCCAAATAAATTAATTTAACTCAAATCCTTGTCTCAGTGTTTTCTGTCAAGGGAACCTAAGCTAAAAAAAAAAAAAATCCCCAAACATTAATGGGAGGAGGGGCATTTTGTCTTCTATTAGCAAATACCATGAGAATGAAGGAGCTGAAAGAAAGGACAATTCCTAAAAATGGCAGGGACAATAAAGGCAGATTTCTCTGTGGCTCAGTACAACCAGGTTTAGAGTTCAGGGGTCAGGCGAGCAAACTTGTGATGGACAGGTGACTTGCTGCCAAGAAAGCAAAGTTAGAGGGGAACAGTAAGGGTGATGGAGCACACAGGAAAGGAGCTGGGGTGGCCTGTGGCCCCTGGTCACAGCTGGTTAATAAGGCATTGTGTAGGAAAAGAGAAGCTGGGTAAGAGCCTGTACAGAGGGTCTGTGATACATTTGGGTATTTATTTCAAGGTTTTCATGTTTAATTTTGTCTTATGCTACATAAATAATGACCAAGAGATGTAAATTGGGTTTTGAGTAAGACATAAGTTGTAACACTGTGCAGGGCCACTATAATATACACTCAGGAAACACCCAAAAATAGGATAAAGTCTGGATGAGACTGCCCAAACACAACCTAACTGGCCTATTTGCTAAAGGTATAAGCCATGAAGCAGGGAAAATCTAATTCTATGAATACGCAGGTAGAGTCTAGTATTTTTGAATATCCACTGAAGGTAGTTCAAAGAAGAAACAAAGAGAAATGGAGAGACAGAGAGATGCAGAGCCAGACAGGGTGGTAAGAGTGAGGTGGAAAAGAGTAGAAAGCATTCAAAACCAAGATGAAGATATTTGGTTCCGTGTAATATTTTGGGTAATCTAAGCACCTCTTAAAATATATTTATATATATATATATATAAATAACATTTTTGTAAGCAAATGCACATATATATGCAAATATATTTATATATCATTTTGCGAATGTTGGTATGCATTGTGAAAATTTTGATTTTTACCCACAATAAAATATATATATATATTATATATATATATATAGGACACAGTTTAAATGTTGACAAGGAAATCAAATGAAGATGTGGACTGAAAAACCTTGGTCAAGTGGGGACACAGCTTGCCTAACTTGAACTGATATTTCTTTTCACATCCTAGATGGCTGCTTTCATCGGTTTGTCAGTAGCCAGACCAGGCTAGGCAATTTCACATCCGTGCTGACAGCTACACCCTAGTAAGTGAACAAATGGTGATACTGGTAAAGACAAGAAAGGTCTGTTTCCAACTCTTCACAGGCATTGCTTAAGGTTCCATAAAGAACTTGATCATCGGGGTGATTACTGCTTAGCCCATATCCTGAGGAGAGATGGGGACAAGTGGGGGAAGGGAGGGAAGGAAGAAGAGAGGGAGGAAAGGTGAAAGAACCAGAGCCAGAGTGAGAGAGATGTGAGAAACCCATAAACAAGAGAGACTTTAAACTAAGAAACTCTTGACTACAGCCATTCCCATCTTTTTGAAACTACAAAGTTTACATTTCCTTCAAAATACCGAATTGCAAGACCTCCAGTAATAATGCAACAAGATTCTAAGTAAAAATATGGATTTTTTTGGTGCTTATTCTGCATTCAGAGAGCTGAGGAAACATCTAGCAGCCCATGCCCTTAGGTTTTGTATAGTTATTTTCTCTGTTTACCTCATTTTCAAAATCAATTAATTGTTTACCCACATCACTGCTTTTCTCTTTGCCTTTCTTTTATTATTATTATTATTATTATTTTTAAATACAGTTCTTGGTCACAGTGATTGAAAAACCTCCTAAGCCTGGAGCTTCTATTTTTAAATATTTCCTCACATCAATGAGCAAAGTAGAATTTTCACCTTTTTTCCCCCTGTGGAGCCTCATATTTTGAGCCAGACTACTGTGGATGTTACAGCTCAGTTCCACAGTCCTGAGAATACAGGTTTAGGTTAGATAGCCCATCCCCACAGGCTCCTCTATCAAGGGCCTGGGTGGTCTCTCACCCCAGCTGGCTTTTCTGAGGTAGGGGAGACTCCTGCACAAGCTGATCAGCTTCATCTTTCCACACTGCCCTTATTTCCCATTGCTCCAGCAAGAACTAAGATGGTTCAATTAGACTTTGGCAGTTATAATTAAAGAGATGTCTAGTATTCTTAGAAAACATTAAAGTTGTAAATAAGTTAGTGGTTACTGGGAAACTGATCAATCTAAGGCTACATGTGATTTTTATTCTACTAACCAAATCATCCTTTTGTAGCCCCCTACCCTTACCCCACCCTCAACAAGAGTAAAAGACTCAAGGAAAACAAAACTCCAGATGCTGCCTTGCAACCTTCAGCATGACAGGGCACTTCCTCTCTAGAGGAGAGCAAGGTAGAAGGATAACAGAGAGTACAAAGAACTAAAACCCTTACCAAAAACGTTGACTTTGGTGCTGCTCATCCATGTTTTGCCAGACCTGGCTATAACATGGCAAGAGAACTTACGGTCGTCATCATGGATTTGGACTGGAGAAAGATAGAGTCCATGGTCTGTACCTATATTGACTCTCTCTTTAAACCAGGTGGAGTTGCTGATGGAGTGATCTTGGGCGATAAGTGTTTCCTGAGTTCCATTATCCTCCTGGTGAGAAAAATTGTTACCAGTTATTGAGTACTCAGCTGTGCCAGCTTGGGGCTAGGTGTTTCACAAGCATGAATTCATTTATTTCTTATCAAATAAAGATGATGAGGGAAGAACTGAAATGAAGAGATATTTAATATGTGATTAGAGAAAATATTACATTCGATTTTCAATTTTAAACCACTGGCATCCTCTCCTAACACGAGTAGAAAGTGGTTGTTTTCCCCCTTCATGGCCTTCCAGAAACTGCATGGCTGGGGTGGGGTGGGGGTGAAGGGTTGATGGCAGGCCACAATACTCATTTAGGAAGTTCTGAGATCTTAATGCTAAGATGTGCTGCGGAGGCAGTAACAGTTTTCCTTAATAAATCTTTGCCCAAACTGGATGATTATAATAGTTTCCTCTTCCCAGCATTCCTTCTGAAAGGGCTTTATTTTAGCTCCCCTTAGAGCCTGGACCAGGAGGAGGTAAAAAGGGCATAACAGCCAACACTGAAGAAGGCACACACTCCTTGGGTCTTGCAAGTGCAGGATCAGCACCTGAAAGGGAGTTCTTCCTTAAATTTTGTGTCCTGTGAGCCTCCTGGTCCAAGTCCTGGTTCTGAGTCTGTTCTACTTTCAAAGAAGACAAAGAGTAGGCTGTAACTGTTAATGGTTTTGGAGATCAGAGTTTATTTGGTTCCTGTCTTCCACATTCTTTCTGGGGTCTGTGAAGGAAAGACCCTGTTATGTTGTGCTCACCAGAATTTCATGGTCGCTAGTCTCAGTAAATGTGCTGAAGGGGCCTAGAGAGGAGAGGACTGGTGAGGGACACCGGGGTAGAGGAAGGGTTAAGTCCTCCTCCTTGAGTAAGAACCAGTATCCTCCTTCCCAGCTGTACTGAAAACGCTCTGATGCACAGCCTCCTCCTCTCCTCTCGAGATTCTAACTCAATCGGTCTGGTGTGAGGCCCAAGCTGAGCATTTATTTTTATAGGTCCTCAGGAAAGCCAGGGCTGAGAACAACTGCTCTGACTAGAGCAGGGGTTCTTAACCTATTTTGTTCCACGGACCCCTTTGCCAGTCAGGTGAAAACCCTGGACCCCTTACTAAGTCCACACTACACTGTGTATTATTTAATAAATATATCACACCTTCACCAACACGTCCCCACAAGAATAATGTTTTCTGAATTTCAATTCAAGCTCAGGGACCTCTTGTTAAGAACCCCTGCTCTAAAGGATAGATGAATTGTGGTGAGCAGGTGCTTGGGGAAATGGAGGGAACTGAAACGCAGAAGAGCAAAAAAGAATGCACTAAACAGGGGAAGAAACAAGTCACAAAATGATGAAAACCAAGACCTGCGACTTGGAATCTCTAGCTTTAAAAAAACCAGACACATTCAGGATAGAAAAAAAATGGAAACCATGGGACCTAGAGAATTCAAGTGTGAACTGGGAGCATGAACAGAGTGAAAAAATGAAGGCAGCCTTCTCAAACAGTTTGCATAGATATTTCTAGAATATACTTAGCAGAAACTCTTATGTAAGATACAATTTCTTAGCTAAATACAGCTAAGATTTGTATCAGCATTACATACAGGAAGCACTGCAATTACATCCTGTAAAGAAGCCTTACCCTGGTAAGGTCTTACTCCTGAGGCAATCAATGTGCACATATTTATACCCTGGAAAGGAAGCACCTGATAGTTTGCACTGTCTCTCTAAAGAAGAAGGGTATTAGAAAATTAAAGGTAGGAAGTGTGTATTCCCGAGACAGGGGCCCCAAAAGGAGCCCTAAGTTTTCGGTGGTGTTATGGATTGAATTGTGTGCCCCCCAAATATATGTTGAAGTCTTAATCCTCTCTACCTCAGAATGTGACTTTATTTGGAAACAGTGTTGTTACAGATGGAATTTGGCAAGTTAAAATGCTTTCATACTACAGTAGGGTGTGCCCTTATCTAATATGACTGGTTTCTCTAGAAGAAGAGGAAATTTGGACATGGCGGGACAGACAGTGTCACGTGAAGACTAAGGTAGAGCTTTCCATGGACTGCTGGAAGCCAGAGAGAGGCATGGAACAAATTCTTCCACATCGACTTCGAGGGAGCATGGCCCTGCTAACACCTTGATTTTAGACTTCTAGCCTCCAGACCTGGGAGACAATATATTTCTGTTGTTTTAAGTCACCCAGTTGGTGGTACTTTGTTCCAGCAGCTTCAGAAACTAAGGCAGGTAGTGAGAGCAGAAGAAAATGGCATTTCTCTCAGCATCTGGCGATCTGGAGGCCAATATGAAGGAAGCAGGCTCCCCCTACAGGTCCTGCAGCACCAAAAGATATGTTTTTACAGCCTCTTGCTTTATGCACAAGCACTGATTGTGAGGATTGTGGAGTTCAAAATGCTACTTGTTTCTTTAGTAAATGATGTGTCATTTGGAACCTTTCCATCTGTCACATTTTCATAGGGAGAAGGGTAGTCACAGGGTGAGGTTGGAGACTGGTGAGAAAGCTGCTTTTTTCCTTTATTGTGTAGCAGGGTGGTTTGATTGATGGAGGAACAAGATATATATATATATATATACATAAATTATCCAAAAGGTTTTGTTTCTGGGAAGTTGAGCACTGCAGAAGGAAGGGTTTCTTCTTTTGTTGAGAAAGAGAATTCAATTGCAAAGGTGTGTCCTAAGATCTGCAATATTGGCGATCCTCAGATTCTAAGGTCTCCAGTTTAAAGGGTTGGGGGGAGAACACAGCAAGAACCTCCACATGAATGTCTGCCGTCACCAAGCAAATGGGAGAAGGAGAGGTGGAAAAGCTAATCAGAGGAAGAAATAATGTTAATAGTATGCTATGACCTCTACTAAAATTTTGCATTCTTACTATGTTGAAGGCATTGTGTAATGTTCTTTTGAGTCTCATCTCATTTACTCACAACAATTCAATGGAATAGGTACAATTATTTTCCAGATTTTAGCAATGAATAAACTGAGGTTAAATAACTTGCTTAAAGGTCACACCGGGTAAGATGGGATATAAATCACAGCATCAAAAGGCAGGGATGTCTAGAACCAGCCTGAGAGACAACATGCACTAAACTAAAACAAAATAAACAAATTTTTTTCTGGAGTATCTAATGAAAAATGTAGAAGAAATGGCAGGAAGCCTTTATGTAAGTTGTAGGTTACAGAGGTGTCAGCCATTTGCTGATTGAAAGGGGACTTTCTATGATATATTGATTCACCTTTAGTGATGGAGGGCAGAGAGTATACCTCAACTCATAGCTGATAATATTAATCTTAGATAACCCAGTCTGTAGGAAACAGACTGGTACAGATTCTTGTATAAGCCTTTATTCTAGCTGGTTTTTCTTTTCCTGTTCTTTAATAGAAGAAAATTGATAACTTAAAAAGTATATATCAAGAAGTAACTAAAAATTCATGGCTTTCTCACCTTGGTAGACCCTTATATCTTAATGGGGAATGTGGTTTTAATTAGCTAATATATATGACATGCCTACCCTAGTCCTGGCATTCAATAGATGTTCAAATAATTCAAATTCACTGTTCTTTGACTCTGCCTAGGGTCAACCTACCATTTCATGAATAGTTGTTATGTGCCTGGCTAATTTGAGGAACTATGGAGAGTTGTAAAACTGACTCTCTGGAGATTAGTTTTTATTACTTACTGAGTACAGATACTGTGCTAAGTAGTTGAGTTACATTACCTTATTTACACCTCACAATACCATGAGTTCGGTACTATTTTATCCCCTTTTACAGATGAAGGAACTAGAACTTAGGTTTGGTAATGTATCTAAGAGCCATGACAAACCATACTGGCATCTTCAGCAAAAGGAAATATGTGATCCCTATATGCACTTATCAAAATATCTAGAGATATTTTGACCAAATGGATAAAGTTAATAAAAGATCTACAATTAAAAAAAAAAAAAAAAAAAAAAAGACTAAATTACGTATTGCTGATCTGTTCCCTTGTCATTGTCAACCCTCATAAACTTGACCATGGAGGTTACAATGGCCACGAAGGCCCAGGAATCACAGCCTGATTGGGAAGCTCTCAAAACAAATTAACAATATCCTGAATTTATTTAAAATTTTGATATTTTGCTCATCATGGATTTTTCCTTAATTATTATTATTTTTATACTTATATGAAATAGGCTTTATTTATTTACTTATTTATTTTTTTAGATACTGTAACCGGGGATTCAACCTAGGATCTCATATGTGAGAAGCCAGTGCTTAACCACTGAACCACATCGGCTCCCCTGAGTTAGTTTTTTTTTGTTTATTTGCTTGTTGTTTGTTTTGTTTAGTTTTGTTTTTAGGAGGCACCAGGGACGGAACCTGGGACTTCTCATGTGGGAAGCAAGTGCTCAACTACTTGAGCTACATCTGTTCCCCTCTAAATTTTTATTTATAAAAGATTTTATTAAAATATTTATCTTGACTACTAATTTTTTTTACTCCCCCTTAACTTTTTCATCCAAGGTGAATGCTTTACTTGTTTTACTTCAGTCTCAGTCCTTAGGTCGTACAGCTAGTTAATGGTAGAAAGTTCATGCTCTTAATGAATTTTCCATTTACAGCTGTACAAAAGTGGTAGAAGATTCAGTCTTGCAATTTCTGTTTACAGTCTATCTGAGGAGAACAGATTCTTAAGAAGAGCAAATACAAAATCAGGGCTCATAGAAGAGAAATAAATGTTTAATTAAATTATGTACAAGAGTTTGATAAAATAATTAGCATGATGAGGGCTGGGTGGGATGCTATTGAATCACGGAAAACTTCTCCTATATGTCCCTTAAAGACCTGACATACCCTAAAACAATTCCTAAAACTTCACTATTTTTGTACTAGAGCCAGAATTTTCAATCCAGAAAAGTGACTTTGGTACTATTTGATTTAGTGATGTTATCTCATCTCCTGTCTTGCCCGAGCCCCTTGGGGACAGGACCATCTCAGAGCTGGCTGTGTTGACCACAGCATATGGTAGATGCTGAGTGTACAGCACTCATTCAATAAATGTTGTTAACTATATTGATTGCTACTTTATCTCTAAACTATTTCCTATCTTCACATTTCCTCCACTCTTTCTCCATCTAGTCAGTGCTGTCAAAGCATGCTGTTCGCAAAGTTTCCCACATCCATTGTTAACAGCACCAAAGCAATATTTTTCTAATCACCACTACTGGCTGTCAACACTTTGTAGGTTAGCTAGCACTTTATTTACTATTGTGATGAAAACAGTTAGGGTAGAAGGTTACAGTTTTGTTTACTGAATAGCTAAGCTTTCCACAAGCATGGGAAACCAAGGCTGTTTATAGCAGGATTTTGCACTTTGTTTAAATATAAAATCGGACAAATATTAAAGAAGAGTATATTGGAAAGATACATTTATAGATAAAATTTAAAGAAATATAAGCATCTAGGCTTTACGTACCATTATCAGTAATATTGAACTGTTTTAATCTGAACTATTCCTCTCCTCTTAATGATTTGAAGAGAGAAGTCTTAGATTATTTTTTATCCTTGGACTTTGGGACAAAACAGTCCCTCAGCAGCTCCCCCTCTCCAACCACCGACTTGTATTCACAGGCCACTGGGTGTGGTGTATTGAATTGTGTACCCCAGTTTTTACAAGTGCTTGGTCTTGGTCCACATTCTGGTGGGTGTGGACCTATTTGAAAGAGGATCTCTTGAAGATGTTACTTCAGTTCATGTGTGCCCCACTGAATCAGGTTGGGCTTTAATTAAGGTTACTGGAGCTCTACAGAAGCAGAATGAAATTCTGACACAGAGAGAGGAAGCCCTGGGAGGAAGCTGAAGTCAACGGAGGCCAGAGGAGAAAGAAGTCATTGCTATGTACATTGCCATGTGATGGAAAAGCCAAGGAACAAGGCTCACTGGCAGCTAGCCCCAGAACCCCACAGTCTTCGGGGAGAAAGCCTTGCTGATGTCTCGATTTTGGACTTCACTTAGCCTCAAAACTGTGAGCCAGTAAATTCCCCTAGTTTAAGCCAATCCACTGTGTGGTATTTGTTTTAGTAGCTGGGAAACTAATACACAGGGTCTGGTGTATTATATGCCTGTGGTTTGCAGTCCAACTGTTCTTTAATTATCCAGCTCAAACAAAACCTTTTCTAAGAAGCTTTCCCAGGTCCATCTAATCAGAATCAAGCTAAAATTCAAGCAAAAATTCTCATATGCTGCCAGTTTTTACATTTTTGTTAAAGGTGTATTTCATGGTAGGAAATATATCTAATATACATTTGTATCCCTGCAGGGCTTAGCACTCAGAACATATTCACATATGTTTATTGGAATTGAAAATTATGTTTGGGAAATCAGGATGATAGTTTGGAATGATAACAGTATAGCAGTGTGTATTTAGAGGCTCTCAGAATAAAGTCTGCAGAATTTCCCTGATGACTATATGCTTGTGTCCCAAGACATAAAATGGGAAAAATATTGAATCCCATCTAAACATGCATATGCTATGATTTCTTATACATCATCCCACCAATTTATATAAATCCTCAGCTTACAATGAAGTATTAACACTTTGTATTTACTTAGTTACTTCTTAGGCTCGTTCATTATTCCATATACATTGAAGACATGGCTTTTGTTTTCCAGAGATCTTGATAATTTTAGTTTGTAAATTTGTTTCTAGGGTATAAAGAAACACTGGGCAGGCAGTCCTTTGCAGTTTCTCAGGGTTACTGAGTCCAGCTCAGCAGGTTTCTGTCCTCCTGAGCTCACCTGCGGCATCCCCACTTCTTAGTCTTTTTCTGAAAGCCACATCATACTGTGTTGGCAGGAACAATTGGCTTACTGTTATCAATGTCATTATTATTATTCATTGAACAAGAAATTAAAGACAGTCATCGCACAAAGAGCTACAGTTAATTTCCTAATAGAAAGCAATTAGATGGTTTCATATGAGACTGGCTGAATTCTACAGCCATCAACAGTGTGGGACACAGATGTAAATCAGAGGAGCAAATAGATTTTGGCTTTTAAAAACAGAATGCACAGTAGGAATTTAACCACTACATTAGCCAACACAATACCCCCGTTGAAGAGAGGTTTCTTTCAAAAAGTTTCCTCAAATTGTCTGTTTTATGGTGGATTCTTTAAAGTGACAGCATGGTTTGAGGTTTTAGTAGTTTAGTATTCATCTTCTCTCTGTGTGGCCTTACATGTACTCTCGCTGGCTCTCATTTATCCTAAAAGTCTCAGCAGCATCCACAGATAATGGCTATACAGGATTCCTAATTTCTTTGAAGAAATGTTCTAGATGAAGGAAGCTGCACCAGCTCTCTTGTCATTGATATGTGATGAGATGCTACTCATCAGCCAATCAGTTTGAGCATCGATTTAGTATGAGGACATATTTTCAGTGTTGAAAAGGGATGGAGAGAAACAAATCCATTAAATTATTAAGACCCAGTTGTTCTAGGCACCATGATAGATGCCAGAGGTTTTTGAAGTGAGTGATGCAGCTTCTTGCCCTGGAGAAGCTCCAAGTCATATGAAAGACACAGGCTCACCGAGGCTTTGCGTTTGCTTGGAAAACATATCACACAGCCAAGAGATAAGTTAAGAACATTACAGATCAACTTACTGGCTACTAACATCTCTACAGTAAAGCTTTATTACGTTGATTCCATTGATAGTGGATTTGTGATAATAAGGATAGCAAATTTTTTCCCTATCAATGAAAATATTAATAATGTAAGTAAAGTATAAACAGTGCATTTCCATACTATACTGTTTAGGATAGCACAATTCTGCCTTCCTGAGCTCATCTCTACTTTTTAAATCTTTCCTAAAAGCCACATTATAACACGTTTGTTAGGAACAGTTGACTCATACTAATAATGGACATATTGGCCAGAAAGTCTTAATCATCTTGGAAATCAAAAGCCATAAAGACAGAAATAAGTTTTGTGAAGATGATGAAGACAAATTACAGATTTTAGAATAGTTTGAGGAAGTTATTTTATAATTTTTGTTCTTTTCATCCTAACTATCCAAAACATACCTAGACAGTGAAAAATTCATAGCAGGTTGTATTTTAGGGCCTACTTGCCAAGTCAGTTATTTTGGATTTGCACATCCCCAAAGATAGATTTGCATATGTAAAATCTAGTTTCTAAGATGGTCCATCAAATTATAGGTAACATAATATGAATGATTAATCATATGAATACAATATCTTTCAAACTGTATCAGTTGCTACATTCATGGAGCTCCATGAGTTCTGTAAGAATTTTTAAATCTTCTGTTTTTGCTTTGGTGACAATCTAAAATATTAATAGGACCATATTGTAGATCATGTAAATGAACACACTAAGTGATTCTCTAACTTGTGTTTATATTTGACTTAATAATTGTGTTACCCTCATGTTATCACCTGATTTAATAGTATTAGATGTTTATTAAGTTGATTAATATCTGATTGCCATTTGATTGGCTTGCCTCAAGATTAAAATGACACAACTGTCCCATATCCATTATTATATTCACGTTGATGTTGTTTACCAATTATGGGAACAACTATGATAATTTCCATTTGAAAGATATATTAAAACACAGAAATTTTAGTTTTTAAAATTAAATTTAGACTTTAAAATAAAATGACACAATATGGCAGAATAATGTTGCAGCCTAATGATGAAATGACAAAGGCAAAGGAAGACAATAACAAAGATATGTGAATGATATATTCACATAAAAGGGCAAGCCAAATTAAATTATGGACCTGTATATATGAAAGTTTTATAATATTTAAAGTAGAGAAAATAGTTGGAGAATTTAGTCATCACAGCACCTGATAAGCAACTTAATAGAAATTACAATATCGTAGCCATATCACAGTTGCTTTGCCAGAAGATGGATGTAAGCCATCTTTGTAAAAACTAACATAAAAGAGTTAACTAACCTGGAATGGTGACGACCACTCCACTAGTCATCACCATCCCAGAATCCTTAGGATTGGGGAATGAACAATGGACTAAAGTAGACTTACTGTTATTCTACTATAGGCTTATTGTGATTTTAGCAATGGAAGAACTTTTTTCATTGATGTGGAGACCACTGGAGGGAGGTTCTGAGGGGAGGCTGAGGGAAAAACAGGTGTCATTTGGGGACATTTTCGGGACTTGGGAATTGTCCTGAATGACGTTGCAATAACAGATACAGGCCATTATATATCTTGTCATAACTTACAAAAATGTGCGGGAGAGAGTATAAACTACAATGTGAACTATAATCCATGCTTAGCGGCAATGCTCCAAAATGTGTTCATCAATTGTAACAAATGTACCACACTAATGAAGGATGTTGTTAATGTGGGAAATGTGGGAGGAGTAGAGAGCAGAGCATATGGGAATTCCCTATATGTTTAATGTAACGTGTATGTAATCTAATATCTTTTTTTTAAAAAAAAGAGTTAATTAACCATAATTATATAAGTGAATAATTAAAGAAATGTTTTTCTTAATTGGTAATTTAAAAAATATTAGTATTATATTGTAAGGTGCACTAGGAAATTGTTCCATCAAAATCCATCAGTGCTTATTTTCACTCTGCACATTGTTTTAAAAATTGGAAAATATCTCACAAAATTTCAGATTTTTGGCTTCCTTTTTTTTTGGAAAATTCAGAAAATATGGCAACTATGGGTTTATTGTTCCCTATGGCAATAACGGGCTAGTTCTGAGCAATGTCTTGTTTCTCTCATGTACATTTTCTATCTTATACAAACATTGGAATTAGTGTTTCCTGATCTAAAGCAAAATTTTATATTTCCAAGGTTAGCAGTAGTAAAAGTTTTGGGAAAAGGAGCTCTGTCCCACTGTATATGTTGTTTGTAAAACAAATATTTGTGAGTGAGGTCTTTTGCTGGATGTTGCTTCCTCTGTAGAGCATCATTGTACTCCGTTCTCTCTGGAATCAGGCTTTAGTATATGGTTGGAAATAGAAACTAGCCTTTAAGAGCTGATTTCTAAATTAATTGATTGCATTCATAGGCTCCAAGGTTTTCTGTGCTAGAAGGGAATCTTAGTGTCTTCTCCTCCTTCTCCTGACCCTCCTCAAACCATCCACCTAATGCCTGCCTCCCATCTAGCGTGCCTCCTTACCTATTATTACTTGTTATTCATTTTTTACCTTATTAATATTTAAAGATCATTGTAGTTATTCACTGAAAAGGGCAACACTTACCACCAACCATGCAAAGGTGAACTCAGATGAAATTTCTGAGGAGATGTTTTGAAAGCATGGTATTTCCAGAGTACGATTTATCTCTATTTCTATTGTCTGGTTGGTTCTCCACTCATCTTGTATAACTGCAACAAAATATAAGGTAGAAAGATGTGGAACTTTGATTGGTTTATAAAGTGCTTTTCATCTGCAGAATGAGAATAGTTTTCGTATATAGGATCGGCTATCCTCAGGGCACTTTTATGAAGTAAAGAGGCAAAACCCCATGAAAGTCCTCATTTTATAGATGGCAAAACTGAGCCACTGAGAAGCACAGAGATTTGCTAATGACTGAAATCACCCTAAAAGAACCCAACTCATAATTTGACATGTTCCTCTGCTATAACCCCAAATCAGTGCTTTTGTTCTTCTGGTCACATTTCCTTAGCCAGATAGAGTATGAAACTTTATAAAACTTAGCCTATATTTGTCTTTTTAGAGCTCAGAAACATCCTCCAAAGAAGGAATGATGCAGAAAACTATATATGCAAACTCAGAGGAAGCATTGTTAATGAATTGTTTTCATTTTTAAGGTAATATGAGATAAATTTTTAAAATAGTCTCTCTTTTGGGAAAGTTATACACATATATATTTCTAACTAAACTATAATAAAATTAAAGGCTAATTTATAAATGAAAAGCATCACCATCCTATTATCCTAAAGATCTTATTTTCTTTTTTCTATAACGTCTATATCTATACAAATCCTGCATGTAAACATGTGTTTGTTTCTTATACTTTACAGTCTTATTTACCGATAAAGGTTATCTATAGTTTAATTTAAAATGTATTTGCATGATTCTTCAACAACTGTGGTTTATATTTTTAGAGTCCTTGTCATTCCATCATATAAACCTGTCATCATTTATTTAGTCACTTCCAGAACTGAATCATATGCTCTTTCAGTTTAGGTTTTTACTTTATTTTAAATTATTTCATGCTATATGGCAAGGATTAGCATTATACCAGTAGCTTTTTCCTAATCACTCAGCTACTTGATAAATTCCCAGAAGCAGAATTAATAGATTAAGGATTATGAACATTTTCATTGTTACCAACAGTATACTTTTTTAAAAAAATGGTTAAACAATGTCTCAGTTTAGGAATATGATGTCTTGCCTTGAGATCTTTATTATATTTCAAGCTATCCTCTTCTCTAATAACTCCTTCTTCCTCCTTTCCTTAATTGACATCAGAGCTTACCATTAGGGTACCTCTTCCCTGCAGCATTCTCAAATAGTAGTTGTTTATTTCCTTGCCCCTTATTTCCTCAAATCCAGGAGGTGGGATTTATACCTTACTTGCTCAACTCCAAACTATTCCAAACGATTCCAAACTATTATTCCAACCCCATATTTAAAAAACAAACAAACAAACAAACAAAAAACACAACCTGCCATTTATAGTTAAAGACATAGTTATAGCAGTATACTTCTAAATGGAGTTATTTGCATACCACATCATGGTTGTTTTTTTTTTTTTTTTTTGCCATATTTGCATACTACCAATACTGCTATTTAAACTTATTATTGAAATTATTTCCATTGTTTTACATAAATAAATTTATTTTAAACAGAAACTGATCTATGCACTAATATCTATGAACCATGATTTGCACTTGGTATGCTGATTATATTCTAAGGGACATTACCCAAACTCCTAAGTATGACATTTTTGTAAAGTTTGTCCAAATTCTGGGAAGTTGGCAGTAAAAGTGCATAGCTTTTTGAATATCCCTGAAACTCCCCATAAAAACAGAGTAACTAGAGGAACAAAACTAAAAACACACAGACAATATCTACAAGAAAACTAAATAACAATATATCCTCATTAACAGGTGGGGGAAAAACACTAGCCCACTGTGGTATCAATAACTATACAGAAACACACAGGAAAATCAACTGCGCTTCTGATGGCTCTCAGCTCTAGAGAATGCTAAAGGCAGCAGGTAATCTCTGGAAATCCAGGTAGGCTTATCTGAGACTAGCAGCAGAAATGGGGAGGGGGTTTTGCAAGCACCAAATCACCAGTGCATTCAAGAGGAAAATAAAAGATTTGTCAGTGCTGAAGCAGACAAGACTATTCAGGTCAGATCCCACACTACAGGAAACTCCTGGGAATAGAATCCAAATTGAACAGGGCAGGTCCAATAAGAGAAAGTAAAGAGACAATTCAGATAAAAGTGAGGAATAGGAGCAAAAGAAGTAACTCTCAGAAATTATAAGGACATATTATTTATCATGAAAAAAAAACCAGAAGAGGAAATCATGGAGACATTGAAGAAATGCTAGAAAATTTATCATAACCCAACCTTTCATGATAGAAATAAAAAAAAAAATGCATTTAACTTATACATGGACAATAGAAAATAGAAAAGGAATAAGGTAGACTTCCTCTTTTTTTTATGATTTCTAGAGAAATCATAAGAAAAAAGAGAATAGAGAGCAAAATACTATCCCTAAAATGACAACATACTAGGAAAAAAATGACTAAAAACAATCAATGAAAACTGTAGCCTAATATTTCAAAATGAGCAAAAAGAAATAAAGAATATGATATAAGTTGTAAAAAAATTAAAAAACTGATAAGGTAATTAGAGAAAGGAAAGCTTATAATACATAGGTGACAGAACTCCAGCAAGGATTGGAAAAAATAATAAAAACAATTGCTTCAGAAATGAGGTCCAAATTAGAACAAAAACAAGAGTATATAATCAAAAAGCCAATGCATTAAAAGAAATAAAAAATAGAATGAAGGGAAGTTTTAAAATAAAAGAAATGGTCAAAGGAGATTCAAAGAAAGTGATGAGAGTTAAAAATACATAATAGGAGGTGCTGAAAGAGAAAATCAAAGCAATGAAACAGAGTAACTACTAAAACTTTATTTCAGAAAATTTTCTTAAAATGGAAAAAGAGTTGAAAACACATTGAAAGATTACATTGCAAATGTAGGAAAACAGACCCAGAAGAGATGACATTAGGCAAATTCTCATACAGTTTTGAACAAAGTAGTTATACAGAAAGAAAATCAGATTGTCATTAACTTTTTTTTTTTTTTTAAAGATTTTTTATTTATTTATTCATTCATTTATCCCCCCCTTGCTGCTTGTGCTCGCTGGGTCAGCTAACCACGCCATGCGGGCAGGCCTGCCCCCACCAGGAGGCCCCAGGAACCGAACCCGGGGCCTCCCATATGGTAAACGGGAGCCCTACTGATTGAGCCACAGCCGCTTCCCTGTCATTAACTTTTTGACAGCAACTATTTATGCTGGACAATAATGGAGTAACATATTTAATATACTCAAGGGAAAAAAAAAAGGGGATCAAAGATTTTACAGTCAGCAGAATTAACTTTCCAATATAAAAACTACAGTAAAATTGATAGGGTCATTCAAGAACTCAGGGAATATTGTTCCCATGAGCACTTCCTGAGGATTCTGGAATAGAATGTGCTTTAGGCAAACAAAATGACTAGAAAGGAACTTAAAAAAAGCCAGTTGTGAGTCTTAAATATGTAGCATTAAGAATAAATAATTATTATAAGGAGGAGAGTAGACTACATAATGACTACATGTTTTAAAATAAAGTTAAACATTATTAAATGTGAGGGGCAGAGAGGATTGAGGGACTTCTGGCTATGGGGACATGAAGAGGTCAGTGCAAAAAGAAACCAAGTATGAAACTGGGCAAAAATGTTAAAAACAGCCATTTTAGGGCTCTAAAAATTGACCAAAGGCAGGAATCAAATTGAAAAGGGTTGGGGGACGGATGTGGCTCAAATGGTTGGGTGTCTGTCTCCCATATGGAGGGACCTGGGTTCAATACCCAGGACCTCCCAGTAAAAAAAAAAAAAAAAAAAAAAATTGAAAAAGGCTTCTTGAAAAACCACTAGTGCTTCAGGAAGATTAGCAGGAGCTCTTAGCCTTCTTGCCTAGAGCACCCTCCCCCTCCCCATCACCTTTCCCAGCTTTGTTAGTGAGAAATGTAGTTTTACCAGCACAGAGCTGGCTGCAAAAGAGCAGCTTTTCTGCTGGGGAGAAAACCCCTCTCTTTGTCAGTTATAAAGGGCAAACTTGGTAGGAAGCAAGCAGGGAAAAACCGAAACTGTGTTAGCTTGACCAGAGAATAATTGAGATAAGTTCTCTATACCTCCATGGCTTACTGGGAAACTACACATAATGAGTAGAGGTGACCCAAGAGAGTCTAGCAAAAAGTTAAAACTAAAGGAGACTGGAGAAATGGCTGAAACTTTGAATGCATTCCTCAACCCACACACACATCATTGTGGAGAGGATGGGAGCTTAACTGGCTTGAGGTGTTTGAGCACAGCCTTTGCTAAAACCAAAGGGACCAATAAAAGGGATTTGCCAATACAGGTATACGCTTAGGAAGACAAATAAAAAATAGGAGCCAGAAAAAAAAAAACTGATCAGAAACATCAATGACTGCACACTGTAAAGGAGACAGATTTTGCAATTTAAGTACCAGAAAGTTACTAAAATTAAAAAGCAAAAATTCCAGAAAAGTAAAACAGAATCTAGAAATGCCACATTATATTATTCAAAATTTCCAGTTTTCAACAAAAATTACAAGACATAAAAATAATAAGAAAATGTAACCCATACTCAGAAAAAACAGTTAATTGAAACTGATTCTAAGTAGAACCAGATGTTGGATTTAACAGACAAAAACTTCAAAGCAGCATATAATTATGTTTAGAGAATTCAAGTAAAATCTGAAGACAATAACTCAACAAATAGGGAGCTCTAATGGAGAAACAGAAAACTATAGAATGAATCAAATAATTGTTCTAGAGTTGAAAATTCTATAATGAAAATGAAAATTTCACTAGAGGTGTTTAATAGCAAATTTGAGATGGCAGAAAAAAAGAGTACAGGTATTTAAATATGATCAGTACAAATCATCCAAACTGAAGGTAGAGCAAAAAGATGTATCATTTGCTGAGAAAGACAGAAATTGGTCAAATAACTCCACAAATAAAGGTAAAATTGCAGCAGTTATAAGTGCTAATAATATAAGCAATAGAAGTCTTATAAAAAAGCATGGAAAAGAGACCAAGGAAATTGTCCCTCAGGAAGTAACACAGAATGAGTAGACATTAACATATTTGTTGACTAAAGAATAATGCAAGAATTTAAGGAAAACCAGCATTAAGATTCAAGAACAGCTATGTCTCTAGACAGAGTAATCGAACTTAAAAACAACCATATCAGGATTATGTCATCAAGATTTTATTTGCTTCTAATACTAGTACTTCTATTCCCACTACTATTCCTCCTCCTCCTCCTATCACTACTACTACTGCTTTCAATAATAACATTAATGACTACCTAAGGCTTTTGATGTAATCCAGGAAATTAAAGCCATGGTTTACTCTTATAACTGATCCTTATATTTTCAAATTTTAAAATGCATCTTACAATCTGTAGCATTATGGAATCAAGAAGCATTCAAATTAAAGAAATTTGGACTGTTACAAACACCTAAAGCTTTACTCAGAAAACTACATTCTTGGAATAACTCAAATGCTTCTAGCCTAGGAGGAAACCCTGCTGAGTGAAAATGAAAAAGAAGCAAACACTAAACATTTTAATATGTTCTATCTTTATGCACAGCCTCAGAGCACTAAAACACCCAGAGAGACAAAATATTGTGCAAAGAGAACTGAATCCCTTCTCAACTAGGCCTTCAGGAAACATGGGCACTGGAGTTGGACACACACTGTTTTGTGAGCAGACAAGGTATGACTCAGATGACAACAGAAAGTAAACAGGAAGACAGGATTTGCCCCATCATCTCTGGTCACTTGGCATTTCCATATTTATATTCTTATACAGCACTTCAGTTTGCATTTGTTTATATATTTCATAGTGTTTGCACTTCAGGGGTACTTTGCTTACCTAACTAGCTCAAAAACTGCAAGGAAGTAAGAAGAAAATGGCATTTATGGGAGGAGAAGAGAGAGGATATCAAAAGGAAAAAGGGGAAAAAGATGTGCCATTGAGTGGGAACTTGACAGGGCTCTGGAATGACAACTGCCTCGTCTTAGTTAAGTGTCTACTCCTTTACCTTCCACCGGGTTGACATTTTGGTCTCTGTGGGGAGGGAATGACCCCTTCCCCTTTTTGCTCTTTTCTATTTTGTTTCCATTGTGCTCAAATATACAACACCACACCCATTTCTCTAAGACTGAGGCCATTGCTTTCCATCTATCCAGTTGACCAGGAACAAAGTTAGAATCAGACAACTGGGGATATTCCTGCCACAAAGGATGTAGACATGGCTTCTGACTCAAGTGATTTGCAGTTTTTAATAGGTTCAAGTTTTGCTCACTTCGGTTGATCTTTATTTTAGGAAATGTGCTTTCTTGAAAGGCAATACCATTCTCCTTTCTGGATAACACACTGCCTTCTCTCCATTGCTGTCTTCATTTTGAGCCATGACATATCTTATTTCCTACAGGGTACATCAATCTGTGTTGCCAGTTCTCAATGGAATAAATGTTAGGTCTTCAGATATGCAATAATAGGTTACTGGTTTGGGCAGAAGGTTCAAAATCTATTTCTAAAGCCAAGGTTAATGTGCACTTGTGCTCTTGTGGATGGCAAAAGTCCTGTTAGATTCCAAATTAAGCTGATATAAGAAGAGCACAGGAGGGCTCGTTTTTAATAAGAATTGAAAAATAAAGTTCACTGATTATTATTATTATTACTGTTGATGAAGGCTAACATTTACTTTGACAAGAATTATGCTAAATGATTTACACAGATTATCTCATTTAATCATGAAAATAATCATACCTATGAAGAAGGTACTATTATGATCCATATTTATTATATAAGGAAACAAATGGAGACTTGAAATAACTTGCCAAAGATCACATACCAAGTAAACGGCAGAACCAACATTCAAATCCAGGTTACTTGATTCCAAAGTATATATTGCTAAATATTATTCTATCCAGGTTTCCTTATTTCTCTCCACTTCACTCCCACCCAACTTACTCTCAATTGAAGTCCTTTTATTTTTTCCCCCCAAAAACTGAAATAAGAACAGAGCATTATAAGGTAATGATGGAGGGGATTCTGGTATATAGGTGGGCTGACACGGTTTTTAGAGCAGGTAAGAGAAAAGACACAGAGAAGAGATAATAAATCCATACCTGTGGCTTATTCTGGGCAGTTCCTCTGCCTCCTTTAGCATGAACTTCATGAGCTAATTTTTGTGTTTTGTGTGTGTGTGTGTGTTTTCCCTTATATTGAATCAGGCCATTTTGCCCCAGAGTTAAAAGCTTTCCATTTCCAGTGTGTTTTCCATTTGTTGGCTTTCATTTTCATTCTTTTCCATTAGTAGAAATGGAAATAATTTACTTTAGGACCAAATAATTTAGAATAGGCATTATTATCATCATTTTCTTGGAGGTCTCAGAGAATTTCTGTGACAGGTCCCAGGTGACATGGCTAGAAAGTTGCCAGACTTAAACGTAGGATTCTTGCCTCCAAATGAAGGCCTCTAAAGCATGTGTGGTGTGAATGTTACATGTCCCAAACCCTCTTTGATGGCTTCACCTGCCCTACACTCAACAAATGCAAAGCCCCATTCATTAATCCTCCACAAATCTGGTCCATTTCCTTTGCCTCCATCTCTGTAAATCACGCCACCATCCAGATGTGCATGCTTGACACTTGGATGTCATCCTCAACTTTTCCTTCTCCTTCACTCATGCCATCCCTATCCTATACCCTGTCTATTCCCAATCATATCTATTTTGTCCCCAAAGTATAAAACCTATCCGTTTCTGTCTATGTCTACCCAAACTACCATTTTCCTTTGGGCTATTGAGGCAGTCTCCTTTTCCTTTTCATCTACCTTCACTTCATGTCTCATACTTTGGCAAGCATGATCTGTTTATAACACAAATACAATTGTGCTATAAATGTTGTGCCATCCTTTTGTTGAAAATATTTCAATGCCTTCCCATTGCTCTTAGGATAAAAATAAAAAAACTTGAACATGACTGACAAGGTCCGGCATGATCTGGTCCTTACCACATCTCCAGCCTCATGCTTTATCCTCTGTGCTGCAGTCCCACTGGCATTTTCCCATTTCTTCAAATATGACAAATGCTTTGTACATGCTGCTCCATCTCTGGATCACTCACAAACCTGCCACCTCCTGAATCATGTTAATGTCTACTCATTCTGTGTTACTTCCTGAGGGACAATTTCCTTGGTCTCTTTTCCATGCTCTTTTATAAGACTGCTATTGCTTATATTATTAGCACTTATAACTGCTGCAATTTTACCTTTATATGTGGAGTTATTTGACCAATTTCTGTCTTTCTCAGCAAATGATACATCTTTTTGCTTACCTTTGCATTCTTAGCACCATGTCTGACATGGTTGGCTCATAATGCACATTTGTTGAATAGATGAGAATTCAATGAAAGAGAGTTTCCCTCTACCAGTTATGCTTACCATTTGTCTGAATGAGAAGATTGTAGACTTTATTCCAAATGCCCTCTGGATACAGAGTAAAGGTACACTCATACTTTCCACTGAGTGAAGAAGACAAATTCCTTAAGTGCAAAGTCCATTTTGAAACATTCCCGGGAGCTTCTGCAAATGTCACCAATGACTCACAGGAACTCTCATTGGCACAGTATAAGCCATGTTGGGGATGATAAAGGGCAACCAGGTCCATGGTATTGGTAACCTTGGACCATTGCATCTGCACCAAGAGGCCTTTTCTCTGTGTTTGGCAAGTCAGGCTGACATCAGAACCAGGTAGAGCATAAATGTCTTCTCCTGCATCAAATGGTTCTTCCCATACTCCTGAAAAGGAAGGATGCCAGCCATTAGTTTGCATGATTCATATTGAGCAACTAAATTAAAAATCCTGGTCATTTCTATAAGGTGAGGGCACAGCCAAGGAGGTTTCTCCCAATCTGCCCTTATTGTAGAAGAAACCTTGTGCATGATCCAAATAGAGAAGCATAAGATTTAAAGCAAATGAGGAGACACTTAGGATAACTAGAAGACATGATTGACTTCTGGAAATCAATTTCTGTCTGTTGGTGTGGATATCCCGCCCCCCAAAAATGAAGTCCTCTGACTACCTGTGAATGAATATTCTTGCATTTAATATAATTGGCTTTTCTTTTCTTTTTTGGTTATAAACCAACAGCCGCATGCTCTCTGAAATTGAAAAAATAACTAATATTTGTATAGTAGGTTTTTTGTATGTGTTTATAAGAGGTTTTTACATATATTATCTTATTTAATCCTCTCATACATCATAAGGGTGAACTTGTTAACCCTCTTTACCAACAAGGAAACTGAGGCACAGAGAGATTGATTTGCTCAAAGTCAAACCTCTAGTAAAGATGCATGAATTCAGTTGCCAGAGCCTGTTTGTTTTTCCATAATCTCCAACTTGCCTCCCAAATTCAGTCTGGTAGAATAGAATAAGAAATTTGATGTTTCATATATGAGAATCAAAGGGGCCTTCATCTCTTGTACTTAAATCTCCTGTTGGGAGGAGGGAAGGAAATACCTCAGGTAGAAGTTCTACAAAAGATAAACTGTCTTGGCCATTGCTTTCTACAATCAACACTGAAATTGTAGATGTAAAAGAAGAGGCCCCTCCATCAGCTCTCTGAACAAATGGGGCAGGGCACTTAAAATATGTTAAACACTGAGCCTCTGACATGCATACCTTCAATGGTGTAGATATCAGTTTTAAAATTAACATGGAATACTGTTACAGAAATAATATATTATTGTGACAAATACCACTGGCGCTCACAAAGGGAAAAGATGAAAAGATGACAAGCAAGTGAGAAGAAACAAGGCCTTCAAAGGTACTTGACAAATGGGAATTATTATACTTTTATGGATGCCGAAGTTTGGGTAGGCAGAGGTTAGCACAGTTTAATGCAGCTCCGTGTGAGCTATCCTTTGCCTGATAGGATGTCTCTGATCCAGTTGACAGTGTTATTTTCCAAAGTCTCCTTTGATTTAAAAATTCTCCTTAAACTCTTTGGTACTGTATCTGAAAAGCACAGTTAATTCTTAAGATGTTCAGGCTCACTGTAATACCCATACGCTCTGGAATGCAGAACTAATCTTTCTACCTTCTATTTTTAAATAGGCCCTTTAGGCACTGGCTCCCGCTATAGGAAGGACTCAACTTTGTCTCCCAGGTCCATAGCTACCTCATTAAAATTCAACATATCTTCAACTCCCCAAGACCTTAGTATTTGGAGGAGAAATGCTTGTGATATTGAAAAGAAAAAGGCTACTTGTGAGAGAGAAAAAAATGTTGAGCAAGAATCTGTGAGCATTGACGGCTTTGTGGCTTATTTTTAGTATTCCAGAGTTGTTCTGACTACCCTTTGGACAGTATGTCATTTCCAGGAAGCATAATTTCCCAATTACTCCAGAGATCCTTTTAGGAAGGAAATGGGTGAAAATGCCTCAGAGCAGTGGAACAAACCACCCACTGCCTGTTTGTTTTTAGTGCTCATTAGTAATCATTTCTAGACCCCAATATCTCTCCGTTAGCTGCCACTTAAATACATAACTGAAAACCTTAGTAATGATCTCCCCTTTGGTGATCAATTTCAGCAGCAGTCACAAGGCATTTTAAATGAACAGAGGCCCTATTTGCCCCTAAAACAGATGATTTGACAAGAAAGGACAACCGGAAGCCTTACCCCTGACAAAATATATCTGGATGAGGGAGTAGACAGCACAGTACGTCCATTTTTTCTCCATAGTCTTCTGAAGGCCTCACACCGACATTTCCATAATGATTACAGAAATCAATTGATGCCTTTAACTAAGCAAACTCCAGCAACTCAATTTGTGTTAAAACACACACACACACGAAAAAAACAAAAAACAAAACCAAATCTACCACACGCCTGGGTCTGTTTATCGCTTGGCCAGACCCCAGGAAATGAAACGTAGACAGGAAAGCAATGTGGTTCAGGGCTAAGTATAACCTTCAACAGAACAATGTGCTCTCTGAAATCTTGAACATCACCTGCTTTAAAAGCCTTTTCTGTATCCAAAGATTCTCCTGTTCTGCAGCTCTGTCAGTCAAGCTGCTTCTAAAATCTAAACAAAGGAAATCATGCATAGCAATGCACACATGTGCTTTTTATACATTTCTTTTCAAGAACACAAAGTCATTTAACAAATGTGAGCTTGGTACCTTTCACAATAGTTTCTCTTTTTCAGTTTTAAAATATGTTTTCTTTTCAGAATGGCTCCAGCATGTAAGAACAAAGAATTAACACATTTAATTTTAATAAAATCTGAAAGTAACAGGGAGTAGCATCAGTTATGAAACTGAATTTCATTTTCTCCCCTCTTGCAGGGAAACACACATTTTCTGAAAGTGGAGAAGTCTTCTGGGTTACGCAGGAGGTCAAATAGGGAAAACTTGCTCCCTGCTGGCTGGAGGTCTCCTTTGGTGACTGCAGAAGAGTTTGCCTCAGGCAAAGAATCATCTAGAGCAAGGCAGTGGCAATCAGAATTCAAAGACAGAGAAGCTCCCACTTCAGCCAGCTTCCAGGACTGTCCCACCCAGTTACACCCATTGAGGGTTGGGGCCGGGCTACAGGAAGTGGCTGCTTGGTAAAAACATCTGATTATTTGTGTAAGTACCTCATGATCATTCTTGGTATAACCCTCCGATATTAAGAAAACAGCCCTTAGGCTAAAGACCACAGTATGAGTATAATGGACAAAGGATGAAAATAAATGTATATGTCTACATACAACCATATGAATGATTGATGAAATATTCTATAATCCCGTGATCCTAGTCTCACTACAACAATATAGGCACCACTCAGTAAGTGTGAAGGAAAATGATAAGGTTGACTTGTGATCCTGAGGTGGTAACTTTGGAGGTCAGGTAGAGATAATTTTGGCCAGGTTGTCATCATTTATATATAGTTCCCGCCTGTGTCAGGAATTGTGGGGAAGATGGATGATGCTAAACCATAAGGTAGAGTCCTTACCATTTAGGAGATTCGAATTCATCTGTGGGATGAGCAAGGACTACTGTCTTCCTGGATGTTTGCCTACCACGTATCCTACAATGGCAAAAACCATGCTGATCGTCATGCTTATTTATTACTACTCAGTTAATAACATATTAGGGTGTACTGTGTCTCCCCAAAGGATATGTTGATGTCTTAACCCCCAAAAGCTCAGAATGTGCCCTTATTTGGAAAAAGGGTCATTGTGGATGAAATTAGTCCAGAGGAAGGCATATTGGAGTTGGTAGTGCCCTTGATCCAATAGCAGTAGAGACACACATACATGAGGGGCAAAGACCATTTGAAGTCAGAGGCAGTGGTTGGAGTGAGGCACCTACAAGCCAAGGAATACCAAGGATTGTCAGCAAACCCCAGAAGCTAGAAGAGGCAAGGAAGGATCTCCCCCATGGGTTTCAGTGGGGGCATGGCTCTGCTGACACCTTGATTTAGAACTTGATTTTGAACTGTGAGTCAATATATTTCTGTTGTTTTGAGCCACCCAGCTTGTGGCCCTTTGTTATAGCAGTCCTAGAAAACTAAGATATGGTGTTTCCTTCAAAGGCCAAAAGATGCAGTTACATTTCCTCAGCCTAGGGCTCCCCAATCCTTTATCTACCTGCCTAAGTTCAGGTCACTGGGGTGCTGGGGCTGCTGGGGCTGCTGGGGCTGACAGTGATGTTTTCAGGGAGGGCTGCGGAGCTAACAGTCTATCAGTTCCTTGATTGAAAGGCAGAAAGAGACATCACTGCTCTCAGCACCTTCATCTCTTCCCCTCTTCCCAGGAAGTTCTAGTAAATCAAAGAGATGGAGTATAGTGGCCAAATAGGCTGGGAGGTACACCAGGGAGACCCTGACCTGTAGGTTGGTGCCCCTATTAAATTGGGACACATTTCAAGCCTGGAGAAAGGATACAGTTACTTCACCCCATTTCTCACATTTAGGGGAATTTGCCTAAAATAGAAACCAATAAAAATCTAAGTTTATTGGTTTCCCTAGGAATGCACTCTTCGCCCCCCCATAAGTATTTAGAATTCTCTTTGCTCCCCACAAGTATTTAGAATTCTCCTGTTTCTTGTTGCTTTAAAGTGAAGAAACTCTTCATTTAAAAAAACTCTCAAATTCAAAAAGGGAAATTTCCATTTATTTTCCAGAGCTGAAGACTCCCTTTTATTTATTTTATTTTTAAATTTTATTTATTTATTTTTAAGATTTTATTTATTTATTCATTTATCCCCCCCCTTGCTGCTTGTGCTCGCTGGGTCAGCTAACCACGCCGTGCGGGCGGGCTTGCCTTCACCAGGAGGCCCCGGGAGCCCTACTGATTGAGCCACAGCCACTTCCCATGAAGACTCCCTTTTAAAGGAATCCTTGCCTTCTGTTGGGGTTGGACCACCCAAGACCCCTGTTGGAGCTGCTGGGCAAGTCTGCTCTCGCCAATCATTGTTCAGGGCCTGGTTCCCGGGAGCAGCATGTGGAAGGTCTTTTGCCTAGAAACCTCCATGGCTGGGGCATCAGATTTGGCTAGTTTTCCTTTGAGAGAAGAAAATTTTCAGATACTCACAGAATATTAATCGCACATACCTGTGTCCTACAGCCATGAAGCCAGGTGGCAGTACCTCCATGGCCATTTGCGTGCAGCAGGTGGCAGCAACGCCCCACAGACCAGCCCTGGGATCCCAGGTGATGGGAATTGCCCCCATTGCTTTCCAATCCCAGTAATGTTTTCTAAAAGCCCTTTCAGCATGGGAATAGGCCTTCTCTATACTTAAAAATAACTGTTCTATGAAAGTCATGTCAATCTCTTCTATTATCCTTCCTCCTCACCAAATCCCAATTGCACAACATTTCTTCTGCCTTAGATTATAGTCTCCTGCATATAAAGAGAAAACAGAAGCAGTCGGATTCACACACAAAAAGAAATCTTGAACTTCTTGAACTTCAGAAGCAAATTCAATTATTTACAAAGGGAAGCCAGGGCACACATTATTTCTGCTTGAAGCAAGCCAAGATTGTGTGTTTTGGACAAACTTTTCAAATGCTATCCTTAATGAGAAAAGGACATTTTCAGAAATAGGAAGTTGAGCAAAAGGTAACTTACTTTTGTGGTTTTCATAGTGGTTAACTCAAATATTACTGATTAGTCTTGGACTTTATTCTTTAACCACTAACATTTATAACATAAAAATGGAGAGTCATACTTCTGCACATATTTTTCTCCCAATATGCTTAGAAAATATAATGCTATTGCTTCAATTAATTAAAAAAATGTTTATTGAGGACTGACTCTTAAGGGATTACTAAAGAGGCATAGTTCTAGGTGATTTTAAAATACAAAAGATAAAGCAAGGCCCTTGCTCTTAAAATACTTATCATTTAGCAAGGGAGAAAGCATACACTTTTTACCAAAAGAGGAAAACACATAAAGCACTGAACCTAATGAGTAAGTAGCACAGGATTTTACAAGAGGGAGCGATCTCTTAGGGATGGAGTGGGCTAGGAATATCTAAAAATGTGGAATCTGACTTGGGCTTACATTATAGAAGTCAGCCTGTTAGAAACAACAAGATAAGTCATTTTAGGCTGAGGAAAGGTAAGAACCAACACTTGGGAGAGAGGAAGTTCAAGGCAGATTCAGGGGACTGCGAGTCAGTTTTCTTCTAGCAGAGTAGAAGCTTTGTGGGGGGACTTGAGGCAGATAAGGCTGTCTAAGAGGTAGGCTTGGAATGTGTACAGCTTTGAAATATAGGCTAAGGGGTGTACATTTTTTCTTCATGTCAGAGAGTTATAGATTTTTTGACAGAGGAGTAACATACTCAAAGAAAAATGTTAGAAGGAAGAATTAGGTGGAAATATAGAGGTTGAATGAAAGAAGGGAGAAAAGGAAGGCAGAAGACCTGTTAAAGAGTTTTCTATTTCTTTAGGCACCTTGGGATGAGAGCCAGCTCATTGGTGGTAGTTACAGAAAAGTGTAATGGGAGCATGAAATTCAAAGAAAACACAGGTGAGGCTTCATGTCCAAATGGATATGGGATGAAAATCTCCTCTGAAGTTTCAGGCCTCAAAATTAGGAGAAAGAAAAGACTGTCCCAGAACTGGATTCTTGCTGGAAGAGCCACCCTAACCAGGGAGCAATTGTCAAAGGGTCGGTAGAGGATGCTGCATTAGGAATGGAGTGTGTACGGGGAGTGAAGCTTAGAGTATCAGGTTACAGCCTTTATGAGACTAGAGCTCTTCATTTTGGTTTTCACTCAAATAATATGAGTTTTTTAAAATCACCTTCGACTGAAAGAGAAAGAATTTCATGAGACTTTTAGCATAGCAATGGTGGTTTTATCACCACCATTTCCACTATGCTTAATTCCATCCATGAAAGACTGATTTTAGTTTTATACATTTTCCCAATTAAAAAATCCTTTTTTGCTCATTGCAAGAAAAATTTAAAAGTATAAAAAAGAAAATAAAAATCCTAAACACTCAAGGACAAAAATACTTATATTTTGTTTTCTATCTTTCCATAATTTTACATAAAATATGTATATATGAACAAAAATTGATTTGTACTATACACACTCATTTGCAATTTGCACTTTTTAAAGCATCATTATATATTGTAGATATATATTGCAGTAAATTGAGTTATGTACCCTAGAAAAAAAAACACGTTCTTAATCTATTCCTGTGGGAGTGAACCCCTTGTAAGAACCTTATAGAAATGTTAATTTTAGTTAAGGTGTAGACAACCGAGTCAGGATGAGACTTAAATGCTATTATTGGAGGCCTTAATAGAAAAGGCCACAGAGAGAAAGCTTCAAGAAGCCTTAAGTCAGTGGAATTTGGAAGAGAAAGGAGAGAACATTGCCAGTGACAGAAACTCAAAGGATCCCCAGGTATTGGCAGTCAAGCGTAGAACACCACAGGCTTTGGGGAGAAAGCATGGTCTTACTGACGCTTCGATTTTGGGCTTTTTTAAGCCTCAAAATGTTGAGCCAGTAAATTCCTGTTGTTAAGCCAACTTATTGTATGGTATTTGTTTTAGGAGCTGGGAAACTAAAATATGCTATTAAAAAAAGATATACTTTTTCCTTTTAAAAATTGCAAATGTTTTATTGTAGGGATGTGCATAAAAATCATTTTTAAGTAAGAAAAATATAAAATTTCCACTTAATGTTTTACTTTTAGCAGTAGAATTATAAAATTCAATTGATAATTGTAGTAATTTCTGAATACTCCATTTCAATGACAAACTGAAACAAAGAGAGCGAGGAGAGAGAGAAAGAAAGAGAAAAAGGAGATCTGATTTCTCCAAAGTCTTGGGAAGCTAAGATTGACTTCATCAATAACTCAATAACATTGACTATTTTTTTAAGAAACACATGTAAGAAATCATTAATATTTTTACCGGTTAAGTTAACTTGGACAGAATAAGAAGAAATATTTTAAATTCAATCTTCTACCTGGTTTCAAAGCACAGATTTTTTGTTTTAAACTGACCCTTCTCATTCAACAGGGAAAGAAAGAACACCTTCTTGAAAAATTGAGAAATATTGCAATTGATTTTTTTTTTTTTTTTTTTTAAAGATTTTATTTATTTATTCATTTATCCCCCCCTTGCTGCTTGTGCTCGCTGGGTCAGCTAACCACGCCGTGCGGGCGGGCTTGCCTTCACCAGGAGGCCCCGGAAACCGAACCCGGGGCCTCCCATATGGTAAACGGGAGCCCTACTGATTGAGCCACAGCCGCTTCCCCGCAATTGATTTTTAGAACTCAGTGCCTCAGACAGTGGGGCTCCTGAGGGCTCTAGAGACATTTATAGAGAGGACAGGCAATCTCAGGAATTTGGCACCCTGTCAATGGGCCTTACTTTGGAACACATGCTCCCTGGTGTAACAGAGTTAGACTCATTTATAATTTCCATGCACATGGGTCTTCTGCCCCTTTTATTTGAACCTATAATTAGCACTATACTCATAAATATATGTCCCAGAGACTTAAATCTTTGATTTGTTCTTATGCTGGTTGAACCCTGAATCTTAGCAGAATTGCAATACCTACTCTCCAGTCCATTAGAATCATTCAGAACAACAAATGACGATGATGGACAACGCCCATTCCAAAAACAAAAAACAAAACCAACCCCCCCCCCAGAGAGTATCTATAACTGCTAGCAAGTCAGTTCCATCCATGTGTCCCATGGGATCTAACTCCCCTCTCACTGAGAAACAGAGTAGACATCACCATCCCCAAATCCTCAAGACTGAGGAATGAACAAACATAAGAGGTGAATACAACTATGGACTTATTATTCTAGCAATGGAAGAACTTGTATCATTGATATAAAGGCAGTGGCCACCAGAGGTTCTGAGGGGAGGGAAAGAGAATAGGTGGGCATTTTTTGGATATTGGAATTGTCCTGCATGACATTGCAATGATGGATACAGGCCACTATACGTTTTGTCAAAACCTATAAAATTGTGCAGGGCACAGTATAAATTATAATGTAAACTATAGTCCATGGTTAGTAGCAATGCTACAATATGTGTTCATCAAAAGTAACAAATGTATCACACGAGTGAAAGACGTTGTTAATGGTGGAAAGTGTATTTGTGTGTGGGGGTGTATGGGAATCCCCTATTTTTTTTTTATTATTTTAAAATTTTATTTTATTTATATCTTCCCACCTCCTTGTTGTTTGCACTTGCTGGGTCTGTTCATTTTCTTTGTTTCTTTAGGAGGCTGGGGAATTGAACCCAGGACCTCCAATGTAGGAGGGAGGTACCTGATCCCTTGAGCCACCTCTGTTCCCTGCTTTTTGTCTCTCATTGTGTTTTTCTTCTTGTATCTCTTGTTGCATCAGCTTGCCATGCCTGCCCTTTGTGCCATCTCACTGACTTCTTTAGAAGGCACCAGGAACCGAACCAGGGACCTCCCATGTGGTAGGTGGGAGCTCAATTGCTTGAGCCACATGCACTTCCCACCTATGTTTTTTACGTAATATTTATGGAATCTAAAGCTTTTTTTTAAAAAACAACAACAACAACAACAAAAAAAAAACCAACAACAAAAAAAACAGGGTGGTGCAAATTCCACACACTGTGGTCCTTTTGTGGACTGATACAAAAATATTTTTAATGACAGACATTGTATTTTTACAACTATAGAGTCACATAAAGATACTGTGTTTCTATACTTGGTGACTATAAAAGGCTAGGTAAATTCCACCAAGGTCTGGAGGAACTGACTTTTTGCCAATAATTTCCCCTTTTATTTAATAAATTCCTTTAAATGGAGTTCTGAGTTTGAAAGCAAGAGAGAGAGACTGTGTGTGTAATTTCCATTATACAATACATTATGCCACTTTCATATTTGTTGCTTTTAGTAACTGTGTAGTTCAATATGACCTTGATTAAATAATGTTATCAGGGAATAGGAGCTTCTGATTAATAGTATTTCCCAAGCTGCAGAGCTAAACCAAATTCATTTCCTGGGATGGGGGGAGATAGGGGGAGGGTGTTTGAGTGGAGTAGACTTGAAAGTTAATCCTTGTGGCAGAACATCTTTTTAAAATATATTGTTTCAGGTTTCTGGTTCAATGAAAACTTTGTAGTAAATATTATTTTATTTTTTATTTGGTGATTGAGGATCTTACAGAGACCTGAGACATTGTTCTGAACCTCAGTTCCTAGGGTGGACCATATAGAAGACAGCTGCATATGAAAATGTAGCTCTGTACTCAAAAAAGAAAAAAAAGAAGTCTAACTTTTAAAAGATTTGCCTCTTTTGTAGAAGAGTCAAAGACAGGCATGTACATGCACACACACACAAAGATATTTCCTGCCAAGACCCATAGAATGTTAGAGACAGAAGGAATTTTGTATTGATCATCTAGTAGACAGGGCCCTTCATTTCAGAGGTGAAGAAACTGAGTCCCTGAGAGGTAAAAGTGTCTTGCTTAAGGTCAAAGAGCTTGTCACTGTTTCCTATACTCCTTGTTACAATGAGTCACACTTTACACCGTTAAGCTATTCATTGGGCTTGGTAACTCATTCAACGTTTAAATCAACCAGTCTTCAAATTACAATGCAAATTGTCTCCAACATCTTGACAAGTAAGAAACAATCTAGAAATCATACATAAAAAAAAAAATTCCCACGGCATTCCTATGATATTCGAGAAAGCTCTACTAATCTGAATCCATAAGTCATAAAGGAAACAAGGGTGGGTGATTTATGTATATTTGTATATTGTTTTGAGAAGTTTTCTTGTATTTGTTTATTTGCTTGCTTGCTTTTAAATTTAATTTTCTGGAGGAGTCTGGACCAACTTTGGGAGAAACCAGACACATTATTTTTTCATTGAAGGTATCGAATTAGCCCTACCAGGTGTTATTAACTCAGCATCAATTTTATTATATTTTCCCTGTTTTTTAGCCATTCACTATTTATTTTTCCTTTTGGTTTTGCTCAGATCTGGCACTCCAGGTCTCCTATTTATAATTCCAAACACTTCTCTTTCTCTTTTTAGCCTCTCTTTTATCCTCAATATGCACAACCAGTAGCTTCATGGGCAAGCTGATTTAATTACCCAACACCTAGCTGGGAAGGCCACATTTCTAGGGGAGCTAAATGATGATGGAAACAAATGAACAATGTGAAACCCTGTTCTGTGGAGAGTCCTTTTAAACCAGTCGAAGAGTCTCAAAGCTATTTTCTTAAACAAAATCATATGCCTTGTTTCTTTGAGAATGTTAGAATATACTTGGAATTAGAATATATCAGTTTCACACTCTAACCATAATTAAAGAACCACAGAACTTTAGGAAAATCAACCCCCTTATTTCAGAATTAAGGAATCTGATGCCCAATGAAGGGAAATGATGAATTTGAAGTCACAGAGCTATTTTTTCCCCATAAATATTGGACTATAAAGCATTTGGCTTTACCTTGAACCATTGTTTTCACCACAAGGAAACAAAGATTAATCCTATCACAAGTGCCACTATTTACTTTATGATGACTGCAAGACAACAAAACCAGGCTGAAAGGTGGGCGCTGGTCTGTTGGCTAGGCTCACTCACCAGCCAAGCTGTTCGCCCACACTCCAGCCTCACAGCACATGCAATTCAAATGTGTGCAGTGGTGAAATAAAAGTGTGAAGAATAATGCAGCAGAGACCCTGAGGAGAAAACCTCAAATGTCAGCTCTGTAAATGGCCAAGGTCCTTTTATACATCTCTAGGATGCACATGCCTGAGAAGAACTCAGCTCCTCACCACCACCCATGAGGCCCTGCATGTTTTGGCCTTGGCAACCTCTCCTCCCTTCCCCAGCCTCCCCCCTCCCCCCTCCCCACAGTCCTGCCCACTCTCCTCCTTTCTGTTCCTCAGAGTCTTTGTGTTCATTCCGCCTTAGGGCCTTTGCATTTACTGTGTCCTCTGCTTGGAAAACTATTTCACAGGCTTGCTATGTGACTGCATTGTCTCCTTCTGGGGTTGCTTAAATGTCACCTCCTCAGAGAGGCCTTTCCTGACCTGCAAGTCTATATAAAGGAGCCCTATTGTCTCCATTACATCGCCTGCTTTATGTGTATCAATTGGTAACTTATATTAAAAGTTAGACTGCTTTTTATTTTCTTGCTGATATATTGTCACTTTCCATTAAATTGAAAGCTCTGCAAGGGCAGGGACCATGTATACTAGTCAATATGTTAGGCCTCACCAAACATCCTTTCAACCAAGCTTTTCACTCCAGCTGTTGAGGCGGCAACTGGCTGCTCATATGTACCAACTGAAATCACCTGTGGCTACCCTGAATACATCCTGCTTTTTGACCAGGGCTTCTCTGTCCCAATAGTGTGGGAGGCCTCATCCCCCTCATCCATTCCAACCCATGCATAACCTTGGAAGTGCAAGGGAGTTAATATCCATTGGAAACCCTTGGCTGATGGAGGAACAGGAGCTAGTAGATAAATCTCCCCTCATCCGTCACTCAGGCAGATGGTTCTAAAGTGCTTTCTCCACCTCCCTCAGAGGTGCCCAAAGGGACCCAGACTCAGTTTTCCACAATTGTAAACAGCTTGATGCATCTGTGGATTGGCTTCCCCTCCTTCCCTGTTTCACAATTCAGTTTCTACTCTTGTTCCAGGGTAGTATATCCTAAAGTAAACGGCAAGCAGGCCCTTATCTCAGGCTGTGCTTACTCCCTGCCTGTCTCCTTACTCCCTGGTGTATTCCCAGCCCTTGGAGTGGTAGTGGGCATGTGATAGATAGTATATGGTATTTATTTGGTGACATTCTCTTGAGTAATATCTCTTTGCATCAATGGGAACATTATAGCATAATCACTTCACAAGGTCCACAAAATTCAAACAAGCTAATGAAATAGTCCTAAAAATAAGATACAGCCTTCATTGTGCTGAGCTTTTCAAGAAATATCAGGCTCCAACTATACATCAGACACTAGGATTGACCTACAGAGGAGACAAAGATAAAGAACCTCTCCTCTCCCTGATGTCATTTCACCATTAACAAGGAGAGGAGTAACCACTGAAAGCATTAGCAGTTCAAGAACACCATTGGATCTACCACCAATTTTGAAGTTCAATTCTCCTGTGAAGTACTTAAGAATATGAAAATTTACAGCTTGTAAAAGAACAGAAAACATGGCACTTGACAAAGTGAACATAGATTTTAAGACATTTCATGTTTGGCTTTCCAAGTATTCAAATCAACTTTATAAAATAAAGGAATCCTTGTCATGTGAGTCATGGAAGCCTACAGAAATACTCAAGATAGGGTGAAAAACTTAACTCTCCCAATGCTAAGATTCTTTTCTCTGACAGCCAGAGACAATAAAGGAGCTAATGCTATAACTACAGGAAAATGAATATTCTAAAATACAGATCTCTTATATACAGACATATATTTAAAAATATCTCAAAAGCCACAAGGCAACTTTTGCTCTCACTAGTGGCTTAGCATTAATGGAAATTATTGCCCTCTGGGAGCCACATTATCATATTATTAGGAGCCTACTGGCAAGCCAGAAGAAACCAGGAGATACTCTGAAAAGTGATCATTGAATAGAGTTTAATACAGGGTTTTTAAAAATAAAGCTGTAGTGGGGTTCTGGGAAAACAACAGGGTTAGCAACACTGGGAAGCCACTTCCTCCCCTAGATCTGAAGGGAAATGGAAAGGGTGATCAGAGAGAGATAGTGGCATGAACAGGGCCACCAGCAGAGATTATTTAATATAGTATTAGCATAGAACTGCAGTCAAGCCATCACAACCCCATCAGAGAGGGAGCAGGAGCATAGATATCTCAACTTCACTCTCCTTCCTCCCTCTGATGTCCTGCTAGTGCATCCATTTGCTAAAACCATGTCAAGGGAGCCCATTTATATAGCCCTCAAAGCTCAACCATGTGGGGCAATGAGCATGATGGATCTGGAAGGACAAAATGATACTATGCAGGAAGCCAGCCTGTGTGGCCCCCAGATATTGTAACAGGAAAGGTTGTAAGCCTTCTGGGCTGACCCACCTGTACTAGGTCAGGGCTTACTGGTGAGTTCTCAGCCTACTGGTGAGAAGGCACTTCAGAAACCACCAATCAGAGAATGTGTAGCCAGGACACGGATGAGGAAGACCTATCACTTGGGGATCCTTTTCTCCTTCAAGAAAATCTTGAAAAGATGTCACTTCCTTTGGTCATGTTGTGCAATATGAGTTATAGTCTATAATGGGAGAGAGTCTCCCATTAGCAATGCTTTCAAAGCATCTCATAAGAATCTCATGGAAGAAAGTTGTGGTGGTTTGGAGCTAAGTATCCTGGAAAAACATGTTCTTAAACCTAATCCATTCCTCTGGGTGTGAAGCCTTTGTTAAGTTAAGGTGTGGCCCAACTCAATCAATTGGGTCTTAATCCTATAACTGAAGTCCTTTATAAACAGGATGATGTTCAGACATATAGAGAACCCAGAAGCAAAGGGAGAGGCCTCTGTTCATTGCCATGTGACAGAGGAACCAAAGACCAAGGATCATCCACAGCCAGCCCTGGAACTTCAGTCTTTGGGAAGAAAGCTTCACCTTGTGATGCCCTGATATGGCATTCTTTCAGCCTCAAAACCGGAAGCCAATAAATTCTTATAGTTTAAGCCAACCTATTGCATGATATTTGTTTTAGCAAAGAGGAAACTAAACAAAAATGGCTTGATATCATTAAGCTCTGAGTGTAGAGGGATCACGACATTCCTTGAGACTCTAACCATTATGGAATAGCGTTCAGTTCTCTCTTGTGAATACAGGCAGAAAATCAGCATGCTTCAGTTCCATCACCTCTGTAACCTCCTTGTATGTCAGGAGCATTCCTTGTCTTCTCATTAGATTCAATTGTTCTAGGTGGGACTTGACAAATAGAGACAAGTTAAGAGAGTGAGCACAGGCACCAACCTGAAACCCTTATTTGGGATAGCCCTTGGATTTTTCCAGTTAATTCTTTATTTTTATAATGTGGCAAATGCTCCTGATATGGAGTATGAGATATCAGATGCCAGGAGAAAACTCTCATGGAATACTTGAGAATGAGCAAACTAGAAATTAGTTTCAAAGGGGGGTGGCAGGACCTGGCCACAAACCATGCAATAAGACTCTTTGTATGAGTATCTATCAAGACGATAGATATGATGAATGGTGGTTATCTAAATACCATGCAGTCCTGGAACCTGACATGTTGTTGTCAAACTTGTACTGAATCCATTGGCCTGAGATAATGGAGACTATGAGTTTTAAAAATATTTCTAATATAGGGACAAAATGGAAGATATCATGAAGTTAGGCACTCACCAGTGAGTCCTGACCTGGTACAGGTGGACTGGCCCAGAAAGCCTGCTATAACTGGGGACCACACAAGCTGGTGTGCTGGATATTACCAGTTTGTTCCTCCTGATCCATCATATTTATTGTTCTAGCAGCTGAGCTGTGTGTTGTATAAATGGCTCCCTTGACTTCTGGCTTTAGCAAATGGGTGGACCATCAGTGGTCAGTATTGAGACACCGCATCCATTTCGGAAAAGCAAGCATAATTTTCTCAGCACTGAGAAAATTAGAGCCTTGTAGTGGATGTTTTTGTATGTTGCTCAATTCCCTCTTTCAGGACTGAGGAACTTATTTCGCCTGCTGCTGGGAGTGTTGCCTGCTGACGGCTCACAGCTAAGTCACTCTCCCAGAATTTTCTTCAGATGAAGGAAGCTGCCTCACCCACGGATATGCTCCCTCTCTGGGAGCAGCCTACTTGTAATGAGTGGATGATGAGGGAGGTAGGGGAATGGGGCACAAAAGCCCAGCTTTTTGCCTCAATTCTGGACAACTCTTTAGAGTTTAGCTTCAGAGCTCCTCTAGGGGATAGGCTGAGGCCTTTGTTGCAACTTTGCCATAAGTCAGCTTCTTCTGCTCCATCTTGCTTCTCTCACTCTGTTGTAGGTGTTGTTCCCAAAAGCAATCCCCAAAAAACCTCCTGTAGGCAAAATTCATCACAGAGTTTGCTTCCCAGGTACCTGGACCTAAGATGCTCCCTAATGTGAGATAAGTCACAAGTGTTCTAAGAAGCTCAGAGGGAGGCTTTTGGAGAACCATCCTCTCAATGCAATGGGCTGGGAGAGCCATTTGGGGCCTCAAAGGAGAGCCTGGGGAAAAGAGGTCCTTACCCTCCACTGTTTGGGCTCTCTGCCCTATTACCACCCCTGTAATTAGAAACATGAGGTAGAAAGTTAAACATACAAAAATGAGAAGGTTAAAACATTTTAAAAATAGAAGCAATGTTTTTCAAAAATTAGACAAAAGCCTAAATAGAAGTTTAGAAGGTTTTGATTATTGTTGTTAGAAGGTTTTGATTAATACTAAAAGAAATTAAACCCAAATGTTTGCATATTAAAAAAGATTAGAGAATATACATTTTTTTTTTATTTTATTTATTTATTTATATATATACATATATTTTAAGAGGTGCTTAGATTACCTAAAATATTACACGGAACCCACTGGGATTCCCATGTTGCCCACCTCCCACACCTCCCATCACATCCAACACAAACATCTCCCATAGTGTGGCCCACCAACCTCAATGAACTTACATATCCTGGAGCCTTGCCACCAACCATAGACCACAGTTCACACTGTAGACCACACTCTCTCCCACTCAGTTCTGAGTGGTGTGTGCTGATTTAAAATGGCCTACATCCATTGCCACAACAGTACTCAGGACAACCTCCAACTCCCAAAGAAGCCCCTGTATTTCAACTGCTCATCCCCTCCCTACCCAAAAACTGTCAAGTGGCCACTGGCTCCACCTCATTGTTATAATTTCTTGCATTGCAAGAATCACCATATGTGAGCAAGAGAATACCATCAAGTCCACTCTAGTCCATAGTTCTTCCCCCAATCCAGAGGCGACTGGGATGGTGATGTCCACTCCAACTCCAAGTGAGAGAGGGCTTATATCCCATGGATATGGTGGGTGGGATGATCCTGCCTGCAGATGCAGGCCCTCTCCATTCCCTGGGATGGCCATTTCCCATCGTTGTCTCCTCACCAGGTGACTTGGATGAGTCCATTGAGCTGTAGGGTAGGAGTTGCAGCTCCACCTAGATTTCATGCACACCTGGCACATAGGTAGGCCAGAGGCTCCAGTCTCTGGAAGTATACCTAAGAAACTCCAGCATCACATGTAGGTTTGAATAGAAGGGACTGGTGAACCATATGCAGGGAGGACTTATTTGAGTCTAATTCTGTCACTCTCAGGAGCACAGATCCCAAAATAGAACCCACTGATAAGGCATCAGTCTCTGGGGCTATCCCCCCCTATATAGGACCAGGGTGTCTCCAGAGCTCTCAGGAACCCCACTGAGTGGGGTGATAGGCACTCAGATGTTCTATTAGCTCCCACTGAGGTGTGTGTAAGAGTTACCTCTGGGATGACCTCCCGACTCTCTTTGAAGTCTCTTAGCCACTTGAACTCATTTGTCTTTACCGTTTCCCCCTTTTATTCAAGGTCTTTTTCCAGTTGTGCTGCCAGCTGGCACTTGGGAAAAGTTTTCAATTAGCAATAATCGTGCCTCGGATAAACCTCATTGGCTACGACACTGCCACTGCACAAAGCTGCCAGTTGGCACTCGGCATTAATCCCTCGTTGCCAGGGAGGCTCATCCCCGGGAGTCATGTCCCACGTTGGGGGGAAGGTAATGCAATCATATGCTGAGTTTGGCTTAGAGAGAGGCCACATTTGAGCAACAAGGAGGCTCTCAGGTGGCAACCCTTAGGCACCCCACAACTGCAGGCTAAGTCTCATTTACAAGAGCAAAGACTCACAAGGGTAGTCATCAATAATAAAAAAAATCAGTGGGTCATCCTATTTTGACAGGCACTGTCCCTACACTCAGAGGACTATTGCTGCTCCCTTGGAGATTGTGGCAGAGCTCTCCAGGCTAGGAATTCAGATTCCCTCATTTATTGTGTGATTATCCACCCATCGTGACCATGCCCCATCCCCCGATCCTTTGAATGATTTTGTATATCTTTCATGCATATTCGGTTGAACCAATCCCCACGAACCCCCCCCCCAGACACCCGTCCCCCCATAATCCCCCGCAGTACCCATTGTAACCCGTCTGTGATCCAAATCCTCCATGAACATTTAGTCCATAAAATAATCAAATACACTTACTAGGAAAAAGAAACAAGTGTGATAAGCTTACATGCAAGAGACAAACATAAGGAAACTCAGGGGGAAAAAAAAAAAAAGAGAGAAGGAAAAAAAAACAAATAATCAAACAAAGAACAAAACAAAATAAAATATAATTAGTGGATTGGGACATTCAAAAAATGGGCAAAAAAGCAAAGGAAATGCCTTTAAAAAAATATATATATATATATTCATTTTTATTTCCTTTCTCTCTTCCTTTTTCCCTTTTTTCCTTCCCTTTATCACTGTGTTATCGGATGCCTGGTGTGCCATGACACCTTCCTCCTCTCAATCCCCATTGTCTCCCAATTTTTCATTTAATTTTCAAAGAAGTTTTAGGTCACAGCAAAGTCACACACGGAGTGCCGGAGACTCCCAGATACCAAACCACCCCCCCTTCCCCACCCCATATTAACTCCCCCTCCTTTTTTTTTTTGGTTGTTAGCATTGTTATAACTGTTATGCAGATAGCAAAATATAGCAACTAAACATTATCAGTGATCTACAGTATAGTTTACAATTTAGATGATACAGTTTAATAATTTTGATGATATTTACCATGTCCTGTGTCCATTACTGAAAGGTAATGAAAAACCTTCCCCATGATCACCAAACAACTGATTAGATCTTGACTGTTCCCTTCTCCCCGGCCCCCCAGGGCCCATGATACCCCCCTCTCCTAACCCATGGAATGTCAAGATTCACAGTTACATGCCCTGGGGATTTGAACCAGCACTTCCTCATCCACCCCCCCCCCCCAGTGCTGTACCACCAAACCCAGGAACACCACCACTCATCTGCCCCATCTCCCAACATGCAACCACACTCTATCCCTTTACCATAGATTATGTCCATATGGGAGATGGCTCAAAGCCTGCTCTTCTCTTACTCTCCTTTGTTAACCTATCTTTCAGACAATGGTTCTCAGAGACTGCTCACTTTCCTCAGTTCAGATCAGTGAGGTCATATACTGTTCATCCTTCAGTGCCTGGCTTGCTTCACTCAACATAAGGTCTTCAAGATTCATCCACGTTATTCCATGTGTTAGCACTTTGTTCCTTCTTACAGCTGAGTAATATTCCATTGTATGTATGTACCACATTTTGCTTATCCATTCGTCTGTTGATGGGCACCGGGGCTGATTCCAACTTTTGGCAATGGTGAACAATGCCGCTATGAACATTGGTGTGCATATATCTGTTTGTATTTTTGTTTTCAGTTCTTCTGGGTATATACCCAGCAGTGGAATTGCTGGATCATACGGAAGATCTATTGCTAGTTTTCTGAGGAACCGCCAAACTGTCCTCCACAGTGGCTGGACCATACCGCAGTCCCACCAGCAGTGGATGAGGGTTCCTATTCCTCCACATCCTCTCCAACATTTAGTGTCTCCTGTTTTTTTAATAGCTGCCATTCTGATGGGTGTAAGATGGTATCTCATTGTAGTTTTTATTTGCATTTCCCTGATAGCAAGTGATGTTGAGCATTTTTTCATGTGCTTTTTAGCAATTTGTATTTCTTCCTTGGAGAAGTGTCTTTTCAGGTCACTTGCCCATTTTTTATATGGGTTGTTTGTCCTTTTATTTTCGAGGTGAAGGATTTCTTTATATATGCAGGATATTAGGCTCCTATCAGATATATGGTTGCCGAATATTTTTTCCCATTGGGTAGGTTGCCTTTTTATTTTCTTAATAACATCCTTAGAGGTGCAGAAGTTTTTAATTTTGAGGAGATCCCATTTATCAATTTTTTCTCTTGCTGCTCGTGCTTTGGCTGTGAAGTTCATGAAACCATTTCCTATTACAAGGTCCTGTAGATGCTTCCCTACATTATCTTCCAAGGTTTTTATGGTTTTGGCTCTTATATTTAGATCTTTGATCCATCTTGAGTTGATTTTTGTATAAGGTGTGAGATGGTATTCTTCTCTCATTCTTTTGGATATGGATATCCAGTTCTCCAAGCACCACTTGTTAAAGAGGCCACTCTCTCCCAGCTGAGTGGGTTTCGTGGCCTTGTCAAATATCAGATGACTGTATATGCGAGGATCTATATCAGAACTCTCAATCCGGTTCCATTGGTCAGTAGGTCTATCCTTGTGCCAATACCATGCAGTTTTGATCACTGTAGCTTTGTAGTATGTTTTAAAGTCAGGTAATGTGATACCTCCAACTTCATTTTTCTTTTTCAATATATCTTTGGCAATTCGGGGCCTCTTACCTCTCCAAATATATTTTGTGGTTAGTTTTTCCAGTTCCTTAAAAAATATAGTGTTGACTTTTATTGGGATTGTATTAAATCTGTAAATTAGTTTGGGTAGGATAGACATCTTGATGATGTTTAATCTTCCCATCCATGAACAGGGAATATTTTTCCATTTATTTAAGTCTTCTTTGATTTCCTTTAACAGTGTTGTGTAGTTTTCTGTATATAAGTCCTTTACATCTTTAGTTAAATTTATTCCTAGGTATTTGATTCTTTTGTTTACTATTGTAAATGGTATTTTTTTCCTGATTTCCTCCTCAGTTTGCTGGTTATTGGTGTATAGAAATGCTACTGATTTTTGAGCATTGATCTTATAGCCTGCAACATTACTGAACTCCTTTATGACTTCTAGAAGCCTTGTTGTCGATTTCTCAGGGCTTTCTATGTATAGGATCATGTCATCTGCAAATAACGAAATTTTTACTTCTTCTTTTCCAATCTGGATGCCTTTTATGTCCTTTTCTTGTCTCAGTGCTCGTGCAAGTACTTCTAAGACAATGTTAAATAGGAGTGATGATAGTGGGCATCCTTGTCTTGTTCCCGATCTCAGAGGGAAGGCTTTTAGGATTTCACCGTTGAAAATGATGTTAGCTTTGGGTTTTTCATATATACCCTTTATCATTTTCAGAAAGTTTCCATCTATTCCTATCTTTTGTAGTGTTTTTATGAGGAAAGAGTGCTGTATTTTGTCGAATGCTTTTTCTGCATCTATAGAGATGATCATGTGATTTTTTTCTTTCAGTTTGTTTATGTGGTGTATTACATTGATTGATTTTCTTATATTGAACCATCCTTGCATACCTGGGATGAAACCCACTTGGTCATGGTGTATAATCCTTTTGATATGTTGTTGAATGCGATTAGCAAGTATTTTGTTAAGGATTTTAGCATCTAGGTTCATTAGAGAAATTGGTCTGTAATTTTCCTTTCTTGTGGTATCTTTATTTGGTTTTGGTATTAGGGTAATGTTGGCATCATAGAATGAGTTAGGTAATATTCCTTCTACTTCTATTTTTTGGAAGAGCTTAAGTAGAATTGGTGTTAGCTCTTTCCGGAATGTTTGGTAGAATTCAGCTGTGAAGCCATCTGGTCCTGGACTCTTCTTAGTTGGGAGGTTTTTAATGACTGAGTCTATCTCTTTACTTGTAATTGGGCTGTTGAGTTCATCTATTTCTTCTTTCATCAATGTTGGCTGTTTGTGGGTTTCTAGAAACTTGTCCATTTCCTCTAAATTGTCATTCTTGTTGGCATATAATTTTTCAAAGTATCATCTTATGATACTCTTTATTTCTGTGGGGTCAGTAGTGATATCACCTTGCTCATTCCTTATTTTATGTATTTGCATCTGTTCTCTCTTTTTCTTTGTTAGTCTGGCTAAGGGTTTGTCAATTTTGTTGATATTCTCGAAGAACCAGCTTTTGGTTTTGTTTATTGTTTCCAGTGCTTTCTTATTCTCTATTTCATTCAGTTCTGCTCTAATCTTTGTTATTTCCTGTTTTCTACTTCCTTTAGGTTTAGTTTGTTGTTGTTTTTCCAATTCCTCCAAGTGTGCAGTTAGGTCTTCAATTTTAGCTCTTTCTTCTTTTTTAATATATGAATTTATGGCTATGAACTTCCCTCTCAGGACTGCTTTCGCTGCATCCCATAGGTTTTGATATGTTGTGCTGTTGTTTTCATTAGTTTCAAGGTAGTTACTGATTTCTTTTGAAATTTCCTCTTTGACCCACTGTTTGTTTAAGAGTGTGTTGTTTAACTTCCATATCCTTGTGCCTAACCTGTTTTTCTGGCCCTTATTGATTTCCAACTTCATTCCGTTGTGGTCAGAGAAATTACTTTGTATAATCTCAATCTTTCTGAATTCATTGAGTGTTGTTTTGCGGCCTAGCATGTGGTCTATTTTGGAGTATGTTCCATGTGCACTGGAGAAGAATGTAAATCCCGCTGTATTTGGGTGTAGTGTTCTGTATATGTCTATTAAGTCCAAATCTTCTAATGTATTGTTGAGTGCTTTCGTTTCTTTATTGATTCTCTGCCTAGATGTTCTGTCTAATGATGATAGTGGTGTGTTGAAGTCCCCTGCTATAATTGTAGAGGAATTTATTTCTCCTCTTAGTTTTTCCAGAGTTTGCCGCACGTATTTTGAGGCACCTCGATTAGGTGCGTAAATGTTGATGATTGTTCTCTCTTCTTGAGAGATTACTCCTTTTACTAATATGTAGTGTCCATCTTTGTCTCTTACAATAGTTTTGCATTTAAAGTCTATTTTGTCTGATATTAGAATAGCTACTCCTGCCCTTTTTTGGCTATTGTTAGCTTGTAAAATGGTTTTCCAGCCATTCACTTTCAGCCTCCTTGAATCCCTGGGCCGAAGGTGGGTTTCTTGTAGACAGCATATAGATGGATCATATTTTCTTATCCATTCTGCCAATCTGTGTCTTTTGATTGGTGAATTTAATCCATTAACATTCAGTGTTATTACTCGTAACGAATTTCTTACTTCAGTCATTTTTTCTTTGGGTTAATGTATGTCATATGTTGTTTTGTTTCTCTTTTTGAGTTTTCAGTTGTTTTTAAACTTTCCTCCAACTCTCTCTCCTTTGTTTTTTCCTTTCAATTTGTAGAGATTCCTTTAGTATTTCTTGAAGTGCTGGTTTCTTCTTGACATACTCTCTTAATTGCTGTTTATCTGTGAATATTTTGAACTCTCCATCATTTTTGAATGCCAATTTTGCTGGATAGAGAATTTGTGGCTGGAAGTTTTTTTCTTTTAGTGTTTTGACTATGTCATACCACTGTCTTCTTGCCTCCATGGTTTCAGCTGAGAAATCAGCATTTAATCTTATTGTGCTTCCCTTGTATGTGATGGTTCTCTTTTCTCTTGCTGCCTTGAGTATTTTCTCTTTGTCTTGAGCATTGGACAGTTTGACAAGTATATGTCTTGGAGTTGGCCTGTTGGGATTTATACTATTTGGGGTGCGCTGTGCTTCCTGGATCTGCACATCCATCTCTCTCAATAGAGTTGGGAAGTTTGAGAATATGCTTTAAACAGAAAATAAAAGCAAAATACCCTCAATATTGAGGATAAAGAATGAGGAAAAAAAATCTAAGTATGGAGAGAGAAAAAGGAAAATGAGCAAACAGTAAAGAAGTAATCTGAGTCCCTCAGTAGCTAGGGATGGACCTAGTTTCCCAGTGTTGAGTTCTCTGTTTGCAATATAGACATATCTGTCATATGAGAACCAAGAAGGCAGAGGGCAACACAACTGACATTCTTTCTCTCTCATTCTTCCTTCCCAGAGGTTTGTACCAATAACATCCAACTTTTGAAAGGGTGTGGTTTCTCAATACCAACCACTGATGGAAGAGGGGTAAGCAGTGTCAGCCTGGGACACAGAAAACTTCTTATTTACACTCCTTGTGGAAGTGTTTGGTAGAAATACATCAGAAACCTTTCCACTAGGAATTGATTTGCCATGTTAGAATCTGAAACCATTTATGTAAATCACACCTAAGCCTGTATATAAAGAAAACAAAAGTCTTAATTTGGACAGTTCAGCATAGAGTGGAGTGATCTAGTGTAGAACATAGGCTTTACAATTAGCCAGTTAGTCAGGTCTTGGCTCTGACTTTAAACAATGCTTAACCTCTCCAAGCCACTGTGTTCTGTTTGTGTAAAATAGGGTGGATGTTAAGACTAATGACACATATTTACTGGCATCAATGTAAACTCTCTGCAAATTAGCTATTATTAACACAAAATGCATTATGCTCTTAGTGCTTTTCTAATGATAACAATAACTTTTTGCCAAAATGTTAGTGTCCATTTATTGCCTGCTTCTTTCCTAGATGAAAACAAATTTGAATTACTTTTTGCCATTTGTGTCAACTACATGAGTTCAAAAGAGCTAGATAAAATTGATCTGTGCTCAAGTTAGCACCATCCATCATTAACTGATGTTCCTGACTATGATTTGAGTTTCTAAAATAGATATTGATATGAGCAAAATGTGGTAAAAAATAGTGATGTTCAGACAAAGGTCTGAGCTTGGAGCATGAACAATTTAGGAAGTCATATTTTGCCTTAAGAGAGACATTGCGATGGCATCTTTCTTTGGAATTTTAGTTTTAGGGTATGGTTAGAAACTTAGGGTTTGTAGTGAAACAAACTTTAGTTTAAATCTGGGCTTCACCAGCTACTAGTTGAACGACCATGGACAAGCAGTTTAACTTCTTTGATGCTTGGTTTTTTCCACATATAGAATGAGAACAATGACAATACTTATCCTCCAAGGCTGTGAGGATTCAAGGAGATCACATAAGTGAAAGCACTTGGTAGAGTCTGGCACATAGTATAGCAAATGAAGCCACAATAATGTAAATAGCAGTGAGAGGCAAAGGAGGGGAGTGAAGAGAACGATGGTTGCTCAATATAGCTCTTCCCCAAATCAGTGATGTTGGACAGATAGGTCATTTTACTTTTCTAGGTTCAATTTCCTCATTAATAAAATAGTAAACTGCTAAAGATTACACAAATGAACATGATCTTCTAGTTCATAGATTCCAGATGCATTTAATAGTCAGCACTAAATGACATTTTTGAGATCTCAACATTATACTGGTCTGGTTGGGCTGCCATTCAATTATCAAATATAAGATTTCTTTTGAGATGTACAAAAGATGATAGACCATGTAAAACTATACAATTACAATAAATTATATGGGTGACTATCTTAGCTCTGGCAGATGCAGCCTGTAATCCTTTAATGCTTTTTTTCCCTCCTGACCTAGAGAG
>JAKSZT010053887.1:15094513-15195475 GCA_026826555.1 Tolypeutes matacus | reverse complement strand
TATATATTTTTTTTTTTTTTAAAGGTGCTTAGATTACCTAAATATTACACAGAAACTACAGGGATTCCCATGTTCCCCACCTCCCACACCTCCCATAACATCCCACACAAACATCTCCCACAAGTGTGGCCCATCACCCTCAATGGACCTACACATCCCGGGGCCTTGCCATCAACCATAGACCACAGTTCACATCGTAGATCACACTCTCTCCCACACAGTTCTGAATGGTGTGTGCTGATTGAAAATGGCCTATATCCGTTGCCATAACGGCACTCAGAACAACCCCCAAGTCCTGAAAAAGCCCCTGTGTTTCAACTGCACATCCCCTCCCTGCCCCAAAAGTGTTCAGTGGCCACCGGCTCCACCTCACTGTTATAATTTCTTCCATTGCTAGAATCACCATATGTGTACAACAGAATACCATCAAGTCCACTCTAGTCCATAATTCTTCCCCCAGTTCTGAGGGGACTGGGATGGTGATGTCCACTCCACCTCCAAGTGAGAGAGGGCTTGTATCCCATGGATATGGTAGGTGGGATGATCCTGCCTGCAGATGCAGGCCCTCTCCATTCCCTGGGATGTCCGTTACCCATCGTCGTCTCCTCGTCAGGTGACTTGGATGAGTCCATTGAGCTGTAGCATAGGAGTTGCAGCTCCATCGAGATTCCATGCACACCTGGTACATAGGTAGGCCAGAAGCTCCAGTCTCTGGAAGTGTACCTAAAAACTCCAGCATCACATATAGGTTTGAATAGAAGGGACTGATGAACCATGTGCAGGGAGGACTTATTTGCGTCCAACTCTGTCACTCTCAGGAGCACAGATTCCAAAATAGAGCCCACTGATAAGGTGTCAGTCTCTGGGGCTATCCCCCCTTATATAGGACCTGGGTGTCTCCAGAGCCTCAGGAGCCCCTCTGTGTGGGGTGATATGCACTTTGGTGTTCTATGAGATCCTACTGAGATGTGCATAAGCGTTACCTCTGGGATGACCTCCCGACTCTCTTTGAAGTCTTTTAGCCACTTGAACTCATTTGTCTTTACCTTTTCCCCCTTTTATTCAAGGTCTTTTTCCAGTTGTGTTGCCAGCTGGCACATGGTATTAATCCCTCGTTGCCAGGGAGGCTCATCCCTGGGAATCATGTCCCACATTGGGGGGAAGGTAATGCATTCATATGCTGAGTTTGGCTTAGAGAGAGGCTACATTTGAACAACAAGGAGGCTCTCAGGTGGCAATCCTTAGGCACCCCATAACAGTAGGCTAAGTTTCAGTTACAAGAGCAAAGACTCATAAGGCTAGTCATCAATAACAAGAACTCATCAGTGAGCCATCCTCTTTTAACAGACACTGTCCCTGCACTCAGAGGACTGTTGCTGCTCCCTTGGAGAATGTGGCAGAGCTCTCTAGGCTGGGAATTCAGATTCCCTCATTTATTGAGTGATTGTCCACCCACCGTAACCGTGCCCCATCCTTTGATCATTTGAACAATTTTGTATATCTTTCATGTATATTCAGATGAACTTACTCCCATGAATCTCCTCTCCCAGACACCCCCCACCAATAATCCTCTGCAGCACCCATTGTAACCCTTCTGTGATCTAAATATTCCCTCAACATGTAGGCCATATAATAACCAAATACAGAATCTCTACCATTCCGTCCATGCTGTCTTTCTGTGCAGATAGATGTCTCAAGCTTCTCCCTCCACGTGCGCACAGCACAGAACCCCGGGCAGGACCCTGTCCACAATCCACCTTGCTCTGGGAGCTTGCTGTGTGTGCCCTCCTACACTAACACCATCTTGGAACCTCTTCTGAATTAACTTTAGAATTAATAAAATTGGAGTGGAGGAATGATAAAACCATGAAAGTTGCAGCTTTCACTGGCATCCAAAGAACTCATGTGCATGAGCAAGAGTTACTTGCTATGATCCAAGAAACAGTTCTGGTTTCTATTGAAAATGACGATAGTAGGGGTCTCTATTAAGGCTGGGTGACTCTGGCAGACTGGTGGGGAGTGGATCTACCATAAGTTTATGGGCCTAAGAGTACTTTTGGTGAGTATTCATCTAAAGGTAGGCGCGAGGCAGGCAGGCTCAGCTTTGAAATGCAGCCTCAGCCTTGGGAGGTAGTGGGGCCTTCTTGGTATCTTGCTTTCATGTTTGTCTCTTGGCTCAGCCTTTTTGAATTCATATCTTAGTCTATAGAAGGGAGAGGAATATGGTGGGAGTAGGGAAGTATGTGGTCCATAAAGATCGAAATAACAAAATAATGATTATAAATTTGGCTGCACCTGGTCCAGACTGAAATTTAAGTCTTTTCTTTATCCCTTAAACATTATATAAGAGAGAAACTTAGACCATAGCTACTTGAAAAGGTATTCCCTCACTCTTCATTCTTTACATATAATCTCTGACATTATAGAACAAGAAAGAAAAGGATTGGGCTAGAAATTAATAGGTCTATATCTACAAATCACGATGTGCCCTCAAGCAAGTTTCTTCACCTTTTCCCAACTCAATTTTCTCATCTATAGAATTAGAAAACTGGATTAAGTTGTCACCAAAATCCATTTTATCTTTAAATTTCTAAAATTCCGCTTTTCTTCTGTTGTTCCACATGGAGTAGAACAATGGTTTTCTATTTTTTTTTTTTTAACCAGTGGTATTCTTAATCCATATGAAATATTATGTCAACCAAAAAATAAAATAAAGGCAGAAGTTCTATAGATGAATTGTGGGTGGGAGCCCAGATTCTACAATAATTTGTAATCTCCTTAACCCTTCTGGTGGCTCCCTCTAGGGTTAAATGGAAACCGATTTATAAATCACTGAGTTAGAAAGGTGGGGATTAAAGAACTAGAAACTGTCTAGATGAATTTGAAGTGATGAAGTAAAAGCTGATTTTGAATGCAGCCCTAGATTTGGGTGTCAGTGGTACTGGTTAGTTCAGCATGCAACCAGGAAGAAAAAGCTTCAGAGAGGTGCTTTATTGGAGAGGGAACCAATACCACAAAACCAATTTTCTTTCCTCTATGATTTCAAGGTCAAATACTATAAAACTCGTATGTTGCCTTCACACTCCTTGAAAAATGAAGCCACAAAGAGGGAAGTATCCCTGGAGGAGTTTTGGGCTGACAATTTTAAATCCGACTCAGGGAAAGAAAATGCATTTTAAATTTTATCAAATAGGCTGATGCAATGACACATCAATAACAAGTGCCTGTGGCCACATTTTAAAATGATAGCTTGGAATTTATCCCTGTTGTCTTCCACCCCCACCCCTTTCAAAATAAATGGCAAGAAAGTTTGAGTGAGAAATGCCATTATAGCTTTTACCAGTCTTCTGTCCAACTCAGCAATGAAAATGATGTTGATGTTTTATTTTGGTCACCTTTTGTTATAATCTTAACTGCAATCCATCATGTCCTCTATACATGTTAGCAATTTACTTTGACCTAGTCAAAGACAGTGAGTTTCAAATTGACTTGCTGGTGGGGGTAACTGATAGACTGTGGTATACTTTTCAGCTATTTTGGGCAAAGTCTGTTCTTGACATAAATCTGATGGATGGTAGGAAAATGCACAATGGGCAAGAAGAAAAAGGAGACAATCAGAAAAAGTAATCATGATATTTCCCCTACCTTCTTCTCTCACCTACTTACACACAAGAGAATGCTATATCAGAGAGGCCTTCACTATGAAGTTTATAATTGTTCCTTTATTTAGAACAGCTCAAGGCTGGAACTGACTATATCACTGTGGAGTCTGTAGGAAAACCTGTTGGAATAGTCATTGAAAGTAACAGATAAAGAATAGAAAAATCAAAACTCCAGAGTGATGTCATTTCCTGCAAATGAGAATTTACATCCCTTTATTTCTCATCTATCCTTAATTTATCACCCCATATTCAGACTGTATTCATTTAGATTTTATGTATGAATTTCTTCTTAATGGAAATAAAAAAATAAAATAAAAGTTCTGCATAATTTTTCACAACACTTTTTTCTTCCATTTCTTCATCCAAATATTAAGAATTTATGGGACTTCTATAGGTGAAGCACTGTTAAGTGCTGCAGAGAAAAAATGAGTAAGATATGGTTCCTCTCCCCAAGGAACTCATCGTGTGATTTTTCTGCATTGAAATCACAGCCCGGATACAGACAGAGAAGTCTCTAAATAGAATGTGTTCTCCTTGACCAGAAGTTAAAAGTAAATCCAAGAAAACCCTTCTCTACCCAGGAAAAAAAAAAAAAAAAAAAAAAAAAGTAAGTCCATGATAAACTGCGTCTCCTCACAGGAATATGGGGACAGAAAGATCAGCTAATTCTTAGTTTTCTATTATAGCTCAGCTGATTGCCATTATATTCCCTCATTCTCTCCTATATCATCTACATTGGGCATGCAATGCTATTGTATCAGGTGATGGCCTACCTTCTAAATCGAATGACAGATATGAGCAGCTACTTGAGTAGAGGCAGCTTATGGGTCCTCCTTTGAACTAAAGGTGTATAAGATCTGAATCTGAACTTTGAAAGGAAAAGTAAGTGCTACAAAAGCAAAACTGCATTTTTAAGTTTCTTGCAAATCTTATCTCTATTCCTCTTTTACATAAGCTTGTATAGTGGAAATCATTTTTACATCTATTTTATTTAATACTGTTAATATGGCTGTGAGGGAGGCAATATTATTACTGAGATTCAAAAGTTGGGCAATTTATATGAAGATGAAAGTAGCAGCAAACATATAGTTGGCGTGGGTGCTGATTCTAACAGAGGCTCTGAAATTTCCTTTGTTCATAGCATATGTGTTTATTTGTTAGAAATATGTCATTCTTAATAATTTTAAGAAAGGGATTTCAGTTATACTCAGGAGACATCACAAAATTTATTATCCTAATCTATTGTCATAGATCACCGTACACAATTAACTGTGTAGAATGAGTGTGTTCCAGTTGATCAAGAATAAGTGGTGGGGGGTGACAAAGGGATGAAACAGAATGGAGTGGTTGCAGAGTTATTGAAATTCATGTATATAAAGACATACAGGTTAGAAATGACGGGTCATCTACCACAGCTCTCCTGAAGAATGATTGCAGAGAATGTTTTCCCTCTATTTAAGTAAACTCATGTGTATCACCTATTTACCATGGCTCTCTTCATCCAATAGAATACATTACTATATCTCAAAAGAAAGATTTCGCTTTTCAGTGCAACTGAACACAAATACAGCAAAAATACCATGTTAAAATAGGAAATTGCAAAGAGGAAGAAAGGGTATTCAAAGCTCAGAGCGATTTTTCAAAATATTTAACAATCAATATGGCATGGCTACTGAACAATCAGAATGGATGTTCAACAAATCTAAATAACTCTGTCTAGTACATTCTCTCAGTGTGTATTTGTTGAATGCCAGCCATTTTCTAGGCTACTCCAAGCTATCATTCATTGGAGACTAGCTGTTTACTACATGAGCTGGCAATTCCATGTACTTTGGTCATGGCCTGAGGGGGCAATTGTATTAGAAGCCATGCAATTCTATTATTATAATAGTCATACATAGCTTTGTCTTTAATTATAAATAATAAATTATATTTAGTGCCTATCTGATCTTGTTTACATATATTTTCTCCTAACTACATTTTCAAGAGACATTGTTTTAACTAAAGAATTAACTTGGATTAATTTATCAAGTAAATAAAATGTTTAAAATTCTTTTCCATTAATTTCTGCTTTTATCTTTATTATTGCTCCTGCTTTCTTTAAAGTTGCTTTTTTTCTTTTTATATGTTGTTCTAACTTCTTGCTTTACATACCTACTTTCATCATTTTCTTTTTTCTTGTTCAATGATGAAACAAATTAAGGTTACAAATGCTCTTTTAAAAACACAGGTGGCCCCATCCAATATGATTTTATCTGCAATCTCACTTATATTATTTTCTTAATAATCTGTAATCATGTTCTTGCTGTCCCATTTTTTGAACAATTTTAAGTAATTTAATTAACACCCACATACCCTTCATCCAATTCACCATTTACTACAATTTGACATGCTTGCTCTCATTTTCTCTTTATTTATAGTTTTTTCCTTTTTATTTTGTTCATTAACTATTTGAAAATAAGTTCTAAACACCACTTCATCAAGTGCATAAATACTTCAATATGTCTCCTAAGAAATCAGATGTATGAAGCCACAGTACTACTATCACACATAGCTAACATTGATAAAATAACATTAATTAATATGTGGTCTATATTTAAATCTCCCCAATTATATTAGTAATGTCCTTTATTTTTGTGGTGGTGCAGTCACGGATCCAATCAAGGCTCACACATTTATCAGTCATGTCTTCAGCCTCCTTTAAGCTAGAATAGTTCCACCTTTTGTTCTGTCTTTCATGATATAGCAATTTTTTTTTTTTTTTTTTTTTTTTTTTTTAAGGTGGTACTGGGATTCAGCCCAGGACCTCTTACATGGGAAGCAGGCACTCCCATGAGCTGCATCCACTCCCCAAGGAGAGTTGGGTTTTTGTTTGTTTGTTTGTTTTTGGGAGGTACCAGGGATCATAACCAGGACCTTGTATGTGGGAAGCAGGCACTCAACCACTTGAGCGACATCAGCATTTTTTTAAGCCCTTTATCATCCATCCATCACTCTACCCCAGTACTGAGAAACCACCCCTCTACTTTCTGACATTCTAGATTACATTTTCTAGAATTTACATGAATATAACATGTATTCCTTTTATTTCATGGCTTCTTTCATACAAGCCAAAAGACAAAACATAAAAACACAGGGTCCTTTCTTGCCTACTTCACCCCATATTTGTCTTTTGTATTTTGATTCTTCCACAGTGAGATCCCTGGTTTCCTATAACATCCATGTATATTACTTAATTTGCTCTACCTAAAAAATATATAAAATAATTGTATAAATGCTACATTAACATCACTAAGAACATTAAACTTTCTAAATAGAAGGTAAGATTTATTTTTAGTTCTTAAATACTTAGCATATATCAAGATTCAGAAGTTAACTGAATTGATTCTTTGTCCACCGTGAGATTATCTTATCAAATAATATACAGTTGGTTTACTTTGTTTCTTATTAAATTCAATTTTAGAATTTGCTTTTTAAATTCTTATTGATTAATTTTATTTTTGACTACTAAAATATTTCATGGGTCCAAAAACAAAACTTAAATAGACAAAGTTATACTCCTATTTCTATCTGCCCTACCCCATTCCTACTCACATCCTAAAGATAATTTTATTAGTACATTTATTTGTTTCTGATTTATCCTCTAAGGTCTTTTTTGCAATGATAAGCAAATTCATATATATAATATATATGTATCTATATACAATTTTCTTTTTTTCTTTCAAAACACTTAGCAAACTATATACAATTTTTTACTTTACGTAGTCTCTTTATCAGTTCATGCATACAGATCTTTGTGATTCCTTTTTATGGCTGCATAGCAATACATCGTATGAATTTACCATAGTTTATTCAACTAGTCTCCAGTAGATGGGCTTTTAGTTTCATTCCAATATTTTTACAACAAGTAATGTCATAATGAATAATCTTGTCCATATGTCACGGTGTATACGTGAAAGTATATCATTAGAATAAAATTCTACAAGTGGGATCATTGAGTTAAAGAGTACATGAACCTGTAGTTTCAACTAGATATTCATGAATTCCATTCCATTTGATTTTTACCATTTTGCTATATTACCAGAAATTATATGAGAGAATCTGTTTCCCTACAGTTTTGCCAACAATGTGATGCCAACTTTTTGCATTATCAATTTGATAAGGTAGAAATGGCATCTTAGTGCAATTTAAATATTTCTCTTATTATATTTAAAATTTGAGCAGCTTTTTATATGTTTAAGGGCTGCTTGTATATATATTTTTCTCTGAACCCTCTTTCATGTCTTTTGCAATTTTTCAAATTGAGTTTTTAGGTTTTTTTTTAATCTTGACATTTTATACACACATATACATTCATTTAGAGATTAGATATATGTTGCAAACCTATTTTACCAGTTTGTCATTTGTCTCTTTACTTTTTTATGGTGTTTTAATTATAATTTTATGTAATCAAATTTATAATTTTTTATTACATTTGGATTTGGGTCATATTTAGAAAGTCTTTAATCATAACCAAATTAAAAAGGAATTCAGCAATGTTCTGTATTAGGAAAGAGAATCATTTTATTTTTATCTTTAGTACTATGATCCGTTTGGAGTTTATCCTGATATGTGATATGAGGTATGGAACCAATTTTTAACTTTTGCAAAATAACTATCCAGTTGTCTCAACACAATTTATTAACTAGTCCATCTTTAATTCAGTGAATTGAGATACCACCTATTCCTATATTAAATTTCCATATATGCTTGGGTCCATTCCTGGACTTTTCACTCTATTCCATTAGCGGGCCTGCCTTGTTATATGTAAGGGACATCTATTTTAATTGCAGGGTGCTTTAAATTTAAATTAAAGTGTGCTTTAATATCTGGTGGGCTAGTTCTGCCTTATTTCTTGGCTTTGCACGTTTCTCACAATTATTTCATGTCTATTTTTCCAATAAATCAATAAATTGTATAGCTCCAGAAAAGCACTCATTATTTTATTGATATAAGATGAAATTTATAACAATATTTTTAAGATGTTGAATTATCTTGTTAAAGAATAAAAAACAACTTTCCATGTGTTCAAATCCATTTTGTGTCTTTCAAGAATCTTTTCAAGTTTTTTTTTTTATAGTGTTTGCTTATTTCTTTTTTACAACTTTATGGACGTATAATTGAAATTCAATAAACTGTAAATATTTCAACAGTTTTGACATTATGTGTGCACCATGAAACCATAATCACAGTCAAGATAAAGAACATTTCCATCACCCCCCAAAATTTCTTCATGCTTTTTATAATCCATCCATTCCAAATCTACTTTCTGTTACTGTAGATTACTTTGTATTTTCTAGAATTTACATGAATAAAACTGTTTAGTATGAACTAAATTTCACACAATTTTGAGATGCACCTAAATTGTTGCATGCATCAATTTAGTACAAGAATGTTCAATTTTATTACTGGGCAGCATTCCATTGTTTAGCTTTACTACAGTCTGCTTATTCATTCAACTGTTTATGAACATTTGAGTTGTTTTCAGTTATTAACTATTAAAAATAAAGTTTCTATAAACATAAGTGTGCAAGACATTTGTGAGTATATATTTTCTTTTTCTTTTTTTGAGTCAATACCCAGGATTGGAATGGCTGGGTCTTATGCTATGTATGTGTTTAACTTTTTCAGACATTTCCAAACTGTTTTTACTCTTTTGCATCCCCACCAGGAGTGTATGAGAGTTCTATTTCACATTCTCCATAACTGTTGGTATGGTCAGTTTTGTTAATTTTAGCTATTCCAATGGGTGTGTAGTGGAATCTCACTTCACTTTTAATTTGCATTTCCATAATGATTATTGATGGCTGTCTTTTTGTGTGCTGATCTGCTTTTAGTATACCTTCATTTGTGAAGTGTCTGTTCATCTCTTTTACCATTTTGCAGTTGGGTTGTTTATCCTATTATTAAGTTGGAAGATTTCTATATACAGTCTGGCTACAAGTCCTTTGTTTGATGTATATTTTTTGAATATTTCTTCATATATTGTGGTTTGACTTCCCCTGCCCTTAATTGTGATTTTCAAAGAGCAAACGTTTTTAATTTTGATGATGCCCAAATTCTTTTTAATATTTTCTGTTTTTTTTGCCCATTCCAAGATCACAAAGACTTTCTCCTGTGTTTTCTTTCAAAGTTTTGTAATTTTACTTTTAATATTTAGGTCTATGATTCATTTTATCTAATTTTTGCATATGGTGTGATGTAAGAGTCCATATATTTTTCTCCCAAGTAGATAAGCAATTGATTAGGACCTTTATATGAAAAGACTTTCCATTCCTTATTGGATTACCTTGGCATCTTTTCCATAAATCAAATGACCATATTTGAGTAGGAATATTTATGGACTTTCTTTTCTCTTCCACTGATCTATATTTCTATGATTATACCTTATTTTTATATTTATATAGTAAATCTTAAAATCAGGTAGGGTAAATACACAAACTTTGTTCTTTTATGAAAAATTGCTTTGGTTAGTCCATGCAGCTTTACATTTCCAAGTAAAATTTTAGAATCAGCTTCTCAATTTCTACAAAAAAAGCCTGTTGGAATTTTGATTGGGATTGCATATTAATCAATTTTGGGAGAATTATCAATTAAACAATTGGAATTTTCCATTCATTGCACATGATATATTTATCCATTTGTTTAGGACATCTTTAATTTTTAAAATATTTTGTAGTTTTTAGTGTAGCAGTTTTAGATGTCTTTTGTTAGATCTATTCCAGTATATTCTATGCTTTTTGGTGCTGAATAGGATTTTTAAAATTTCATCTCCAATTGTTGCTGAAATATAGGTAAAATCAATATGCATGTTAACTTTGTATCATATTACCTTGCTAAAGTAATTAATTAGTTTTAAAAGATTTTTTTATATACTGGAGTTTTCTACATAAATAATCATATCATCTATGAATAGAAACAATTTACTATGTGATCTTTATGCCTGTTATTGCTTTTTCTTAACTTAGTGCAATGGCTAAGGATTCCAGTACAATGTTGAATAGAAGTGAAATTGGGCATCCTTTCCTTATTTCTAATCTTAGGGAGAAAATTTATCAGTCGGCACTAGTATGATGTTATCTCTCAGCATTTTTAGGTGCCCTTTTAGTTTGAAAAATTCCTAAAGTTTCTAGTTTATTGGTTACTTTTACCAGGAATTTGTTTGTTGAACTTCATCAAAAGCTTTTTATGCATCTAATGAAATTATTATAATGGTTTTATACTTTATTCTGCTAAAATAGTGAATTGCAATAATTGCTGTTTGAATGTTGTCAACCTTGTATTCTTGGGATTAGCCCAACTTTCTGATGTAATATTCCTTTTATACATTGTTGAATCCAAATTTAATATTATTTAAAGGCTGTTGCATCTATAAGTCACCTATATTCATATGATATATTCTTATATACATAGTAATCTGCTTTCCTTCCCTTCTTCCTTTCTCCCTTTTTTCTTTCCTCCCTCCCTCCCTCGCTCCTTCCCTTCCCTCCCTTTCTTCCTTCCTTGAAGTGTTTTTGGTATTATGGTAATTCTAATCTCGTAAAACAAGTTGGGCAATAAACTTTCCTCTTCTATTTACTAAAAACTTTTGCAAGGTTAGTGTTATTTCATCCTTGAGTGTTTGAAAATATTCTTTATTAATACCATCTGGGTCCAGACTTTTCATTTTGGAAGGTTTTTGATAACAAATTCATTTTCTTTATTACATAGAGGGCTATTACGGTTGCCTGTTTCTTCTTGAATCAATTTTGGTAAGTTCTATTTTTAAGGATATTTGTCCATTTTATGTTAGAATACTTTTAATGTTTGAAGAATCTGTATGAAATCTATTTTTCATGTCTTATGTTGATGATTTGTGTTCTCTTTCTTTTGTTCTTGATCAAACTAGCTAAATATTTGTCACTTTTGTTGACCTACCCCAGAAATCAGCAAACTTTTTTTATACATTAGATTTGTGGGTCATGTGGTCTCTGTTACAACTATTCAACTCTGACGTTGTAGAATGAAATGACCATAGGCAATGAATGTGGGTTGTTGTGTTCCAGTAAAACCTTATTTAAAAATCAGGCAGTAAACCACAATGATATACCACTTCACGCCTGCTAGGATAGCTATAATTAAAAAAAGATGGAAAGTAATATATGTTGGCATGTATGTGGAGTAATGGAAACCCTCAGTCCAGTCATCACTGGGGTAATGTAAAATGGTACAGCCACTTTGGAAAACATTTTTTCAGTTTCTTTAAAAGTTAACTATAAATTTACCATATAACTTAGCAATTCCAGTCCTAGTTATCTACCAATGAAAAATGAAAATACATGTCCATACAAAAACTTGAACTTGAATGTTCATAGCAGCATTATCATAATAGCCCAACCAAAATTGGATACACCCAAATATCCATCAACTGATGAATGGATAAACAAAATGTGGTACAGACATACCTTGGAGAAATTGCGGGTTCTGTTTCAGACCCCTGCAATAAAGCAAATATCATAATAAAGTGAGCACATGCATTTTTTTGATTTCCCAGATTATACTGTAGTGTATTATGTGTGCAATAGCATTATGTCTTAAAAAAAACAATGTACATACCTTAATTAAAAATACTTTATTGCTTAAAAAAATGCTAACCATCATCTGAGTCTTCAGCAATTCATAATCTTTTTGCTGGTGGAGGTTCTTGCCTCAGTGGTGATGGCTGCTGACTGATCAGGGTGGTGGTTATTGAAGGGTGGGGTGGCTGTGGCAATTTCTTAAAATAAGACAACAATGAAAACTGTCACATTGATTGACTCTTCCTTTCATGAAAGATTTCTCTATAGCATGCAATGCTGTTTGATAGCATTTTTCCCATAGCAGAACTTCTTTCAAAATTGGAGTCAATACTCTCAGATCCTGCTGCTGCTTTTTCGACTAGGTTAAGGCAATATTTTAAATCCTTTGTTGTCATTGCAACAGTGTTCACAGTATCTTCATCAGGAGTAGATTCCATCTCAAGAAACACCTTTATTTCTCATCCATATGAAGCAATTCCTCATCCATTAAAGTTTTAGGGAAATGGATGTGGCTCAAGTGATTGGACTCCCGTCTACCATATAGGAAATCCAGAGTTTGATACCCAGGTCCTCTTGGTGAAAGGCAAGCTGGCCCACACGGTGAGCTGGCCCGAACGGAGAGCTGACAGATGCAGAGTGTGGACCCACACAGAATGCTGGCCCGTGCAGGAGTGCTGGTCCACGTGGAGGGCTGGCCTGCACAGAGAGCTGGCGCAGCAAGGTGACACAACAAAAAGAGACACAGAGGAGAGACAACAAGAGACACAGCAGACCAGGGAGCTGAGGTGGCACAAGAGATTGAGTGCCTCTCTCCCACTCCAGAAGGTCCCAGGATGGGTTCCTCGTGCTCCCTAAAGAGAAGACAAGCAGACACAGAAGTACACACAGAGAGCAGACAGAGAGCACAAAAACAATGGGGGTGGGGTGGGGAGATAAATAAATAAATGAACTTTGAAAAAAAGTTTTATCACGAGATTGCAGAAATTCAGTCACATCTTCAGGCTCCACATCTAATTCTAGTTTTCTTGCTATTTCTACCACAACTGTTTCCTCTATCTTTGGCATCTACTCATCTTTATTATTTCATCTTTTGCCCTTCATTCGGGTTTACTTTTTTTCTAGTTTCTTAAGGTAGAACTTCAGGTTATTGATATATAGATATTTCTTATTTTCTAATACAAATACTGAAAGCTATATGTTTACATCTAAGCACTGTTTTATTAGTATCCCACAAATTTTCATTTTCATTCAGTTAAAATATTTTCTAATTTCCCTTGTGTTTTGGTCTTTGACCCTAAAATTATTCAGAAGTTTGTTGCTGAATTTCCAGGTATTTAGGAGTTTTCTGCTTATTGTTATTGATTCTTAATTTAATTATATTGTTTTCAGAGAATATATTTTGAATGGTTTCAATCATTTTAAATTTTTTAAGACTTGCTTATGTCCCTGCACATGTTATATCTTAGTGAATGTACCACATGCACTGAAAAAGAACATGTATTCTGCAGTTGTTGGATGTAGTGTTCTATAAATATCAATTACATAAAGATAGTTGATAGTGTTCAGATCTTTCATGATTTTTTGTCTAATCATTTCGTCAATTACTGAGAAAGTGTGTTAAAATCTTTTACTATATTTGTGGAATTGTCTATTTTCTCCCTTTAATTCTATCAATTTTTCTTCATGTATTTTGAAAAGCCTTTTTTAGGTTCATACACATTTATAATTGATATGTGTTAGTGATGAATTTTATGTCTTCTTATTATAAAATATTCCTTCTCTCCAGTAACAGTCTTGGTCTTGAAGTCTATTTCATCTGATATTTGAATAGCTACTTTATCTTCTTATGCCTATGATTGCATGGCATACTTTCATTTACTTTCAACTTGTCTGTGCTTTAATATTTAAAGATGTCTGTTGTAAGCAGCTTTTTCTCCAGTTTATCAATCTCTGCATTTTAATTGGTGTGTTTAGCCATTAACATTCAATTCAATTATTTATATAGTTATAATTGTCTGCTTTTTTATTATTTTCTTTCTGTCACTTCTGTTTTTTATTTCTGTTTCCTCTTTCTTGTAATTTTTTTTTTTTTTTTTTTTAGTCTCGTAATTTAATTTATCTAATAGCTTTTTGGGAATCTCTTTTTGTACAATGTTTTTAGTGGGTTCTCTAGGGATTATAAAATACATACTTAAACTTCTTCATTATAGTTAGAGTTAATATTGTACCACATTATATAAAATGTGGAAATCTTGCAGTCTTTTAGGTTCCTTCTTGCCAATGATCTTTATATTATAGTCAATGTATATTTATATCTACCTGCTTTGAAAACCCAACCAGACAATGTTATAATATTTGCTATCAACAGAATTATATATTTTAAAGAACCTAAATGGAAAATTAGTCTTCTATCTTTACCCAGATATTTACCATTTATTTTGTTCTTCCTTTATTCCTGAAGATCCAAGTTCATCTCTGGTATCAATTTCCTTCTACTTCAAGAACTTCCTTTAGTATTTAAGAGATGAATTCTTTTATTTTCCTACATCTCAGACTATCATTGGTTTTTCTTCATTTATTTATTTAGTTAGTTAGTTTTTCTTTTTTCTTTTCTTCATTTTTTGAGGGTTATTTTCACTGGATATAGACTTTGAGGTTGACAATTCTTTTCTTATAGCACTTTAAAGATGGCCCACTTTCTTCTGGCCTTCCTAGTTTCTGGTGAGAAATATGTGATCATTTAAATCATTGTTCCCCTGTATGTAATGTGTAATTTTGTAAGTGCTTTCAAGATTTTTATATATCTTTGATTTACAGTTTGATTATGATGTATCTGGGCATGTGTTGGGGATTGAATCATACCCCCTACAAAAGGCATGTTCAGGTCCCAACCCCTGGTCCTATGGGTGTGAACCCACCTGCAAACAGAACCTTTGAAGATGTTATTAGTTAAGGCCTGCCCAAACTGAAAGAGGGGGGATCTTAATTCAATATGGCTTAAGTCTTTATAAGCAAAGGAAATTGGACACAGAGAAGCCACAGAAAGCAGCCAGAAGCTGAAAGTAAACAGAACCAAGAAGAGAAAGGAGAAGATGCCATTGTGTGCATTACTATGTGACACAAAGTCAAGGAACCCCAAAGTTTGTTGGCCTGCCAGAAAATATTAACACTGGGAGGAATCAAGCCTTCTAGCCTCTGAAACCACGAGTCAACAACTTCCTCTTATTAATTCATCCTATTGTATGGTATTTGTTTTAGCAGCTGAAGAGCTAAAACAGCATTGTTTGTTGAGTTGGTTGATTATACATTGTTTGGGGCTCAATGAGCTTCTTAAATCTGTACAATTATGTCTGTTACCATATTTGGGAATTTTTAGCAATTATTTCTTCTGCTGCAATCTTTTTCTCTTCTTCTGCCACCCCAATGACATATAGTTTAGAACTTTTGATATTTTCCCACATATCCCTGAGGTATTGTCATTTGTTTTCCATCCTTTTTTTCTTTCTTTTTCAGATTGGATAGTTAGTTTCTCTTCATCTATCTTTGAGTTCGTTAACTTTCATCTCTCATTTTCATGCTTTAGTTGAGTCTTTCTATGAAATTTTTAATTTTGGAAACTGTATTTTTTAAGTCTAACATTTCTATTCAGTTCATTTTTGTGGGTTCTATTTCTCTGCAAGAAATTCTCATTCCTTTTCTTTCAAGTGGGTTTTCCTTTACTTCATGGAGAATCATCATTTTTAAGGGGTGTGATAAGCTGGAGACATAGACTGTTTTGGGTTCATGCCACCATGCCAGAACTAGAACCTACATACATTTTTCTTTTAAAGCTTATTCTTAAGTATTTTGTATTTATTGTTAATATAAATGGGTTTTCTCTTTCATTATGCCTTTTAACTGATAATTGCTTGTATATTTCTATTAGTCAGGGTTCTCTCAGGAAACAGAATCAACAGGAGAGATCTGTCAATAATATGAAATTTTAAAAGAGTCTCTCACATGACCGTGGGGATGCACAAGTCCAGGTTCCACAGGCAGACTGCAAACCAGTGGCTCCGATGAAAGTCCGATGAAAGGTCATTGATGAGTTTCTGGGAGAAGTTGGCTTTCCAACGACGAGCTGGGAAATTCTCTCTGAATGTTGAAATCACTTCCCCTTTTAAGCCATTCAACTGATTGGATAAAAGCACCACCCATTGATGATGAAATCTCCCTGATTGATACAGATGTCATCAGCCATCCACGCAGTAAACTCACTGGTGATTGAAATCCATAAATACTCTTGTATTACAATTAGCCCAGTGCTTGCTAGAACAAACACCTGGACATAATTACCTGGCCGAGTTGACACATTAGCCTAACCATCACAATATTCAAAGATTATTTGCATATATTAATTTTGTACCTTGCTACTTCGCTAAATTATTTTATTACTTGTGCTAGTTTTGTCATTGATTCTTTTGAGTTTTATGGATATTTTATCATAGTTTCTTCAAATAGATGTAATTTTCCTTGTCCTTTTAATTCCTCTAATTATTTTCTCTTGTCTAATTGTATTGGTTAAACTGTAATATATTGTTAAATAATGGAAGAGATAGTCAGTATCTTTAATTTATTCCTGACCTTAGTGGGACTACTTCCCTATTAAATAAAAATAAGATTTTAGAACTGAGTTATATATATTTAATGTCCAAGAAGAATCCATTTCTATTTTATTGTGTGTGCATTATTATTATTTTTTTAAAGATGCTTATATTACATAAATGTTACACAGAAATTACAGGGATTTCCATGGTGTGTGCATTATTTAATCAAGGATAGATGCTGAGTTTGTGAAAGCATTTTAAATGTCTATAGAAATAATCATATATCATTTCTCCTTAGATATTAATGGTAGCACACTAATATTAATGAATTCCTAATATCAAAACATCTTGGAATAAATAACAATTGATTATGGTGCATTTTATGAATATACCATTGAAATCTGTTTGCTGAAGTAAGACTTGTTTTTAGTTTTCTTTTTATGTTTTGTGTGATTTAGACACCAATGATTTATTTGCTTCATGAAAGTATTTTGGAAGTTTACCTCCTTTTTCTGTATTTTGAAGAAAGGCTATTAGAATATCTCTAAGAAAATATCTGGACCTGGTGCTCCTTGTGGGGGTAATTCTTAGATACCTTGCTGATTTTTCCTTTGAAAATTTGTCTGTTAAAAGTCTTTTATCTCTACTAAGGTCAGTTTTGGTATATTGTATTTTCCCATGGAACTGTCAGTTTTATTTAGATTTTCAAATGTATTTGCATAATGACATGCAAAATGTCTATCATGACTTGTAAAATTTACTCTGTTTCAAAGGTTATTTCCCCAAAGTCATTTCTTATTTTATATTTCTGTCATTTCTCCTTTTTCTGAGGTAGAGTAGCTAGGGGATTGCCTATTTTGTTCTTATTTTTTTCAAAACCAGCATTTTGATTTATTTATTACTTTTACCATTTCTCTGCTTCCTGCTTAATTTCTGCTTTTATATTGTGAGATATCTTCCTTCTACTTGTTTTACCCTACTCTTTTGAGTTGGGAATTTATTTCATTTATTTTCAGTTTATATTTTTATTGATGAGTCATAAGTGTGTAGGACTATGCATATTCCTCTGATCACTGTTTAAATTGAATCTCATAAATTTCCTAGGAAGAATTCATGAATAGGTTATTTATTGAGTTTTTATCTATAGCAAACTATTTTTCTGTAAGCTTAATACTTATAAGAAAGCTTGCTGGATACAATAATCTTGGCTCACATATTTTTTTACTTGAGTTTCTTGAATTTGTTCTTCTACTGTTTTCTTGCTTTGTATATTGCATTCATATTTTATTCCTTTGTAAGTGACTTGGCCTTTTTTTGCTTGGATGCCGAGAAGATTGCTTCTCTGTCTTTAATATCTAATGGTTTTATTAGGCTGTCTTGGAGTTGGTGCTTTGGGATCAATTTCCCAGGTACCTAATGGGACATTTCTGTACATAAGTCCAGGTTTTCTTTTATCTATAGAAATGTTACTTGGAATACAGTTTAAATATTAATTCTCTTGCTGCATTATTTTTTCCCTTTTTCAGAAATCATATCTTCTATATCATTTTCTCTGATACTTTTTAAATACTTTTAAAAATTTTGTTTTCATTTTTTTTGGAATTTTTCACTTTTTCTCTTAATTCTCATTATTAATTTTCAGTGAAATTCATTTTTTCTTGAGTACTATGAAATTATTTTTCCTATCTAAAATGATTTTGCATTTTCCTTCAATTTCTATTCCAGGTTCCATACATTCCTTTTCATATATGAGGTTATTTGTTCATTTAATTCTACTTTTTGGATTTAATTTTTTTTCTTAACTGCAGATACTTGTGTAAAGATATTTAATTCAGAGTGGACAGCTGTGTAACAGATTTCCTCTGCTTTGTAGGTGGCCTTTGGGGAGAATTTTCATCAGCAGAAATGTATTACTTATTAGTTAATTTTTTTTATTGCAGTTTTGTATAGGTGCTATAAGTCATTTTCTGTTCATTTGCAATGTCTTTTTCTTCTTGATCATCCATATGTGCAAGGTAAAGTATTTGAGGGTATTACTGGTTTCTTGTTTTAAGGGGGCTTTTTCTTTCTGTTGGTATAGTGATACAAAATTAATGGTACATAAATTTAAATATAGCTGATGTGTTTTCTAATTTTAGGATTGTTTTGTTGCTATAGGAGCCCTACTTTCCAAAGCTGGCTTCCTTCTTTCTCTTTATCACTAAGTCTCCAAGGTGCCTCTTGCTCCAAGTTGCCTCATCCCCAGGAATTATATCTTATTAAGATTGCCATAAGTTATCCTTCACCCTTAAAGCCTCATCTTTTTTTTTTTTTAATATTAAAAAAATTTTTTTAAAGATACTTAGATGACATAAATGTTACACAAAAAATGTAGGGTTTCCCGTATGCCCTGCTCCCCACACCTCCCACACCCTCCCACATAAACAACATCCTTCATTAGTGTGGCATATTCATTGCAACTGATAAATGCATCTTGGGGCATTGCCATTAAGCATGGACCATAGTTCGCATTGTAGTTTATACTCTCTCCCACACAATTCTGCAGGCTATGGGAAGATATATAATGGCATATATCTATCATTGCAATGCCATTTAGGATGATTCCCAAGTCCCGAAAAAGCCCACGCATTACACTTGTCTTTCCTTCCTCCTGCCCTCAGAGCCTCTGGTGGCCACTGCCTCCATGCTGTAATTTCTTCCATTGCTAGAATCATAACAAGTCTATAGTAGAATACCAGTAAGTCCACTCTAGTCCATAGTTCATTCCCCAATCCTGAGGATTCTGGGATGGTGATGTCCACTCCACCTCTAATTGGGAGGGGACTTCGATCCCATACAGCTGATGGATGGGACTTTCTTGCTTGCACTTGTAGACTGTCTCATTTCCTTGGTATGGTGGTTATCAATCCTCACCTCTTTGTTAGTTGTCCTGGGTGAGCCCAATGAACTGGAGAGTAGGTGTTGCAACTCCTCTGACACTCAGGGCCCAGCTGGCACATGGACAGCCCAAAGATTCAAGTCTCTTGGACGTACACCTACCACTTCAGGACCAAGTATAGATTCAAATAGAAGGGTCAGATAAGCCATATGTAGGGAAGCCATAACTGAGTCCAACTCTGTCACTTTCAGGAGCACAAACTCCAAAGTAGGGCCCACTGGCAAGGCATCAAACTCTGGAGCTATCTGCCTTGACCATAGGACCTGGCTGTCACCAGAGCCCTCAGGACCCCCACTATATGAAGTAGTATTCACTTTGGCAGTCTATGAGACCCTGCTGAGATGTGTATAAGCGTTACTTCTGGGATGACCTCCCGACTCACTTTGAAGTATCTTACCATATAAACTTATTTGTCTTTCCCTTTTCCCCCTTTTATTTGAGGTCTTTTTCCAGTTGCATTGCTAGTTGTTGCTTGGTAGTAATCCCACAGTGCCAAGGAGGCTTATCCCCGGGAGTCATGTCCTATGCTGGGGGGAAGGTAATGCATTTACATGCTGTGTTTGGCTTACAGAGAGGCCACATTTGAGCAACAAGGAGGAGGCAACTCTTAGGCACACCACAACACTAGCTAAGTATCAATTTCAAGAGCAAAGTCTCACAAGCATAGTCATCAATATCAAGGGCCCATCAACGGACCATCCTCCTTCACCAGTGGACCATGCCTCTCCACTTGGGGGACAGTTGCTGTGACATTAGAGAATGTGGCAGATCTCTCCAGAATGGGAATTCAATATTCTTTTGGTTATTCTGTGGATCTCCACCCACTGTGACAATGCCCTGTGAACATTTGAACACATTTATATATCTTATATGTATGTCCAGGCAAACTTACTCCTGAAGTATCCCCCATCACTGATACCCCACATCAGTGATCCTCTCCTGCCCCAGTTGTAACTGTTCTGTGATCTAAAGCTTCTTCAAAAATGAAACCAATAAAATAGCCAAATACAATTAATAGGAAAATGAAATAATAATGGTAGGTTTAAATATAAGAAATAAAATACATAAAAATTTAAAGAAAACTAAAAATAAAATAAAATTTGAAAATTGGGATATTAAAAAATAATGAAAAGTATTAAAAAATTTGTTTTCGACTTTTTGCCTTTCATCACTGTAATATCTGTTGTCCTGTATGTACAATGACACTTTCTTCCATTTATTCCCCAGTGTCTTACTTTTTTTCATTATGTTTTCAAAGAAGTTTTAGGTCACAGTAAAGTCACATACAGAATGCAGGGGATTCCCATATACCCAACACCCTCCCCCCTTTCCCCCTTCCTGTATTAATACCTTTTTATATGTTGTGGTGCATTTGTTACAACTGATATACAAATAGTGAAACATAGCTACTAACTATGGTCAATGGTTTACATTATGGTTTATATTTTAGAGTGTACACTTATATAAATTTTGATGATATTTAACATGACCTGTGTCCATCATTGCAAGATCATGTAGAACACTTCCATTGCCCACTAAATACCCCTTGTTCCATCTATTCTATTCCTCCCTCCCCTTCCCCTTGGGCCCATGGCAACCACCTGGCTTCACTCCTTGGCTGACAAGATTCATAGTTGCAATAACACTGAGGTCTTGATACACTGGTTTGTCCTCCCCTATTAGGAACCACCCACATTCTCTCAAAAGACTCCCGCTGCCCCTCTGTTTGAAAACATATCGGTCCTCCCCAGAATGGGAGTCCAGCTACTTCTTACTCATTATGTGGGTCTTTACCCACTGATAAAACACATGATGACAAAATGATCACTTTCACATTCCCTAGAAGTCTGTCCCAGGTGTGCCCTGTCCCAAATGCCCCCCCATCAAACACCCTAAACCAGTAACCCTTCCTTGTCATATTGCCATAAGAGCATTCCCAATTTTGTACTTTCAACCACATACCCACCAATCCTCAGTGTTCACCTGGTCCCTCCCCCAACCCTCCCCCCAGTTCCATGGACCGTTTCTTCCTGGAAATATTTGGCAACCATTTATCTGATAGGAATCCAATATCTAGCATATATAAAGAAATCCTACACCTTGAAAATAAAAAGACAAACAACATATATAAAAAATGGGCAAATAACTTGAAAAGACACTTCTCCAAGGAAGAAATACAAATGGTTAATAAGCACATGAAAAGATGCTCAGCATCTCTAGCTATTAGGGAAATGTAAATCAAAACTACAATGAGATACCATCTTACATTCATTAAACTGGTGGCTATTGAAAAAACAGAGGACTACAAGTGTTGGAGAGGATGTGGAAGAATGGGAACCTTCATCCACTGCTGGTGGGAATGAAGAATGGTCCAGCCATTGTGGAGTCTGGCAGTTACTCAAAAAACTAACTATAGAACTGCCATATGATCCAGCAATTCCACTGCTGGGTATATACCCAGAAGAATTGAAAGCAAGGACATGAGAGAGTTTTAGTTTTGATGCTGGATGCCAGGGAAGTAAATACATGGAGAAGAATACAGAAGCAGATACACAGGAAGAGAAAAAGCTCCATAGACACAGCGCCAGGAACAGAGATGAGCTGGATAGTTTACAGCTGACATTGTGGAAAGAACAGAGCAGCTGAGCCTGAGAAGAAATGAGCTCCAGGGAGAGAGATAAGCCCTCTAGCCTACTGATGAGTTTGGAAGAAACTGGAACTATGGAGCATTAGGAGGGAGAGAAAGGCTGAGCACTCACAGAGACTGGCAGTCATTGGTGAGGGAAGTAAGTTACTCTTTTATGACCTTGTGACTGTAAGCTTCTACCCTAAGTAAATACCCTTTATAAAAACCAACAGACTTCTGGTACTTTGCATCAGCACCTCTTTGGCTGATTAATACACCATAATTCCCCCATTTCTTAATTCTCTCTTTGTTTTATTTACCTCAGTTAGTTAAAATGTCTTCAAATAGATTTCCCAGTCACAGTGGATAGGTGGTATATTTTCTGAGCCATTGAATATATAAAATAATGTTTTTCTGTGGCCTTCATACCTGAATGATAATATTTTCTGACTCAAATTCTTGAGTCACAACATTTTCCATTGTTTTGTGGTTGTCTGGTATTCAGTGTCAAAGAAGTCTGAGAATAGTCTGGTTCTTTTCTTTGCAAATGATGTGTTTTTTGTTTTAGATTTTGTTTTCATTTCATTGCCTGGGGTTTAAGTCAATGTTATACTCACTTTGTAAAAAGAATTTAGTAGATTTCCTTTTTATTCTATTTCATGAACATTTTAAACAGCATTAAAGCTATCCTTTCCTTAGAGGCATGGTAGATACTCTTGTGATATAATCTGAAGACCGGTGCATTTTAAAAGATTATCCTTGAAAATTATTCATTTCATCCAGTTCCTAAAGTATAATCTCTTAAAGCTGAGAAAATTATTGTTGTACTTAGTTTAACCATTTTGCAAATTTATGCTGCCTCTCATTTTTCTTAATTTAGTTATCATTTACCTATTTTATTATTGTCTGTTATCAAACAATTGGCTCTTATTTTATTAGTTATACCAATTTCTAACACATTAATTTCTTGTCATTTACCTAGGAGACTTTTGCAAATATTTTTTCCGATTTCTTGGTTGGATTTTTAATTTCTACATTGTCTGTGCTTACAAGCTTTATTTTCTGTTACTTAACCATTATCTCCACATTTTCTTTAGTTTCAGAATTATACTTAAGTGGATTAAATGCTCATGACCAGGTCTTTTGTTTTAGGGTCTCCATTTATATTGTGGTTGGCTAAGGTTTTTGTATTAGTAGTGTCTTCAAGACAGGCTCAAGGAATTATAGATCCAGCAGGTTGAAACTATTTTTCTGTTACTCTTACATCCTAATGACAAATTGGCTAATATAAAATCCTTGACTCACACTTTCTTCTTCAGGATTTTATAACAACTTTTAGAGTCAAAATGTGCTGTGGAAAAGTCTGAAATGAATCTCTTTTTTCCCCCATAATAAATCACAGTTTTCAAAGCTTTGTTCCTTTTTCTTCAAAGTTGATAATTTTACCAGAATATATTTTTAGTGTTGATGACTGTGTAATCAATTTTCCCATGACATTGTAAGGCATGTCCTTATAATCTATAAATTAAAGTTTCTTTTACTTCTGGCAAGAGTAATCAAATACCTTTAAATATTTTCCATTCCATTACTTCTCATCTTTTTTGTGGGGGAAGGGCATGGGGTTAGCAGAAGGAGACACCAATTATACTAAAGTTGGATTTTTTTGTATGTATAAATATATAATCTTCTTTCTAATACTTTTAATTTTATTTATTTCTACTTCATTTTGCTCCTTTTTCTCAATCCCATCACTTGTATCCTTTGCTGGGTTTTCAAAAGCTTCTATTTTGGTGCTTCTAATGTGCCCTTTATTTGTGTTTGTGGTTTTAATTATATATATATTCACTTCATGCCTGAGTAAAAGCTCCACTTTTATTTCCTTCTGTTGTCTTATATCTTTCCCCTTATTTTATGAACAATTTCTTTGAAGGTAATTTAGAGGCAATTATGGTTCTGATTTTTAAATTTTTGTTTCTGTAGCAGCATATTTGCCCACAATTGTTATTTGCTCCATGGAAAATTTTTAGAATGAGTATTTTCCATCTATCCTTTCTTTCCATATTCCTTTCTTCTGTTTATTTATAACATCTTCATAGTAATTCTGTGTTAGTTATTTTGGTCTTATTATTTCATATTTGAGTGACATTAGGACTTCCAGGACTTGCTATTCAATTCAAAGATTCTTATGGGTTAAGGATCAGGACTGTGTTTCAATCTTGGGGAATTCTCGTTAGGACATAGGTGTGTATGTGTGTGTGTATGTGGCTTTTATCCTTTACTTTTCCTAACTGAGATGAGCATGGCAGGGTTGTTCCAAATATGCAAAGTCTCTCATCCTCTTCTTTACTGACAGACATCTTCTGGCAAATATGGCTACTTTGTGTGATTTCTTGAGATATTGTGATCTTGTGCCAAAATGAATACAGAGAAGTGATAGCAACCAGCCAGTATTCCCATTCTCATTATTCCAAACAACAATTCATAGGCTGGGGATGCCAGTTACTTTGGAGATCTGTGCTCTAACAGCTTTGTCTGACATCTACAAACATAAGGATATGTCTTTGATTTCTTCCCATAACCCTGTTAGACCTTTACTATATTCAGTAGCTCTTACTCATAAACTGTGATAAATTATAGACGTCTCCTGGTTTTATTGAAATTGGAGATTGTACTCTTGTTGCTAATTTTCCTGTTGCTAGTTTTGTGTGATAGATCCATCTAAGAGTAGAAAGAAGAAACTTCTATCTTTTTCTATCATTTTAAAATGGAAAGGACTCTCCTTTCATATCATTTTAAGGAGTCAAAGCAGAGGTTTCTAAAGCTTTCAATGACTTATTATAGAAAATAATACTAGGAGTTTTTTTTGTGAATCTTCACAACATGCTCTCTTTATTGCCATAGATTTTATGGGACTAATGTTGGCTTTTTTTCTGCTTGCTCTTAGGGAAAACATCATTAAGTTTTAAGATTTGCCATCAGAAAGGATTGGTAGTATGTTCAGGTCTTCACAACATCTTCTGGATATCTAGAAAATTATTTCTCTTAAATCTAAACTTTAAGTTCAGTTTTATCTCAAATTACCATTTTAAAAGACACTGATTTAGTACAAGCTTTCTGGATATTTTCTTGCTCTTTCAGATTCCCTCTCTAAACAAGAGAGTTTTATGCAATTTGTAATTTTTTTTTTTTATAAAGATTTTATTTATTTATTCATTTATCCCCCCCTTGCTGCTTGTGCTCGCTGGGTCAGCTAACCACGCCGTGCGGGCGGGCTTGCCTTCACCAGGAGGCCCCGGGAACCGAACCTGGGGCCTCCCATATGGTAAACGGGAGCCCTACTGATTGAGCCACAGCCGCTTCCCCAGTTTGTAATTTTGTGAACATTGAAATTACATGAAAGGTCACAACTTCCAGCCTGAACTTCTAACATTTTTGTCTCTTCCCCAGTTTAGCTGACTTAAGAAGTCTCTTCTCATTCCTCTGCACTTTCTTCTGTTCTGTGCTCTGGGAATTACCATTTTTGGAATGATGGTAATAAAAAATAATATAATGGGTATAAATGTGTGTGTGGGGTGGCAAAACCTTGGCTCTATCTGGCCACAAATAAATTCCTCTGGAGTTGGAAAATGGCACCTATTTTTCTGGTCAGTTCATCTTCATTGTCTCATAGTTAAGTACTTACAGGGAAGGTGATTCGAAGTCTTTTCCAACCTTATTTGGGGCCATCTGGGCTGTTCTGGTTCAGAGATTAGAGCATGTGTTGTGCAGTCCAAGAATGTACTTCTTGAATTTATCCCCATGGCTGAATTCGTGGAAATTCCAGCTGGACTTTGGCATATGGTTTTCTCTTATCTTGAGCTTACAGTGATGCTGCCAGTTTATTATTATTTTTTTTTAAATTTTCATGGATATTTTAATGTGAATTTGGGAGTGCTGTCATAAGCATTTCAAGTCTGCTATCATATTAACTTCCATAGTCTCACAATGGAGCCACATCTTAAGTGCCCTGAAAGCAGGGACTTATTAATCTTAGTCAGAGCTCTTCACTGAGTAAGTGCCCAGTAAATATGTTTTGGTTTAGAACTGAATAAAAGGAAAGTTAAATTTTCCTTGGTTTTTACTTTAATATGCTAATTATGAACTCTATATTAGTCTAGTTCTAGATACTCTAAGTACATGAAAGTGAAAAAACTCACACAGAAAAGAAAATTCCATCTATACTTCAGATTCAGGTTAATTGTACAAATCTTACTCTAGTTGAAATTCCCATTTTATTTTTTAAGAGAACTTGATTTTTAAATGAATGGGACAGCTAGAAGACTTAGAGGTTAAGCTCTTGTTAACTACAAATAAAGTTTCCTTTAGTTTAATCTAACAAATAGCTCACAACATATGGTGCATCATTCAGCTTGGTTAAATTGATTAAAAAACCAATTAATTACAAACATCCACTACTGTCAAGAGATATACTGGGCTTAATGGAATATCCAAATGATATGGTATATCCACTTCGTTTATCAGTATTTTTGCTTCCTAGAGTCATGATGACAATTAGTATTATAGGATCTATCTTAGACCATAATATACACTCTCCAATATCATTTAAAGGCCATGCCTATTCATTAGAATATAAGTTCCCCTTCATTTATATCATAACTACCTTAAGATAAGGCTGTCTTTCCTTCTTTTTTTCTTTTGCATGACTACTAGACACAGAGAAGTGTTATAATGTTTAATCTAGAAGCATGGTCTGATGGATAGATTATGGAATTTAGATCAAAGGAACTGTATTTGAATTTCTATCTTTGCCATTCATTAGCTATAGGACATTGGGCATGCCACTTACCCTCTCTCATGTTTGGAAGGGTGTGTAAATGAGGAAATGTATGTGAATAAACCTAAAAATTATAAATATGTAATAAAGCAATAAGCTTTATTGACTGTGTATAGTTTCTCTTCAGATGGACTGCATCCAGCTATCAGAGCCAGATCAACTAGGCAGATGACTAGAGCATTAAAATGCCACAGGGAATGCAAAAAGATGAAGGAAAGGTCATTTATCAGAACTCTTGGTGGTGGTGGTGGGTCTGCATGTGTTTAAAAGGCATATTTTGATAAGTCATTTAGAGAAACCCTTGTGGCAGTTTGAGATTATTTATGAATTCCAAAATGAGAGATTTTGTTTGTAAACTGGTCTGTTTCTCTGGGCATGATATCCTTTGGTTATATTAGATTTGGCTGAGATGACTTTGATTAAATTATGTTAAGATTAGGGCTTTGATTCAACCATGTCTGTAGGGTGTAACTCAGTTTGAGTCCCTGCCCCCTTGGTGGGCTTTATAAATGGACACTCACTCAAGAAGACACACAGAAGAAAGCACAGGAAGAAAGGGAGCTCCATAGGTACAGCGAGGCTAGAACTTTGATTCTGTGGCCCCAGGAAGAGAGATGAGCCATTTGCCTGATAGTTTGCAGCTAAAGAGAACACAGCAGCTGAGATGAGGAGGCCTGGAAAGAAACAAACCCTATGCCAGCCTACAGCTGAAACTGGAAGAAGCTGGGCCCATGGAGCCTTAAGAGGAAGAAGGAAGAAGAGACCAGGCCCACCATCTTACTTTAGCACGTGGCAAATGACTTGAGTAAGAAAGTACCTCTTATAGTATCTTGAGTTGATTTCTTTAGGGCCTTGTAACTGTAAGCTTTTACTCCCCTCCCCTCATACCCTTTATAAAAACCAACAGATTTCTGGTACTTTGCCTCAGCACCACTTTGGCTGACTAAAACAACCCTCAAGGGACATGCTCAAGTATCAACAGATGGTAACTAAACTGCTTTCTAAGGAACTTCAAACAAGTTAACTCCAGCCTTCTGTTTTTCCGAGTGGAGTAGTGAAACTGGGGCTGCCTATGGGGCCCTTCTCCCTTTCCTCCCTTTATACACCTGAGCCATCTCTATAAATAAACACCAAACCATGAATTAAAAAATATCAGTTTTAAGGGTAACCATATTAACAGCCTTCCTGGGACATGCACATGATTTGATCTGGTGTTCATCATAGTATTCAATTATGTACTAATATGGGAGCAGCAGTGCTATATTCCCTAGCTTATCCATTCCTTGGCATTACTTGTTCTCATTTAGATCTCTATAGTTCAGCTTCTGTGACAGTTAGGCTAATGTATCAACTAGGCCAACTAATTGTGCCCAGTTGTTTGGTCAAGCAAGCACTGGGCTAATTGTAATACAAGTTCATTTATGGATTTTAGTCACCAGTGAGTTTACTGCATAGATAACTGATTACATCTACATCAATCAGGGAGATTGCCATCAGCAATGAGAGATGCTTTATCCAATCAGTTGAATGCCTTAAAAAGGGAAGTGATTTCAGTATTCAGAGGGAATTTCCCAGGTCATCTCTGGACAGTCAGCGTCTTCTGGAAACTCATCAAGGACCTTCACTGGACTTTCATAGGAGCCCCTGGTTTGCAGCCTGCCTACAGAACGTAGACTTGTGCATCCCCATGGTCACGTGAGAGACTCTTATAAAATCTCATATTATTGACAGATATCTCCTGTTGATGCTGTTTCCCTAGAGAACACTGGCTAATATAGCTTCTAACATCCTGAACTCTGATCTTTGGGTTTCTTACAGCTCTTGAAAGACTCAATGGTGGTTTCCTGTTTTATTCAATATTAATGAGGTTTGCACGACTCCTCTGTGCGAAGGCCAAGAAATGCCTACATTTGTGGCCTGGGAAGCCCCTAATAAGTACTCATCTTCTTCCTTTCAGTGATTAGTTGCCTGGAATGCTGATTATTTTGCCTTAGGGGTCACCTGCAGGTAGGAAGTATAGACCACAGTAGATGGGTCTAAGTCTTCCTTTTTTATTATTACAACCCAAGAGATAATTTATAAAGGCTGACAATATTATATCAGTTTCCCCGAGAGTTGTTTTGATTCTCTGGGCCTCAGAGCAAACCCTGTTTAGAACAGAAACTATTTGTTTATACAGCCAGACTTTGTAGATGATTTATTATATATTCATCTGGGAAAACTGCAACTCAGGCAATTCAGGACTTTTAACTTTTTCTAAAACCTCTGGCAGCAATAGGTTATGTTTTCAGACAAAAGCAATGTCACTTGATGTACAATCCACTTGTTATTTATCCTTCTGCTTTTGGAAGACAATGCTAAGTCAGCCAAGGACACCTCCAAAAGGGTACTGTTATTAATAGAAATTAAATGGTGTACAACACAGAATATGCTTTCTTCAATTATATTCTAAAACAAGATGGAAAATAGTTCAATAACTGTGGAGCTGATATCTGATTTAAAATATGTTTTCTGCATATAATTTAATTTAATCTTGGCCCTGTATGAAATTTACAAATTATCAAGATGAAAATATTGATGCTGGATTTAATTTGCCCTATGTAAGGTGATACTTTTGAGCTAGCTAAAGGTTTGAGAAGCCCCTTAGAGCCTTGATCTTTTTTATCCATGACTTTAAGGCTGTTGGGAGCATATTCGTGGTACACAGAAGGAGGAAGCCACAAACTGTAACATAAACTACATAAATATGACTATCACTTTCTTACTTAAAATCATTCTAAGACTCAGACTAGTCTTCAGGGCAAAATCCAAATTCTTTAATATGACTTATGCATCTCCATGACTTGGCCCTTGATCACTTTTTTAACTTCATCACTAACCACCTCTTCCCAGCTTCCCCTCCAAGATATATACACACACACATACTTGTGCATACACACACACACACACACACACACCCCTAATTGCCATTCCTTAAAAAAATTTTGTTCTTTCATGACCTTGTGTCTTTGCCCACACTGTTTCTCTGTCCAAAATAATCTTTTCTCCTTTATCTGCCTAGCTAACCTTTATTTATCTTTAAAGGCTCAGCTATGAGCTCCAGCCCCACTTCCTTCAGGACACTTTCGCTGACTTCCAAGTTTGCCCCTTCTCTGTGCTTTCTTAGCATCCTTCTTATCATACTTCTAACTAGCACTCACTACGCTGCTGTAATTGTTGTTTACTCATTTGTGTCCTCCAACCAAACAGTGAGCTCTAATGATAGAGGCATTACATTTTACTGCTATATCCTGAGATCTAACAGTGTCTGGAATGTGGTAGGCATTTAATATCTTTTTTATGGGTGAATGAATGAATGAGTCAATCAATTAATTGATAATAAAGAGTGACAGTGAAATCAATAGCTTGTCCTCGACAGTCCTCTCATCTATAAAATGGATCAGAGTAAGAAAGATACTGAAATCACGAAACTTGAAATTCAATAGTTCTACAGCAATTTCTGTCTTCTCTAAAAGGACAATTTCTAAAAAAACAAAAAGCTTTAGTCTTTTCCCTGTCCCAGAACGTGATCGTTCTGTGCAATTAGACAGAAGTAAATTTAGTACTGGTAATGGGCTATGGATGAAGTTTGGCAGCTGATATAGACAGCTCTCCAATGATAATCAGATTGATTTTGGTCAACAAAGTCATTAAACATATTACCATTAATGTAGAGCTGTAATACAAGATGGTAACCATCCCCAGATATTTGTTGAGAGATTATGTGGCCAGGGCAGCAATTAGATTAGATGGTGGTCTCTCTTTTTGGAGTGCTGGAGAGATTTGTGGTTCTGCAAATGTATAATTACGTACTTAAACACATGCACACTCACACACGTACATACACAGAGTGAAGAAAGTATAACTAAATTGCATTTACTCCTGGGGGAAATGGAAGAGACCTACTATTTTGTTTGTTTTGGACTTGTGAAAATAAAGTTTAAATCCCCACATTGCACAGAGCACTAGTTACAGCTCTGTTGGCCAAAATCAAAGCAGAATGCTCATATTTTGGGCAACAGAAAGATCCAACTGTCCCATCCACCTGCCACAGTGCTTGAATTTCCCATCACTAGAGATTAAGTTATTTTATTTATGACAACACGTTTTTAGAAATTTCCTGTTAAAAGATAAATTCCCCTAGAAAGGATATCATATTTACCTACAATTAACTCTAAACTTAAACTAATTAAATAATTAGTTTACCATCATCAAATAGAGAGCCACCTCTTAAGGAAATGGGACAGTGGGAATGCTTGATTTGTAGGTGAGGAGAAATAAGTCCAGCATCTGGGATATTGCCCTAGGAAAGTGTGCAGCATCTGGAGGACTCATCATAGGAGTTAAACAGCTATGGGCAGCATGAGGGAGCTTGCCACCAGGAGAATCAGGGTGGAGGCAAATTAGAGTGAGGACCCTGACAAAAGGAGATGGGGAGATTCTGCAGGCAAATCCATTCACAATTTTTTCAGCATTAGCTCCTCTCAAAGTACCTAATAAAAATAATATGGAAATAAACAATAAATTTCATATATCATATAGACTATAGAGACATTGAAAGTTTCAGATTTTCAAGAATCTTAGGCATAGATGACCTACAAAGCTACAGGGGTTGAATCAATTCTGGACTTTGCATTTGGGCTTCATCATTGGTTTCTTCATGCCGCATGCTCTTCTTGGTATGTGCAGAAGACACTAAAAGCCAGGGTTGTAAAAACATGTTTTTCAGTTTCTCTAGAAGTGGTGATGGTTATACATTATACATTTCCAGTGACTTGGTCCCCATTGTGACCAACTGCACTTGTTTGCAAAAATTTATCAGAACTCAGGGTATAATTATTCTCACAGAGAACAAGTGAGGCCATAACTTAATGGGAACAACTTCAGGATCACATGGAAGCAGGTAACAGCTGGGGACAAAGTGGAAGGGACTGTAACTTGTCACAGCTTAGCTCAGACAATAAAAATGCATTAACTTGCAGGGCGATTTTGAGCATAGGCTATTAAAATTCATGTAATTTGAAACCTTTTTTAGAAACTGCAAAGCCCTAACTGATATTACTATTTTTATCTTATGGCACAGTAAAGATGAAACAACTGCAAAAAAGTTTGTCAAGCTAACCCCATCAGGGGCCTACCCAACAGCTGTCCTCCTTTTTGCCCAGTGGAACATGCATTTGGCGTTCACAGAAAACTTGCCTTTGTGTCTCCTCATGTGTTTGACACTCTATCAGACTCAGGGCATTCACCTTCTGCTTTCATCTCTGGGTGCTTTTAGTGAATTCTCCAATTCCCAGCCATGAAGGCTAATATGATAGCAGGACTTCAGGCATTTTTCATCAAGAAATCTCTCAACTTCTGCTACCTAAAATTAAAAAATATATCTCTGAAGGGCACAGTTTTTTTTTTTTTTTTCCTGCTCTCTATTTGTCGAGTGCTTTGTCCGGTGGGCTGATGTGCTTACATTCCATTACCATGAAATCAATTGTTGGAGAATTCATTCTCAATTTTTTTTTTTGTCCTCTGGACACAAAGCTACATTCAGAATAAGTTGTCTTTGGCAAGTTGCTTTCTTTCCTTTTACTGATGAGTTCTCTGAATTTTTCATGGCATGTTTGAGTATAATATCCCGTTAAAATAGTTTTGTTTTTTTTTTTTTTTTCATTTTCTCAAACATTATTGACTACTTTATTGACCAGTAGATAGTTTTTTTTACCTACATATGGACCTTTAGCTGCCAGCCATAGAGGAAATGGTGTGCTGGAGATCTTTCCTTTATGCATTAATTCAAAAGATCAATTTGTCCTTGTTTGTCTTATTCAATGATTTTTATCCTCATTGGTCCTCTTATTTCTTTCTCTTCATTCTTCAAAGCTGCACATATTCCTGAGCAGGCATGTTATGCTGCCTCTTTCTGATAATATTAATCTAGCTTTCGAGCTGTTCTATTAATGTACCTTAGCTCAGAAACACAAAGTGAAATGCTCATCTCACGCAACCTCAGTTTTTAATAGCAATTACTGCTCTATGCATTGCAATCATAGAAGGGCATTATGGCAGTCAACAAAATGCACCTCCTTTGAACAGAATGCTAAATTCACAATTTAATGTAGCCACAATCTTGTGTGATGCAGACAGCCAAGGATTAGAAGTGGGGAGACCTGAGTCCTAATTTCTATTCTGCATGCAAAAGTCATCTTACTTCTCCTGACTGTCTTGGATGATCTTTTATCTATAAAATTTGATGTTTTCACTAGTTAATCTCTAAGATTCCTGAAAATTTTAAAATTATATTTTCACAATTTCCCTTCTTCCTCTACAGATACAGCCTCCTTGGGTTGGGGAAGAAACAGAGTGATCAGGAAAGTCTTGACAGAGTGGTCATCTGAACTGAGCCTTGAGGGATGTGTGCAACTCTACCATATGGATGAAGAAAGGAAAAGTATTCTAAATAGAGGGAACAACAGGCGAAAAGTCACAAAGAAGTAGAATGGCATGGAGTTTTGGGAGAAGTTTGGTCAAAACTGCTGGTTTTGGACTTGAATGGAACTCAAACCAGGATGACAGTTCCTAGCTTAGTGAACTTTGTACTATCACATCACATCATATCACATCACTAACTTTGAATTGACACAGAATTTTATAGTTAAAGACTTTACATTGAACCATTTCTACAAGAACCATTTCTACAAGGGGTCTGTGGACCAAGTGGGTTTTCCCAGCTCTCAGGGAGAATGTGCTTCACTATGGAGGCTGCAGTTGGAGGACCAGCAACTATTATCTCCAAGTTGTATCTGCAATGTTCCATCCTGGTCTGGAGGCTGGACTACTGAAGGATTCCTGGAGCTTAAGTGGAATACAGGATGGGGAGAGATTGGTCCTTATTGCGACTAGAATGGTACAAATAGAATCAAAATTCAGATACAGTTCAATTGCTGGACAAAGAGGTGGAATTTGGACATGAAGCTCTGGGAAGGAAAATTCCAGGATGGAAGATTGTAGGTACAGCTTGGGGATAATAGCAAAGACGATACCTTCTGCATAAGATTAAATTAAATAAGGCAGTTAAAGTTTTAAAATGTTTAACAATTTATGGCATATAATACGCACTCAATAAATGATAGTTTAATTTAGTTTTGCTTTAAGGTACTGAAATTTAAACTCTGAAGGCTTCACTTGACTGGCTTCTAGTACAGAGGGCCTGGGGGAAGGGAGGAGGGAAGTAAGGCACATGTTGCTCAAGCCCAGGGCTTGGCTTGTCCTATTCTTCTCCCAACCCCAGCGTGGCCTTACAGACTCTTCCAGGCAACCTTTCCCTGTACTTTTGCTCTCATCTATTATGGGCCTCAGGCCCACCCCACCCCTTCAGTATTGGGGTTACAACACACTGTTACCTAGAGCCACCATGCTCAAGACTTTGAACTAAAATTCCTCTCAATCTCCCTCCCAGAAGCCCAAGGGAAAATTTTCTTACAGTCAGATAGCACTAGGGTGGGAGTCAAAAGACATGTTTTTATTGTTGTTGTTTCTTTGCAACTATACCATTAACAAGCTGTGCATTCTGAGCAAATCTGTCTGGATCTGAGTTTTGCCAGACAGAAAATGACAAAGAGAGAAATAATATACACAATGCTCACAAAGTTATTCTTTTATCCAGCAAGATGCTGTTCTCAATAGCCATGAGTTTGGATAAAAAATATATCAAAGGAGATAAGTAGCCACTTTTGGATACCTCAATAATTTGATAAGTGTAAGTCATTTGATTTTCTCTATTACAAGTCAAATTGAACAGTGCACCTTTATTGAATGCCTACTGTGTCTAAGTGCTCTGGTTAGGTCTCTGTACTGTATGTGCTAATGCTTAACAAATATACATTCTTTTAAAAAATACATTCTATAACTTGAAAGATTCTCTCTAGAATGAAACAATCCTCCTTATTTCCATTTTAACTAACATATGATCTGTGTAAACTAATGTATGGATCCATTAGCTTAACACTTTCTTGATAAGGGAAATTAAGTAAAAGAGGTTTTGTATAATAACTGTGCTGCATTGTTATCAACAGGTAAATTCTTGCCAAGCATTCCCTGTGCTAACATGGTTTCAAGGAGAGCTTTCTAATGGTACTTTTCCCCTGGAGAGTCTTAGTTTCCATTGTTCTATGAAATTAATGTTGTCATTCTGCACAGTAATAATAATCAAAGCTGTGAAAAATCACAAATTTAAATCTTTTTGATACATTTAATATAGGTTTGATTATCAAAAGTCTTCATAACTGAAGGAGTCATCCATGTTTAACATCTAAAGAGAAAGACTTTGTTGTAGAAAAAAGTTGATTTGTAAAAAAAACAATCGCTCAGTTTTGATTAAGGATTGGAGAAAGAACCTTCTTGAAAAATAAGAATCAATGGGATATAGAATAGAAAAATTTTCTTGTCAGTTCTAAAAACATATTTTACCAAGTCACATTTCCTTAAATTCAAGAATGTTCCACTGAGATAGGAAGATGCACAAGCAATAATATATGTTTTTGCTTCATCCTATTTCTGAGAGAAAAGGGCCTATATTACAGTATGAGTAATGCAAGCTAGACATTAAGAGAAATATCACTATAGGTAATTGCTAAACCTTGGAAGGGGTTACAGAAGAAAGAGTTGAGTTATCTATTTTGGGAGGCTTTAAAAGTAGGAGAGTCCACCTGTCTGTCTGAACTGGGACAAGTTAGTAACTATCAGTTTCATTTAATCATTTGTAAAATGGGGGAATCTTGTAGAGTCCTTCTAACTTTGAAAATTGAACTTTGGTCATTTTAAGTGTATCTTTTGGATGAAATTGGTGCTGTTGGAATGGGGCAGTTTGGTGAACTTGGCTGCTTCATGAGCTGTCTGTTACCATAGAACCATTCATGTTCTGTCTGCAGTTATTTCTCCTTCACCTAAGTTAATTAAACTGAAAACGAGAATAGAAACTATGACTTTTTAATATTCTTATATTTAGATTATTCTTATTTTTCAGTTCTTCAATACAGTTACTGTCATCCCACCAATTGCCCCACTGTATTTGTGTACCCTTTTTTCTGATATCTCTAGCTAAACACACTTTTCGGAGGTCTTCCGGGCCAAAGGAGAGCTCTTGTCCCTGAAATCCTCCCATTGCTCAAATGTGCAAAGGAAACTCGGAGATTCATCCTTAGTAGCTGCTGTGGGGCTGCTATTAGTGAAAGCACTTAGGTATTTGAAATGACACCCAAGGAGCTCTGCCCAAGTCAGTGCCTGGGTGAAACTGATATGAATATAAAAGCATAAGAGCATAAGAAGACATTTTGCAAATAGAATAAAGCCTGGTGACATTTTCATCATTATTATTTGTGCCTAGCTTTCATCTTCTCTCTGTTTTCCTCATTTCCATGAAGCTGAAAACATCATGAATGATGAGGCAGAATGTAAAGTTGACCAGTGTGGCCCATTCAGAATTATTCAGGAAATGAGATTATTAGAAATTTCTTTCAATAATGCAAAAAGCAAAGATTTTTTGTGAATTTACTTTTTTAAAGACCAGACTGTTTTACCATGTTCAAACATAAGCATAAATTAATTCCTTTCCCAACATATTTTTACTGAAAGGTATGTCCTATGTGTGTTTTCTAGTAGTATATAGTCCATTAAAATTAGGAAACATGATAGTGAAACTACTTATTATTGACCATTACCAAAACAACGTATCACTAAAGAGAACACATTAGAGCACCAAACCAGAAAAATATTGCATCATGGAGGCAATAAGGTGATTAAGAAAAATAATTTTTTTCAATATTAGTATGATGTGCTGTGACATATTTTGATGTGTGAGTTGGAGAAGTAAATTCAATTTATAAGATGATTGCAATAACATTTTAAAGAAAGGAATAGATTAAACAAAGAAATATTTCAGGAAAATGTGGTCGTTTGAAAATACCACTGTAGTTTGTTTTCTACCACCTTGACAATCTATTTTCTGTCCTATTTGTATTCATACGACCACAAATAGCAATAAATTATTGCTTTCCCTATCTGTGCCTGGATTGTGTGCAGTATATTTTAGAGACTCACTCACTTTCTTCCTGATCACAGAAAAGGGTTATAAATCTATCAGCAGAGAGATTTCCAAAGCATATGGCTCATGGGGAGAAATAGCTTGCATTTAGCTCAGACCAGCTGTCCAAAGCTCAACTATGTTAGTAACACATTTCAGGACAGTTAAACTGGGGAATATATTTAGAAAGTGCAAGCTAAGAAATATACACTTATCTTCACTTGATTTCAAAACATAAATTGCCATTGCACTCTTTCTTAGAGCAGAACTTAATGAATCATTCCTGGTTACCGAAGACCTGATTGAACAGGAATAATATTCACCACTTCAGACCCTGCATAGATGGCTTTCTGATAACTGATAAGTTCTTCAATTGTATGTCAGGTATGATTTCTGACACTGTGGAAGTTAAAACAGCAAGGGAAGACCCATTTGCATAAACTGGACCATCTGCAAATTTGCATTAGCCTTCAGACACTTAAGTGAAAATTAACCTCATTTTAAGATTCAGAGTTCATGAATTAAAATTAGTGAGTTAGCAGGCCTCCTTGGAGAAATGGCTGATCCTAGGGCTGGGACAGGGAAAATACAAGATGAGCCTGGAACATCTTGTAATTTCAGAAAGAAAGTGCTTAAAAAAAGAAAAAGAAAAAGAAAAAGAGACAATATGGAAGCTAGTCAAAAGGACACAGGAAGCAATCTGATAACCTGATGGAGCTCATAATGGCTAGAACTAGAACAATATGAGTAAGAAAATTAATAACTCTAGCTGTATTAAATCCCAATGATTAAACTAAATATCCACGAATTCATGCTAATATAAATAAATGATTTAAGTAAATAAACTGGGGCGGGGGTAGGGACAAATCTTCCTTACAGGAGAATTCAAAATTATATATATATTTCTCCCTCCTGAAAGCAGAGCTTAATTCCCTTTCTTTTGAATGTTACTGGACAAAATGAGTCACTTTCAAAGAACAGAGTGTGAAAAGGGAAAAAATAGTAACTTTAGAGTGGAAAAACCTGGCAGAAACCACCTCAATTAAGTGATAACTTTTTACATCACCTGTGATAAATCATGTTGATATCATATACACTGATACAATATGATGCAATGAAAAGGTCACTTCATCTTTGGTATTTTCCCTCAAAAGTTATAACCCAGTGTAATATGATAAAAACATCAGACAAACCCAAATTGAGGGACATTCTACAAAATAGCTGACCAATGCTCTTCAAAACTATCATGGTCTTAAAAACAAGGAAAGACTGAGAAACTGTTACAGATTAGAAGAGACCAAAGTGGCATGAAGACTATATGCAATGCAGTATACTGGATCAGATCCTTTAACAGAAAAAGGACATTAGTGGAAAAAATGGATAAAATACAAATGGTGTCTGTTAGTTTACCTAATAGTATTATAACAAGGTTAATTTATTAGTTTTGACAAATATACCATGGCTATGTAGGATGTTAATATTAAGGGAAGTTCGAAGAGAATATAGTGTTGAGTTTGAATTTTTAAAAAAGGATACTTAAATTTAATTTTCAACTGGACACATTCAAAATAAAATTAAATCTCAATTTCAGGGTGCTGAAATGGATCAGGAATATTTTGTAAGAAGATTGGTTCTACCAACAGGTGCTCCTTTTAACCACCTCTATTCTGGCATCTGTCCTTCTGTTGTTGTTTTTATTTATTTATTTATTTTTTTGGAGGTAACAGGGATTGAACCTGATACCTTGTACATGGGAGGCAGGCAATCAACCACTAACCTACATCTGCTCCCATCTGTCCTTGTTAAGATCTACTCCTTTAATTATTTTAGAAATCATGTCTATGTAATTAACTAATATCTTCAAATAGATGCATTCTCAAGGTTAGCAAGAAAGATAATAAATTCATTATTGCTTACTTATTAAAAGTTTGAATGAAAGAAACAATATTTATGGAAGATTTCCTGAAAGATACATGGTATATCCATTCCTGTAGGGAATCCACTCTACAGTATAGGTCTGGGTTGAGCCAAATCATAAGATCTGTCTGATGTCCTATTGACATCATGTGCTTTAATCTGCCCCAAATTACACAGCTCTGGGGAAGGAGCTATGGTTTAAAACCTAGATCTTTTGATTTCTACCTCAATTTCCCTTCCACTTCACTGGGCAGGAACCGAAAAAATGTAGCAATGCCACTGTAAAGTCAACACAAAGCTAAATTATGGCTAATTCCAGCCTTCACGATGTTTGATTAAATTGAGACTACTTGGTTAACGATTTTAGCTTTGTCCATTTCTCTCCAGTTAATTTTCTCACAAGTGCTGAATAAGCACAATTTATTTTATTTATTTATTTATTTATTTTTAAGGCTATGATCTTGAATAAGCACAATTTATAATCATCATTGGATGATGCTGAATTTCTACCCAGTCTTGATTATTTGGTCAATACTTTGATAAATGGAGTCACTGTGACTCTCGACTCTCTTGTCCCCTTGGACTTCTATCCCATTCCCTACGCCAGTCCTCAACTCCAGATAATGCCCTAGAATACAGCTGGAGAAGGTCATACAATGAATAAACTTCATCCTCTAGTCCATCAGTCCATGACAGATTATACTGTTGGCTCTAATTAATATTCAGAAATTCTTCTTTCCCCCTAATTAATCTCTTAAAAATTCCACATTGTAGCAGTTTCAGTGCTTTTCTTCTATCCTTACGTCTAGTTCCATCTTCTGTGCAGATGGCCCCATTTACTATTTCACGGAAAAGCTTGAGGCCATTTTCCTTTTTATCTCCCAGAAAATATCTATGTAAATACTCACTGGGCACATTCCCATGTATTTTGCACATGCTCATCTTCTTTTCTAGATTAACTCCTGCATCTGCCTCCTGGTCCTGTTTCCTCCTTTCCATTCCCAACCCTCCCACTTTCCATTCCTTTTCAGGTTTTTCTCCATCAATAGTTCCTTATACCTCATTTGTTCAAAATATTTCTTTACTGGTTTCTTCTCTTCTTTTTTCAAAAAATGCTCATGTCTCTAGCCTCTTAAGGGAAGCATCCTTGAGCGTGTTGTTCATTTTTCTGATTTGGGCCCTTGGAAAGTACATTTACTCTCATTAGTTGAGTTTTTGCTGTTGTTCAGATCCTTCCCAGAACTGAATCTCCAGCCTGTCCTTTCTCACGTGCCCGTCAAATGTTATTCAATTCCAATCAAGACCATTCCAGTCTAGTTCAATCAGTTTAAGAAAATTTGATTTCACCTTTGTTATTGTCTTTCCTTTTATAATTTCTGACTTGTTACACCTTGATTTTATTTTCCTTGGTTCTCTGACTCCCTTTTATCTTTACATAACTCCTATAATTCTCTCCTCAGGTGCTCCTGGCTTCTATCACATACTATTATAGCCCAAATTGGTATTTCCATTTATCAGATACCATTCTGCTATTTTTACTTTGGCACCACATAGACAGTATAGAGACCTCCATGGAATTAACTGGCCTCATGCACTGCTGAGACTCTTCCCCAGCAGCTAGTGATTGGGTAACTGCCTGGCCAAGATTCCCAGCCAGTCAACTCTGTACAAAGATGGCAGACTAACCTTCAAGAAATCATTGCTTGCTTTACATCATCCATCTCTCTAAAATTCGTATCTTTCCATGATATATTCTACAGGGTTAAGTCAAAGTTCCTCAGCCTACAATTCAAGGTTCTTCAAGTCCATATTTTTAATCTTCTCACATCTCTTTTCAACATGAATCCACTTCTTCACCAAATTTATCTATTCAGATATGCCATGTGCATTTCCACTGCCACACTTTTGCTTACACTAGTCTTACCAGTTTTAAGCCAATCACAGAACTCTATCCTATCTACATCTAACCCATCTGGTGCAAAAAAGAGATATTTGATAAAATTCAACATCCATTACTGTTTAGAACCCATGGTTATCTAGAACTAGGTAACTACTTCTATAACTTGATGAAAGGTTTTCACCTTAAACCAATAGTCAACATCTTATTTAATGGTGTAGTTCTAAAGTATTTCTATTAAAATTCAGAATAAGATGAAGATGCAAGCTATTACAAAAATCTTTTAATATTGTGCAGGAATTTAAGCAACATCTATTTTGGAAAGGAGGATCCAAAGATATCTTAGTTTGCGATAACGTGATTGTTGCCTGCTCAGATGATTCAATCGTGGTAAAGTAGTAGAAGTAAGAGATTTCACCAAGATTGCAGATTATAAAATAAATATTCCCAAATAAATAGCTTCCCTATATACCAATAATGATCAGTTAGAAAAAATATATAATAAAAAACGATACCATTCACAGTAACACAAATAAACAAAGAAATGTGTAGGATTTATATGATTCTGCATAGTTTTAATAAGGACTCGATGTCATACCATTCAATATTCTTCTCAGATCTGCCACCCCAAAAAACCTTTCCAAAAACAAGATTAAAGTATTCTCTCTCATCTGAAGTCCTGTCATTTTTATTGTGTATAATAGTCAACTGATTCCTAATTACACAGATCTTTCCATTTAGACTGCAATATCTTCAAGAATAAAGACTATATTATGTTTATAGTGGTTATGATATTACTTTATCACCTTATTCTCTTTAGCTTCTTCTTTTTCATCTATAAAATGGGAATTATAAGATTATCGACATCAGCAGATGACTAGGTAGAGTAAATGAATAATTTATGATTAACAATAATAATTTAATATATATTAAATACTATTTAATAATTATTAATAATAATTCTTCTTATTATTATTATTCTTATCTTATTATTAATAATATTCTTTAATAATTAAGAATAATATATTAAATAGCAATTCAAATTATTATTATATTATTATTAATTTAAGTTTATCAATGCTTAATATACAACTTGGCACAGAATAAGCCCTCAATAAATGGTAGCCATTAATTGACACTCTTGGCACAATGTAACACATAGTTGGCAAAAGTATTGACAATGACTAAAAATGAATTATCTCTTTAATTCTAGGGATGACAACATGGGAAGAAATATAGACAAAACACTGCAACTGCAGCCCAGAACTAAAAGGAATCAGGAACCAGAAGTAAAACATGGTCAGGATCCAGGAATCAGGTGAATACATAAGTAGGAAGAATTTGCAACTGCTTTAGAGACAGGAGCTGGGAAAGAATGGATACTCCAAAGACCAGAAACTATGTATACTCATGGAAACCCTGTGTCCTTCCCTTCCACCAACTGTTTTTAAAAGAACATCATACTTATGCCAGTAAGAAGTCAAATGTATCCAGAGTCAGGATGGACTGGGTTTGCTGACCTCAGGCCTCCCTCTTGGGAGAGAAGATAGGGGATCATGGTCTGAGCACTAATTCTACAGAAAGACTAATGATAGCAGCTCTCTAACTGATGGAAAGCTAAGTGTGGCAGGAGCCAAACCGTATACAAGTAAAACATCAGACCTATACTAAAGTAGATGTCCAGATACATTTTGAATAAATGCCATGCACTTTCACAATAATCAGATCACCTACAGTGATCTTGATTTAAGGTATTATGAAACACTTTCTTCTTATCAACTGGTTAAAAGCCAAGTTACAATTAGAGTGTATTTATTCCACATGAGCTACCCAATGCCAAAGGATATTATGTTAGCTTATGTTAGCCCATTGGACTTCAAGAGAAATTAATTTTTAAAATTATTATTAATCCATTTTGCTTCAAAAAGCATTTAAGAGAGTGGGAATTCATATTTTAATTCTAAACTTAATAAATGTTACCAAACACCATTGCAAGAATAGGGTAAAAACCCTCATTATAATTTATATTATGTAACAATTTATGTTTTAACATTTTGTAAGTATGTTATAATCATTAGTAATTTTCCAGCACATTTGTACTACAATTTTAGGAAAGTTTTTGTTTGTTAAATGTTAACCCAGTCTCTACAATGGTGACCATCTAGACACAATCAAGTTAGAAGGAGTCAAGACAACTTTTACAATGTTTAGTATTTCATCTTTCCAATCCATTTTCTCCTTCTGTGTATTGCGTACAGAAAAGGCTTCTTCTGTTGGACTACTTTAATATCAAATTACAAAAGAGTTCAATGTAAACCGAAGAAGGCCACATCTTTATCAGTTAAATTCATCTGAGAATTTTGCCAAATGACTGCATTAAAAATGCAAACAACTTTCAACATAGGTTTAAGTCTTTTTCACAGATAATCATAAGCATAGTTATTGTTCAAGAAGTCCTAGAATAATGTGACAGATCACAAAGAACTGTTGTGATGGGCTATAATGAGGGTGTGTTTGGAATGGAAAATAGAGGATATACCAACTGGCCAAAAGGTTTAGCTGAGATTCTCCAGTGTTGGGTTAACTTTCATGCTAAGGGATCTAGAAACATACAATATGGGAAATGAGACAAAAAATATTTTAAAAGTCGAGAAAAAATATAAATAATAGTTCAAAGCAACAGTAAAGTCATGTTATGGTGGGATTGGGAGAGGACAGTGAACTTTTATGCTGAAAACCTGGGTTAAAATTCCAGGCCTGCCTCTTACTAGCTGTGTTACTTGGGTGAGTTATTTAACTTCTAAAACTTCATTTTCCTCATCTATAAATTGTCTGACAGTAATCCTACCTCATGGGTTGCTTGCTTTGAGGATTAAATGAGATACTTTGTGTAGAAAGTCCTTAGTAAATTTTACTAATTAACACAATGAAAATAATATAAACACTGTACACCGTGTTTCAATGACATGAGACAGTTTATCAAGTGAATTGACTAAGCTGTAATTTTGTGAAAGCAGGGCTCAGTCTGACTTTTTAGCTCAGTATCTTTGGGGGCTGGCACAGTTCCTGGTGCTCTATAGTTATTTATTGAGTGGAAAACTGAATTGATTCCTGAAGGAATGAATAAACAAACTGCTAGCCAATAACTGGAAATAGGACTTAAAGTGACAGAATTTCTAGAAGGAAAGTTGAGAAGGAAACTGGATTACAGGACAGAGCTAGATTCTCATTCACACTTCTACAGTCCTCCTTTGTTGCCTTGTGTGTCTTTTTACCAAGAAAATATAAATTTAAGAAATGCAGAGTGCTAACACCTGTAGAGTATAAAGCCAAAGCATTGCCACATCGCTGATGAATACTGATAATGAAGAGTACACAAAATGAGAAGGATCATGGCTGGTGTATTTCCACATGGAGAAAACTCTCCAAGTCATCTACTACCGTTACCTAGTAACCTCATTGCCCTCAAGTGATCATCATGTAAATCAGTAAGACACTTATTGGAGGAGATAGAAAAGTGTAGTGATAAATTACATACCCGATGAAGAACTAATCATACATCTTTGAAGATTTATAATATTTCCCTAAAGGAGAGGGTAGGTCAACAAGACTCAACAAGAAAAAGAAATGAGGCTAGTGGTATTATTCAGATATTCAGATCACAACTGTATCTCTCTTCTCCCCTCCTGGATAACGGACAATCTTCGAAATCACTCAGAGATTTTGCTGTGTACTGCACCCCATAGGAAAGTGAAAGGAAGTAGAAAAAAAAGTGAGGCTTCAAGATACTTCTTATCCAACGGAAGGCAAATGTGAATGAACATATGAACTCCTTACAAAAATTAAAGACAGTGTGATATAGATGTTAAGAATACAAACATCGGAATCAGATCTATCAGGGTTTGAATCCTGGCTTCACCACTTAGGAGCAAAATGGCCATCTTAAAGTTACTCAAAATTTCTACACTTAGGGTGATGATATCTCATAGGATGACATGAGAGCTCAATGAAAGAACACATGCCAAACACTTGATAAAAGCAATCAATAATGATAACTATTATTTTTAGCTGAGGGAAATGATGTTAGTCTTGGAAATATAAGTGCTATTTCCCCTGCTTCAAAAGCAATTAATGATAGATAATTCTGCCTGTCCTTAACTTTTCAAGTGTCTGAACATTGAGACTTGAATTGTTGCTAATTGGGAGAAAAGATGAACCAGAGAGAAAGGAGACACAGAGAGTTCATTGTCAGGTTAAGATGAACTATTTTTCATCTTCTGATTAAGCCTTGGCTGAGAGCGGCAGAGTGGCTTGGTGTTTACTTTCAGTGTGGACTTGGAGTCGGACAACCAGGGTTCTAGCACCACCCTGCCACTTACTAGCTTTGTTACCCTGGGCAGGTTCTTTACCTCCCTGTGCCTTAGTTTCTACCCCTATAAAAGGAGAATGACAATAATCTTAGTATAGGGAGTCATTGGGTGTTTAAGTGAATGCTTAGCATAGTGCCTGGCAGATCTAGGCACTCAATAAAACTTAAATAATGATAATGATAAGTAGGTCACCTTGCTATTCCAATCTAAAAGTCTAATGTTATTGTAGAACTCCTTACAAGGAGTTAATACAGGGAATTCAAACTTAAATGAAGTGTGATTGGTGCTGCATATTTCATAACTAGGGTAAAAATTGATAGTAATTTGGGTGAAGTATTACTAACTTGTGATAGACAATAAACTCCTTTTGCTGTCTGATTCCCCAAATTTCTCCATTATTTCCCTCAAACCCCCACCAGCTTTTGGCTCATTCTTTTCCTCCTGATTTTTGTGATGTGATATCTAATAGCTTAAAGTTCCAGCACATAAAATATCTTACATCTCCAAATAAGATCCAGTTTAAACCTGGAATTAAATATGAAACCCCTGGGAAATTGGGACTATCTAGTGACATTACATTCAAACAACAAGAATACTTGGGCAGCACAAAGCATTCAAAAGAAGTTACTACTCACTGAGCACCTCCTACATATCAGGTACCATGCTTGGGTTTTAATGTATTTGATTGAATTCTTATAACAACTCTGAAAGCTGAATACTATTATGTTCATATTTGTACAACAGATACCTTGAGACATGAGATAGTTTGCTTTAGATCAAAGAGTTAATAAACGGCAGAGCCAGGGTTAGACTCTAAGTCTGTCTGACTTCAAAGCCTGTGCTTTCTTGTTTAAGCCTCACTGCCTATCCCCTGGAAGCTGGGCATACACCCAAGCGGAGGCCTTTGAGAGACTCTCTGCCTCTGACAGGATTGGCTGTGACAATAAGAAGCCTGGTCTGCAGGTGGAGTGCATAGAAAACCTAGCTTCAGCAAGCCAGAAAGTAAAAGGCAGAGGGTCAGGTAGAGCCTGACACAGAGAGGTTTACAATGAACCTATTTGGTCTAGCAGCTTTGAAATGTTTTTTTTTAATTGCTTACGGTGTTTTGTTTTGCTTCTAATCATGGCACCCTTTCTTCAAATGGACATTTATGTGGCCCCCATTTAGAAATAAGTATATAAATAAAAGCTCAGATGTTCTGATGTGGAGTCAAGGTATAGAGAACCAGAGCTGTAGGCCCTCCCCGGCTTCTGGTAAGTAGCTCCAGAGAGAGGCACAGGGCTCTCAGGAGCAGTCTGAAAGTCACTGCATTACTTAAGTATTAACAAAGTGCTAAGAATATCAAAACAAAGACCTGAACATTGAAAAACCATTTCATACAAGACCCTCTTTCTGGCAGTGTTTCCTTAACGAGTACACAAGGATCAAACAGACTGCTTGTACCAAAGCAGATTCCTGTTCCCTAGCCCAGTTCTGCTTTTTGGGGGGATTTTCAGCTAAAGATCTGGGAGACTTCCTTTTCCTTGCCATGCCCCAAATAAGTCACAGGCTCATTTCATAAAACTGTAAATTGAAATGTTCAAAACTCAAAGAATTATATCACTCAGAAGTTAGAAGCTTTCTTTTCTCTTTCTCCAATAAAACCCACAACTTGGTATCAATCTGGTCTTTGCTCTCCCTGCTGAAGTGGCCTAATTCCTGCTCTTTCCCCAAGATGACTGACAACAATAACATCCAATGACAACTTTTCTTTGATTACGTGAGTGACAGGTTTCCTCTAGTATCTAATAAAAATGTTAAAACGTACAGGCATGCAAAAGTTGTCACAATATAGAGTAAGAGAGATTTTTGAAAAACCCAACAGGCATTTGCTTCCTCCCCCAATTATAACTTTCATGGAATATTTCATAGAAATAAAAAGTCTCAAGCTTTGCATTTCCAGAGTCTCTTAGTCTGAAACAGTTTATTAGAATCCGTGGGTGTGGAATCCAAGAATCTGCATTTTTATTAGCTCCCCACGTGATTCTGAGGCACACAGGAATTGAGAACTAGTAGTCAAAGATATTACTACTCAAAGTGTGGTCTACAGAGTGGTGGTATGGCATCTCCTGGGAGCTTGTTGGAATGTAGACTCTTGGGCCCCACCTCCCAGACCTACTCAAACAGAATCTGCCTTTTGAAAAGATATCTAATGTGATTTATCGGCACAGTAGTAAATATCAAGAATTTCTGGTCTAGAATAGACAAGGCAAACCCTCACTCTGTTGTTGGAAATGAGGGGGAAACAGCAAGCCTGGTACGATCAGTCTCAGGTACAGGAATGCAGTGAAAGCTACCTTTCCACAGAGAAATAGTTCCTTTCATTGCTTACCTGGTCTCTCATCCTGTCATGACCTGGCAAGGGGATGGAGGCAGAATAATTCTTCCTGTGGCCATTTGAGCAAGGATGCTAGCATTCACTATTGATTAAAAGTCATTTGTTAATTGTCTGCTGTGGAATTCCAGGCAACAAAAAGCAGACATTGTTCTGGTCTCCAGGCCTCCCCCTAAATCCCCCCACCCACCCTACCCCCTTTCTTGGACCCCATTTTGAATGTAGATAATGAATCTCACATCACCATTCTGGTGAAGCATTTCCTAATTCGTTAGAGAGCGGTTGTGCCACATTTCATAATGCCATTGAGGACACGCCACTGGTTTATCTGCTCAGTAACATTTCTCTTCAGCTCATGCAGGGATTCTCTGACAGAGGGATTGTCCTATGACTGCTCACACCCATGATCATTGGTAACAGATTCTTGATCTCTGCATCCCTTCTGAAGACAGCTTCCAATGTTTGCGCTGCTCTGGGGTTAAAACAGAAGGCAGCTCACCTCAGATCCTCTCTGGCTTTTTGACTCTCCTGACTAGAAAAGGTTCTGGTTCCTCACCACATTTGCACCATTGTGGTGCTGTTAGCCACACTTCTCTGCACCCTTTGGGACTTGCTCTTTCTATTTAGGATTCAGTCAGGTAGAAAAACATCTGTCTCCCTCCCGCTACAGGTGTCCCTTCACGGTGGGGTGGGGGGAAGGCATCTTCATGCAGCATTTACCTCATTTTCACAGCCATCTTGTGGAACTGCAGCATTACCAGTAGGAGCTCCTCAGGAGAGCTTTCCATCCTGACAGTGCTGAAACCACCAAGCCTTACCAGATGTAAAATGTAACTTCTTTTGCTGAGGCAATGAAAGTTAGAGTTTCTGTATTTGGTGGTGTTGCTGCTGTTGCTATTTTAGAGAGAATTTGGAGAGTGCTAAGTGACCCCTGCACCTTTGCCCACACTTTTCCACACCCCCTATTAGTGCCACAGTACAGTTGTGGAAAATTCCCCCAGGGTGGATAGAGATGACGATTTGTCCCACTCTCTTTTCTCAGTCATTTTCCAAGATGAAGTTTCAAAAAGTTTGATAATACATTTCCAGACAAACAGGGAACTGTCTGATTGTCCTCTGAGAGGAGTCTACATTGATTTGTTTTTTGAAACAGATTCAAACCATTTTCTGTAGATATTTGATTTTGAACCTCATAAAAATCACCTAAACCCGATGATGCCATATCTGTAAATACAAACATCCCTGTCTGAAGGCGGAGGCTATATTAGGTATTAGGTGATCTTCTAAAGTCTTTTCTAGAACCAAGACCAAGAATCTGGGAACTTCTCTCCTTTTGCCTGGTCCCACACTCTTTTCAGCTAAACCTTTCATGAAGCCTCCCTCCTTCTCAGAGGAAGATGTGGAGTATAGCTTCTGCTGCAGTTTCACAGTGAAGAATTTGGTTTAGAAGACTAGATACATGGGGTCTTATGGGCAAGATGTTTATTCTTTCTTGCTGACAGAAGTTTTTGTTTCTCACTGCATGTGTGCTCTGCTTCTTGTCCTCCCAATTTTTTTTTTTTTTTTTGCAATCGTGACTCTTCTAATCAATCTCCTGAAAGTTGACTTTTTGCTCTTTCTTGTTCTTTTATTCTCTTATGCATTCTTTTTAAAAAAATATTTAATTTATATATTTATTTCTCCCCAACCCCTTGTTGTTTGCATTTGCTAGGTATGTTTGTAGTGTGCTGGTCTTCTTTTTTTAGGAGGCACCAGGAATTGCACCTGGGACCTTCCATGTGGGAGGGTAGTGCCTAAACGCTTCAGCCACCTGCGCTTCCTGCTTTGTTGTGTCTCTCATTATGTTTTCCTCCACGTGTCATCTTGTTGCATCAGCTTGCTGAGCCAGCCCATCATGTCAGCTTGCTGTCTTGCTTGTCCTCCCTAGGAGACACCGGGAACTGAACCAGGACATCCCATGTGGTAGGCGGGAGCTCAATCACTTGAGCCACAACCACTTCCCTATGCATTCTTTCAACAAGTGCTAATGGAATGGCTTTGTGTGCTAGGCACTATGCTAGGTACTATGAATTCAGAGATGAGCTAGCCTCACATAGCTAACAGTTGAGTGGTGTAGATAAGCATTCATCAAAAATCTCACACAGCTGCATAGTCACAGAGTGGAATAAGGGCCCTGGAGAAAAGGAGCTCTGTTCCAGGGGTTCCTGTAACAAAAGAAACTGTGCCCATTTGCATGATGGCAAGCTCCACGAGGAAGGCAGAGAACTTAAAAGATTCATTGGTGCAATCAGGCAGGCCATAGAACACTCTTTGTCAATATCTTGTCTGAAGGTCCTTGTATTCTGTCACATTATAGAGCACTCTTCAAACGGAATAATTAATTAGTGCTTGATGAAGACAGGTGAAGCCATGTACCTAGAAGCAGCTCGCATCCTCTTCCTAGTCTCTGTGCTGGCCTGTTCATTAAGTGTATTGTCACTGCATTAGGTCTTGCCTGACAGCTATCAAGAGTCAGTAAACTACAGGAACAAAGTAACATGATAGATTGCTTGGAAGAACTGAGGAAGAAAGTCCACAATAGAATGATCTTATATAAATACGATTCCTCTACTACTTTTTTAAAAAAATCAGTGTATTGAAGTATATCATTCATATTGAACATATATAAACTATAAGTGTTCAGTAAGCATCATGAACTTACAAAACAAATATGCATAACATCATACAAGGCTCCCACACATCATCCCCCCCAAAACACCCTGCATTGTGAAACATTTGTTAACAAATCATGAAAGAGCATTGTCAAAGTATTACTACCAACTGTAGTCCCTATCTTCCTCCCCTATACATTTTTTTAAGGATTTATTTGTTTATTTATTTACTTTTATCCATTTTTACCTCCCCTCCCCATTTTGGCTGCTTCTGAGTCCATTCGCTGGGCAACTCTGTGTCCGTTTCCTGCCCTCTCTTCTCATCCTTCTCTATCTTCACTGAGATTTGATCCTCGAACCTCCAATGTGGGAGAGAGTCATCATACCACCTGTGCCACCTTAGTTCCTGATTTTTCGGTGCATCTCATCTTGGCTTTCTTGTGTTACTCTCCTGTTACATCATCATCTTGCTGCGTGGCTCGTGGGGCCTGGCGGCAGACCCACACACCAGGCCTGGTGGCCCATGTGCCTTCTATATTTTTCTTTTTTAAATTTTTACCGGGAGGTCCCGGGGATCGAACCCAGGCCCTTCCATATGGGAGACGGATGCCCAACCACCCAAGCCACATTTGTCCCCCTGCTAAATATCTCTTAAGGTTGACCAAAGATACCCAAAGATACAGTCTTTTCCCATACAGGATGGTCATATAATAAATCAGGCCTAGTTTATCACCAGCATTCCAAAAACCAGATAGAGGGAGAAAAACTAGGTCTGGGGACACATGCATGTGCCATGGGTTTCTAATATAGCGAATGTTTAGCCTACCCTGATTATCACAAAATCAGGACAGCGAGAATATTTGCAGCATATTATTCTTATTTGGATTTTTTCCAACCATTTAAAAATGTAAGACCATTCTTAGCTCATGGGTCATTCAAAAATACTTGGCCTATGGGCCACGGTTTGCCAGCCCCTGGTTGCATCTAAAGAGAAGGAACGTGGGTGGGGAAGGAGAGGAAGGTCCTTCTGCATCAATTCAGATCCAGCTCATACTGCATGCTCCTTTTTTGGAATGATTTCATAAATTCCTAACTATGAGCACATGCTCGTTAGAAATGAAACAACTAAGAAAGCCAGTGGAACCGGCAGAGGTGAACAGCGCCGTTCAATCATTCTCGGTAAAGTTTCACAAAAGTGGAAAGAATTGAGAGGGCCCCGCTGATGCTCTAATTGTGATGAGCTCAAGAGCGGAGCCCTTTCAGGCACTGTACCACGTGCTCTCAAAAGAAGATGAGCTCTTACCCGGGCGATGACTCCAGAGATGAACACGGTAGGCTTAAGTGGACTGGGGCTTTGCCGGGCTTGGTCATCCTTGTCTCTCTCTCTTCTTTGTTGTCTCCACCATGTGGGTGTTTCTGCACAACTCGCATTCCACCAGCTTTCACAGCGGGCGGGTGTTCAGCTTTGGTCTCCAGCTTCCCTTAGGGAGGAGAAGACAAGGTGCAGCCGGGTGTCCAAGGGGCTGGAGCGGCGGCGGCGGCTCACGGGCCCGCGGGGAGTGCGAGGGCGAGCTCCAGGCGGGCCTGAGAGAGACTGGTGCGCGCCGGGGCAGCGGGCGGAGCTGCGTGCTGACGGCCTTTATTTCAGGTGGTCTGGGCAGGTCTCAAATTCATTTTCAATCAATGGTAGTTCAGGATTAGTAAAAATAATAAAGAGAGGCTTTTCCAGACTAACTTCCCGTTTAAAGCCTTAGTAAAGATGCTAAAGGCAAGGAAATTGGTTGGAGAGAAATGATATAAATGACAAGGGCAAAGGCCTAGACAACAAGGGCAAAGTGCTGTCTCCCCATTCCCACTGATGCCTTTGACCAGGCGAACACATGTTTTCTCAGATGCCTTTCAGTGCTGAAGCCCAACTCAAACTGACTAGTTCAAAATGGTAATTTATTGGCTCATGTATTGAAAAACTCCAGGTGTGGGTCTGGTTCCAGGCAAAGGCTGAAATGATGTTAGCTAGACCTGGTTTCTCATTTTCTTACCCTTTCCTCATCTCTGCCTTCATCTGTGATGACCTCACTCAGAGGCAGGCTTCATCCACATAGTGGTACCCAGTCAATCCAGACTAAGATCTTCTCTCCCCCAACAGTTCCAGTAAAAGTCCTGGAGATTGGTTCTTAGTGGCTCAGGTGGCCATCTGCCCACCTCTAAGCCAATCATGCTGGACAAGGCTTAAACTGGTATGGCTTGGGTTATGTGATCTCTGCTGGAGCCTGGGAATGGTGCCAGACTCACTAAACCCTATGGACTGAGAGTGATGGTGAAGAGATTTCCAAAAAGAAAACCAGAGAGTTATTAGCAGAATAGGGAATGGAGGTGGATAAGCAAAAATAGCAGATGTGCCCTACTATGTTAGGGCTTACACTAGAATGTGGGGAAAGCTAGACTAGATAGTATTAAACACTTTGGAAGATAAAGGCAAGATCACTCACACTAGTTGTTTGCCAGACTGGGCCATATTGTTGCAGCCCATGAAGAAAAATAATATGGGGCACAAAAATGTGTTTTAAGTTAAATTATGTAAAACACTCAGAAAAGTTTCCTTCTGCATATATGTGGTCTTATATGGCACTGGGACTTGAAGAAAAGCTCTAGAAAGATATATTGGGATTTTCAGGTTAAGAATAGAAGGATTTTCCAAGTGGGTAAAGGAAGAGTCAGGTTGCGTATCTGGAAAAATAAATAAAGTTCTCTGGCAAAATTTGTGAATTAGGATAAGATAGTCAAAATTGTATCAGACAAGGTCCTGGAAAAATATTTGAGAAGACAAATAATATTTTTAAATGGAAGACAAATGTGACTGACCTCATTAGGTTTTCCCAATTCCCATTTCATGATGACTCACTCAGTAAATGCCCAATAAATATTTTTATTTGATTCCTGTGATTTGATACCGAGTGAAAATTAATCTCCATATAATTGTAAGAGAACTAATTAAGGCAGCAGAGTTATTGCTAAGATGCCTAATCAATAAAACCTGCAGGTGTCTTTTCAATTAGAGTTGGAAATTAATGAAAACACATTTTTTTCCCCTCAGTTTACTGTGCCAACATACCATTTCTCCCAGACTTTGAATGATTTAACTTTTTCCATAGAAAGGAAAAGATGAAAGAAACTTTTAAGTTTTTACCAGGCCTCATCCCATGTGTCTAAGTAAACCTATATCTAAAACCATCCCAGAAACATGCTTGCAACCAGAATGGAATGACATGAACAAATTACCTTCAGTCAAGCTTTCTGTCTCCAAAAAATTAATGACCTAAACATATATGCAAAATTAGCTGACTCAGCCACATTGGATTCTATCACATTTCTTAGCACTTTTGGGATAAATAAATTTTTACTGAATTAAAAGATGAAACAGCAGTGGCTAAAAAGGCCAAACTAACTATGCCATGGCTTAGGACTATTCAGTCATTTAAAGATGATCTCCTGAACTGCATGATGGTAGAAGAGTGGAAATTACTCTTAAGTGTAAAATATTCATGAAGTCTTGGAGCCAGTGAGCTGTAGATTAAAATTTCATCATCTCTATCATTCTGGGAAAAATCAGTTAACCTTTCTGAGTTTCAATTCTATCGTTGGTAAATTGGGAATAATAACATATCCCTTTAGAGTTATCATAAGGAGCTGACAAGGTCCTAAGTACAAAGTGCCTGGAACAGAGCACAACCTCAAAAATAGTTGCCATAATTGATATTGATATTCTTCAAGCTCTTCATAATGTTTAGTATTTATAGATAAATAATAATGTCCCCCAAAACAGAAGGAATCATCACCCCCAAATGCAGATATTACATTTATAATCCACTAGGTCAAAAACGTTTTGAGTATTTCTCCATATATTAGAAAAAATGACTTCATTAAAATTCTTAGTTGTTAAGTATAATTAAGTTACCCATTGATGACTCCTAACCATTTTTTTTTTAATTAAAGAAATTGTGGGTTTACAGAAAAATCATGCATAAAATACAGGATTCCCATATATACCACCCTATTATTAACACATTGCATTGGTGTGGTACATTTGTTACAATTGATGTAAGCACATTTTAATAATTGTACTATTAACTATAGCCCATGGTTTATCTTAGTGTTCTCTGTTTGTGTTGTTAATTCACACTGTTGTGCTACCATCACCACTATCCAGTATCTAACCATTTTTTTAAAGAATATATATGACATTCTGATCCGTGCGACAAAATGGATGACCGTTGAAGACATCATGTTGAGTGACATAAGCCAAACACAAAAGGGCAAATATTGTATGACTTAATTTAAATAAAACACCTAGATATTTAAATTCATGAGACATAAAGTCCATTACAGGTTGCCAAGGGCCAGGGATGGAGGAGGAAAAGAGAGTTCTTGCTTATCAGTTTCTGTTTGGGGTTGTTTTAGTGTGCAAAAAGCTGCTGTGGGCAATATACCAGAAATGAGTTGGCTTTTACAATAGGAATTTATTAAGCTAGAAGCTTACAGTTCTGAGGCCATGAAAGTGTCCAAATCAAGGCTTCATCAGGTGATGCTTTTCTCACCGAGGATTGGCTGCTGGTGGTCCTGGATTCCTCTTATGTGGCAGGACATAATGGTGGCATCTGCCCATCTCAGTCTCTCCCATCAACTCTGGGTATCATTGCCTTCAACTCTGGGCTGTTCCTTCTATGGTTTTTCACTCTCCAGGGTTTGTTAACTTCTGGAGGCTTCTCCCTGTCTCTGTCTCTTTTTTTTTCTGTGTCTGTGGTCTTTTATTCCTCCATTGATAAAAGATTCCAGTAAAAGGCTTAAAACCCACCCTGGGACATGCCCTATTGAAGTGATCTAATCTAAAGGAAGTTCCCTTAGATTAATCTAATCAAAAGGTCCTATCTACAATAGGTTTTACCCACACAGGAATGGATTAGCTCTAAGGACAGGATCTTCTGCAGTTTATTCAGTTTCAAGCTCTCACAGAGATGATGAAAAAGTTTTTGTAATGTGTATTAGTCAGCCAAAAGTGTGCTGATGCAAAGTACCAGAACTCTGTTGGCTTTTATAAAGGATATTTATTTGGGGTAGAAGCTTATAGTCACAAGGCCCTAAAGAGTACAACTCAAGGTACCATAAAAGGTACTTTCTCACCCAAAGTCATTGGCCGTGTGTTGAAGCAATATGGTGGGCGATGTCTGTGAGGGTTCAGCCTTCCTTCTTCTTCTTAAGGCTCTGTGGTCCCAGCTTCTTCTGATCTCAGCTGTAAGCTGGCATAAGGCTCGTCTCTCTCCCTAAGGCTCATTTCTTTCTGGGCTAGCTGCTCTGTTCTCTTCACAAGGTCAGCTATAGACTATCACGCTTACCTCTCTTCCCAGGGCCTCTGCTGTGTATAATGAGCTGTCTCTCTTGCTCTGTGTTCTTCTTCTCTGTGTGTCTACTTCCATGTGAGAGTCTGTTTAATCAGCCCAAGGGGGCTGGGACTCAATGCTGAATCCCATCTAATGACGTAGTTGAATCAAAGCCCTAATCTTAACATAATTTAATCAGATGTCTCAGCTAAATCTAATGCAAACAAAGGGTATCATGCCCAGAGAAGCAGATCAGTTTACAAACATAATCAATATCTCTTTTTGGAATTTATAAATAATATCAAACTGCCACAAAATAGATAGTGGTGATGGTAGCATGACACTGTGAATGTGATTAATCTCACTGAATTATATGCTTGGGAGTGGTTAAGTTGGGAAACTTTATGCTGTGTATATGTTACCACAATTAAAATAGAGAGAGAGAGACTAAAGGGACAATGACAATTAAATGCAACATATGATACTGGTCTGGATATAATAATGGAGGAGAAAGTGCCCAAAAGGCCATTATAAATTATTGGGAAAATGGAAAAAATTGGAATGATATGCTTTATATCATTGTTAAATTTTTTGAACTTGATAATTGTACTTAATGCAGTTACATGAGTGAATATCTTAAAATTTATACATGGAAATTTTAAGTGATACAGGAGCATAATGTGTGCAATTTAGTCAACTGTTTAGAAATTAGAAAGGTGGTAAATCTGGGTGTTCTGGTCTATAATGTCAATCTATTATTCCCAATACTTCAGTAAAAGCATTGTGTACAGGAACCTGGGGAATAAAGAACAGGAGTGTCTCTTACTATTTGGGCCAAAAGGATGTAAACATTGACACCCAGGAGTGGCCTGGAACTTGGTTTGGGAAGAGAAGTTCAGAGAAGGAAATGCAGAACTCCCCAGAGTTATGTGGGATGGGGGAAGTGAATTACTCTAGGTGGTTATGAATGAAAATGGTCACCCAAATGTAATAAAGAGGTGCTATTCTTTGTAAATGATGGTGACATTATTGACTTATAAAGGTAGGTCTATACCAAGTGATTTTCCTGCCATTTTGATGGGTTTGTACTATATTGCCACTCCCTGCTATATCAGGAATAGAACCTGGGGGTATGAGCTTCCAAGGTAAGGAAACCCAGAATTAGTGTTCCATTATCACAGACTTCTAATTTAGCTAAGAAAATGTCATTTTGTTTATTTTTTTATATAATTATTATTTTTTTTATTTTTAAAAAAGCTTTAGATTATATAAATGTTACATAAAAAATATAAGGGATTCCCATATGCCCCACTGCCTCCCCCTCCCACACTTTTCCATAGTAACAACATCCTTCATTAGTGTGGTACATTTGTTAAAATTGATATCCCATATTGAAGTTTTGCTACTAACCATGGACTACAGTTTATATTACAGTTTATACATTGTCCCACACAATTTTGTAAGTTATGACAAAATATACAATGGCCTGTATCTGTCACTGCAATGTCATGCAGGACAAATTCAATATCCCCAAAATGCCACATATTATACCTATTCTTCCCTTTCTCATCCCTCAGAACCTCTGGTGGCCAATGCCTTAACATCAATGATAAGAGTTCTCCCATTGCTAGAAATAATAATAAGTCTAGAGTAGAATAATAATAAGTCTATTTTAGTCCATTGTTCATTCCCCAATCTTGAGGATTTGGGGATGGTGATGCCCACTCTGCTTCTAATGGAGAGGGAGCTTAAATCCCATGGGGCAGATGGATGGAACTATCTTGCTTGCAGTTGCAGACACTCTCTGTTCCTTGGAATGGGTGTTATCCATCATCATTTCCTTGTTAGTTGCCCTGGGTGAGTCCAGTCAACTAGAGAGTAGGTGTTGCAACTCAGCTGAAATTCAGGGTTCAGCTGGCAATGGACAGGCCAAATATTTAAGTCTCTGGGACATATATTTATCAAGTATAGTGCTAATTATGGGTTCAAATCAAAGGGGCAGAAGAGCTATGTGTAGAGAACCTATAAATAAGTTTAACTCTATTACTGGGGAGCATAAATTCCAAAGTCAGGCCACTGACAGGGTGCCGAATTCTTGAGCTGTCTGCCATGTTTATAGTTTCTGGATATCTCTAGAACCCTCAGGAACCCTGATATTTGAGGCACTGTTTACTGTGGCAGTCAATGAGATCCTGCTGAGACTTGCATAAGTGTAACCTCTGGAATCACCTCCCGACTCACTTTGAAATCTCTTAACCATAGAAACTCATTTGTATTTACCATTTCCCCATTTTGGTCAAGCCACTGAAAATATCAATTCCTACCAAACAGACTATTTAGTGCAATAAATTCTTTCAGAGTAGTTGTTTCTCCGCCGGTTCCTCACAATCTCAACCACCAGGCTCTTGAAAGGTGCTTCCAGACTCAAGATATTTGGAGACTTCGCTCCAGCAAAGCCCCCAGATCTAAATATTTTTCTCAGAACCCTCCTCTCCTTTCAATAGAATTATAGATCGGTTTACCTAGAATTGTGTATACCATTTTTCACATCTTGGAGCCTTAAAAAAGGAAAATAGCATTGATATCAAGAATCTCAAGGAGTGATTGTGGTGACATATTCTAAGCTCTATTTATAAGGTTAATTTATAACCAAATCTGTTCATTTTTGTTTTCTAGGAATGGGCAAAAATAAATTCTGGTAGGTATAGGAAATTTCTGACTTTTCAACCCTAATAATAAATCCTGGGGCCCTATCTGGAAACGTGTGTCTGGGATCATAGTCAAAGCTGACTTTGGGTGTACTGTGGAATAATGAAAGTACTTCCTGTAAATATTTTGTAAGGGCTAGTTTATGGGGTTTTACAGAATGTGCCATGCAAAAATGTTCCCAGAAGTCACTTTTAGATATAAGTTACACAATCCTAGCTACTGCTAAAAATTTTTCCCTTTCTTTATCACCCATTGTCATAGTTTGCGATGGAGCTGCTGATGCAAAATACCAGAAATGTGTTGGCTTTTATAATGGAGATTTATTTGGGGTAAAAGGTTACAGTTTCAAGGCCATGAAATGTCCAAACCAAGGCACTATTAGAAATGCTTTCTCACCAAAGTCAGCTGCCACGTGGTAAAGCAAGATGGTAGGTGATCTCTGCCTAAGGTCTCAGCCCTCCCCTCCAGGCTCACCATCTCTCAGGGCCCAGCTCCTGGAGCTCAGTTATGAGCAACCAGGCATAGGGCTTGTCTCTTTCTGGCCTTTTTCTCTCAGTCTCGGCTGCTCTGCTTTCTTCCCAAGTTTAGCTGTGAGCTTTCAGGCATGTGGCAGGGCTGGTCTCCTGAGCCTTGAGCTGCTCTGTGGGCCCACCACCTCGGGGGCCTCTTTCTGCACTTCTGTGCTCTGCTGGTTCCAGAGCTTGAGACCTCTGTTTTCTGCAGTCCTCTCCCTGCCATATATATATAGTGGCTTCTTTTTCCTCTGTGTCTCCATTTATATCAGACCCATCAAGAGGGCAGAGACTCAACCCGAGTCACCCCTCACTGATGTAGTCCAATCAAAAGGCCCCACACTCACAGGAAAGGATTAGTTGAAAAGCATAATCTTTTTCTTTTGGGGAGTGGTAAAAGAAGTTTAAACTGTCACACCCATGTAGATCTCATCTTCCGTGTTTTTTTATCCTTTCTCTTTATCCTTGAATGTCAGCCCCTGAGCTATTGGTCTCAGGGTATAACTTTGAGTTTGGAGCACCTCATGTGCAACCACATCCAGGTATCAGAGAAATCTCTCGCTCTTTCTCTGTTTTTTTTCTCTGTCTTCTGCTGCACATCTCATTATTTGTTTAAACCCTTTGCTTCTCTGCCTTCCTCCAATCTCTTACCTGCCCTTGCACTCAGCTTTTCAGCTGCTCAGTCTGGGATCAGGCTCAGGTCCAGGGAGATGGCAAAAGGCCTCACTAAGGTCTAATAGAACCTCCAGGTAAATTACCTAAATCAACACTTGTCTCACTGCCAAGATGTGCTTTCCTTTTGCACTAACCCAAGTTCTTATACTAAATAATGTCTCCTTCCCTGGCTTGAACTGTATTACCAAAAGCCCACTACAGTTAACCTAGCTAAATATATGCCAGTCTCTGGAGGAAGAAAAAAAAATCCATAACATTAAAGAAGCCATGTTTTAAAGGGTTTTTAGGTCACAGATTTATGAAGTCTTATGCACAATTTATAGCATGGTTTCAATGGGGAAAATGCAACCACAGTTCAAAACAATTGATTCATATGCAAACTTTTGAAATTTAAGCTTGGGAAGTGCCTGTAGCTCTACAGTCTTTGTCATTGCTCTGGAAAACTGCACCCTTGACTATATTGTGTGGATGAAAGAGGTAAAACATTTAGGCAGGGGAAGCTGCAGAGTCCTATCAAGGAAACAAAGGGTGGGATGTAGCAAATAAAAAGAGAAACTTCACAAAAGCAGTAAATGTATTCAGTTTGAGTGATATAGAATGGTGCTAGAGACCCAGTCCATAAATCACATCAGAACTTGAACTGTTTCTTTCAATACAAATAAATCATGGGTTGATGGGTTAATACTCACCGCTCTAAGATTCTTTTTTTCCAAATACTATGTAAACAGCAGGAAAAATGCTATTCTAATTCAGCTTTCATATTTTTATTTATTTTTACTTTGATTAGATAGATGATGGATGGATGGATGGATGGATGGCTAAATAGATAGATGGACAAAGAGAGAAAATCTTGGTGCCAGTGTACTGTGCTTTGTCTGGGCTCCCCAAGGCAACTTTTGCTTCAGTTCAGCTCCAACCCTGAGGCTGTTCTCAGCACTTTGCTGCAACCTCATTCCCAAGTCCCTCCCCATAAAATCCCACAAAAAACCCAAGATCAAAATGTAGATTTTTACCAAATATTTTGTAGGAAGTAGGGGAAAGTATTACTACATACATCCCATAGCAAACTTTACACCAATTCCCTTTAACCAATTAAATCACCTTTTCTTCTATCTCAATCTCTTTTAATTCTCTTCCACATCCTCACACAGCATTCTCAGTCCCTCATTGCTCCAATTTCCTCCACTCCTGAGAACCCCCTCCACCACCACTATCAACCCCACAACTGGATTTTCACCAAAGCTGAGAAATGTAGACTCTTTGACTTCTTCCAAAATTCCAAAAATTCTCACATATTACATTGTTTAGCCAAATAAAGGAATATTCTTGAGTGGAATCTATTTGCCTTAGAAGGCACGTGGGTTGTAAATGACAATTCTTGTTAAAATTCAGATGGAAGAATGAACCCTAGAAAGTAAGGTGACCCTGATAGCAATTCATCTGGGCAGGCAGGTTATTTTTAGACAGATGCAATTTAAGATAGGAAACCCCTGCTGCTGGGGCACTAGAGGTCCCAGAAAGGGGCTTCCTAGCCCTATCTTCCAAATGCACCTGGAACAAATAATCACCAGAACTCTTTTGGAGTCTTAGGGAGTAGTCCAAATTCTAAGACAAATCTTAATATTTTATTTATTTGTTTAATTTTATCCCCCCGCCATCTGTCTCTCATTGCCTGCTTGTTGAGTCTGCTTATTGTCTCTGCGTCTTCTTTAGGAGACACTGGGATCTAAACTTGGGACTTCCCATGTGGGAGGCAGGCACCCAACTGCTTGAACCACATCTGCTCCTGATAAATATTAATATTTTAAAGTATATACATATAGGGGTTATCAAGTTTTATTGTGGGTTATTTAAAAAAAGTAACCTCATTGAGGTATAACCATTTATTTTGACCTTCTGGCTACATTAAATACTTAAAACTGTTGTCAGTGTTAACCAACTTCAGAGACTTTGCATGAATATTATGGTTGAATGATAACCATCACAACATTTTTCTATGTGAACATTATTCACATAGAGTCACTTCATTATTCCAGTAGTTCTCCAGGTTATCAGGACTAGCCAACCTACACATATGTCTGGATGTGTTTTCTCCTTTCCCATGATATTCTCACCTTAAATTAGAAAAATAAAGAGTTTATATGACCATCTGGATACAAATTTGCTACTAATTTTGGTTTACAATAAGGGAGGCTTTGTATTTTGAAGGTGCCTATGTATATGAATGGGTTTGTAGCTGAGATAAATAGGTAGATAGGTTGATCAATAAATAGATATAGAGATGGTAGATAGATATAGATCATAGATATAGATAGATTGTCCCAGAAATTCAATAGCAGCTTTTATTTATAGGATTCTTCTTCTTGTTAGGTTTCAGAATGGAGATTTAGCACCCTCTGGCCTAGGGGAAGAAGGACAAGGCAGCACTTTAGCCCTGACTAGGGGGCTCCAGTGTCTTTGGGCAAGGCTGGAAGTGACTTTCCCCTTGACTGCCTTGCTCAACAGCCCAGAGTGGAAGAGGGGAAATAGCTATAAAAGAAGTGAAGAAGAATACAACTCAACAGGAGTAGAAAAGTGAGTTTGGGTTCTTCTTCCTTTTAACACAGCCAGGGGCCAACAAAGCATTCTGCTTTATGTTAAGAAACTCTCCCCAAAGGAAGTGTTTTGTCTCCAACTGTGAAACTGATTGATGTTCTTGCAACCCTGGAGGGATCTCTTCAGACCCTATAGTTGCTGTTACAGAGCATAGGGGAGAAGGTATCCAGAAAGGGGAAATTTCAAAGCAAACAGTTTTCTTGATTTTCTTTTTGAAGTGGGGGGTGGAGGCGGGGTGTGGGGGGGGAGTAGTCAGAACATCTAAGAAGGAAAACATAAGTAAACATGCTATTTGCATATTCCATTTACAAGGTATATGCATTGCTAAGGGACTCAAAAGAGTCTGGAGACCATCTGAAAGTGTTAATGCAAATCTATTTTGTGGTTCATGTCACAGCAGTGTTAGAGCTACAACTGCCAGATCCAGTGGATGACAACCTCCTCCCCCAATGTCTGAAACTATATGGATAGAAATTCACTTAGCAGTCTGGTAAAATATTATGTGTTTCATAAAATGAACACAAAACATTATAATGTCAACTCATAAAAGCATTTCTGTGAAGATGAGGAGTTAATATGGTGCATGTATACAGAATTCTAGTGATCTTTCCTGGTACAAAGTGATGAAACAGAAAAAAATGACTAAAGTATGGAGGCTCACAATCTGCCTTTACTCAGTCTCCCTGCTCCCCAATCCTGCCATTTCCCCGTACACACACTCCTCAAAGTTCATCATTTGGCATCACCTGCTTAGCCTCTGTCTCCCTTCCCTGTACTCCAAGTGGAGAAAGGACAAAAACCACAAGTATGAAGAAAAAGATGGACCACACCCAAAGGGGCTCTAGATGATAGGGAGATGTGATGTTCCAGGGGCATTTTCTGGGAAGGACACAGAGATGAGAGAGGGAGTTCATGAGATAAGATGACTGGAATGCAGACCAAGTTTTGGGCTAGAAGGGAGGAAGGATTCTGAGGTGGGAATGCTAGAGAAAAGGAGAGGACAGGAAAGTTTAAGAAGTGGTCATGGACCATGTATATGAAACCTCTTTACATGTTTACAACAAATATGAATAAAGATTGAGATTTCTTGGGGGACTGTTGTGCTTCTTTAAAAGCAACACAGCTCTGGACCAGTGGGCTTTGGCTTTATAAGCATAACATAAAGATAAAATGAGGACACTCCGTATATAAGTTTCTTTCTCTTAGATTGCCAGAAAATCATTAAGGAGAGTTCAGTGCCTGGTTTAAACTACCGAATGCTAGTATAGAGTCAGGCACATTTATCCAATAGTTTGGAGCTTTTTTCTGGCATGTGTTAGAAGGGCAAATTGCTCTTTGTAATTCAAACTTCAAATAATTTATGCTTTTCTTTATTAGAGAACAGTTTGGTAGGAAAAGCAAGTTTACATAACCATTGAAACTGATAGAAACCCATGTAAAAAGAGAAGGGCAAATTGTATTATCGTGTTTCAGTTGGCAAGGATTGGGGATTAAGTGGTCGGGATCAAGTTGGACCAAGAGTCAGGCTTGTAGATTTTTAAAATTGCACAATTATTGCTTATAAAATGTTGGGAGGATGTGTCTTGGTGCGAGGACCAGCTAGCTGGTCTGCAAGCACTTTCTCATCCCCTACTTCTAGCCCAGTCCATAGACCCACAGGAAAAGTGAATCAACAGAGCAGTCACACTTACCCCAAATTTCTGCTTCACACTGGGAATGGGTGGAGGCCATGATAGGAAGAAAGACCAACTCCACAGCACATATGGATTTTAATATATATTATTTTCTAACAACCGAGATATATGATCCCATATCACATGTTTACAGGTACCTCACTCTGCCTCCTTGGGGAGGAGTGATTTAGGAGTAGGAGGAGAGAAGGCCAGATGTATTTCTCTTTGGGAGTGCGATAGGGCGATGTCAATAAATGAAATTTTGAACCATGTGGGAGAAGCATTTTGCCATAGTATTGAATATTCAAAAGATATCTTGACCTTTTCTCGTTTTTCCTGGGACAACTATTGGCCTATATGTTTTGTTCAGAATAATACAATAGTGGTATAAATTTTAAATTCAGTAGGCCAATGGGGAGGGAGTATAAATATGAGTAGAAAGAAACCTTTTTTAAATTAAAATATTAGAGTTTGTTTGCTGGTACCTATTTTCTTTTTACAAAAGAAAAATTTTAAATTTGAAATGAGGGTAATATAGGAGAAATCAGAAACCCAAGATCTATTTCAGTCTTTCCTAAAAAGGGATCCATCATTCACCTCCCTCAAAATCACTTGTAAAGTTCGTTAAAAATGAAAGTTTAGAGCCTCACCCCAGACCTATTGAGTCAGAATCTCTTAAGACAGGAATGGAGAACCTACATTTTAACAACAACTTTGAGTAATTTAAATGTACATGGAAGGTAGAAATCTTGGTTTTTCAGCCATATGGTAGCACATACCAGGTGCCATAGCTTTATTTGACCCTTAGTCACAGCATGAAGTTGGCCTTTTCTCTCCTGAGGTGCTACACTGTTTCTCTTATATAGGCAGCAAGTCTTATTTATAAAGAACAATTAGAAAATATAAAACATGAACCAGTACATAAGGCAAACTGTATACTTGAATGTTAAAGAATGAGAAAATAAGGATATGGCAATAGGAGTCCATGTTATACTGTAAAGTCGGTCTGATGCCAGCTTACACATGAAAAATTCTTTTCATTTGCATCCAGAAAACACATATAAATCTACAAGTCTCTGCTTTTGTACATGATTTTGATTACACTTCAGTGCCACTTAGCTAGACAGTCATCAATTTGTACATATTGACTGAATTACTGCATATCCCACTTGGAAATCCTTTAACCAGATTAGAAACCCCTGGGTCTCCACATTGAAAATGACTTTCCAGAAAGAATCTACAGTAATTAGTAATGAGTAATTAGTGGGGCTTCTGGACCAACTGTTTCACAGTCTGAGACAGTTAATCCATAAATGCATTAATTGTATTAGACTGTGTAGGTAAGAAATAAAAAGTCTACTAAATGGGAAAATTACTGAGCTATTCTAGTTTATTGGGAAAAATGGTACCAGTATTTAACAATCTCTAAGGCAGAGTCAGGCAAAAAACAAAAGATTTTATGTTTGAGTCAGTGAATTATGGGTAAATATTATTAACTATGACTTTCCACAAAGCCAGCAAATGGGTCTTTTTGGTATATTTAGAATAAGTTGATATTTAGAGTTATCATAAAATAAATTTATAAATTATAAAAATACAAGCAGGCCTGTAATCATTTTCCATGGTTTATATAGTCTGCCAATTCCCACAGACCTAAAAACTCTTTCATATTTTCAGTTGTCAATGCAAAGGAACACATCATGTGTCTCTGAATTTTTGTGCTTTTTCAAATCTGGGATCCCAGAAAGAAATTTTATTAATGCAATGTGTTCTAGTATTCTGATACCAATTGCAAATTATCCCAACACCTATAATAAATTTCTAATAGTTTTTTAAAAATAATATAATCTTAGAGATTATCACTGTATTCTAAAGTATTTAAGGATATGAAATGAAACCAGTCTTACTAATATTTGCTTCCCTTGCAGAACTAAATCTGGTTCCATATATACTCAAGTTGCTCATTAGATGTTTCTAGAATTGAATCATCTCAAACAGTGTCAGCTGAGAGAATGGACATATACAACTATGGACATATTTTCCAAAGTACACAACCCTCTTCATCCCATCCCCTAAAGATAAGAAATACCTCATCCCCTTCCCCATCTATTGAGAATCACTTCCAGAAAGAATATCTGTAATTTTACTCAGGCCTTATTACAAAGAAAACTCAACCTGGGCTCAGGTGACTTTACTGATGAATTCCACCAAATGTTTAATGGGAAAATACTATTAATTCTAGACATATTCTAGAAGCCAGCATTACCCTGATACCAAAACTACAAATATATTATAAATTTCCTTGGCTGCTCAAGCAAATGCCATGTAATGGGTTGGCTTAAACAATGGGAATTTATTAGCTCACAGGTTTTGAGGCTAAGAGAAGCACAAATCAAATCATCATCAAGACAATGTGTTCTTCACAGAGATTGGTGTTCTGGGGCTGGCTGCCAGTGATCCTTGGTCTTGGGCTCCTTTGCCACTTTGGCAATGCATATGCGGCCTCCCCTGGCCTCTCCCTTCTCTTCCAGATTACATTGATGTTCAATTTCTGGCTGCTTCTGGCTTTTTCTCTATTTGTCTGAATTTCATTCTGCTTATAAAGAACTCCAGTAATAGGATTAAGACCCATCATGAGTGAGGTGGGCCACACATTAGCAGAAGTAACTTCATCAAACTGCATTTGCACTCACAGGAATATAGACCAAGATCAAGAACATATCTGAATTGGAGTACATAATTCAATCCACCACATACTGTCCTTCTATATCTAACTCAAATGTTAATTTATGCCCATCTGGGCTTATTTCTCCCTCTCCAGGACTCCATTAATACTTGGCAATATTAAATCCACTACCAGGTAGCGAAAATCACGTGATTTGATCCTATGGTTAAATATATACATGTCTCATCTCTTCTGTTTGATCATTAACTCCTTGAGAGCAGGGAATGCATTTGGTCATTTTTACCCATTACAGAAACTAGTCCAGTGCCTGGAAAACGAAAAAGCTCAGGAAATTCTCACTGCTGTGTCAATAAATTTGATTATATAGGCCATCTGCCTTTAAGTGTATTTTCTGCAAGTTCTTCTAATCATGCCAATAAAACTCTTCTATCTACACACTTGGAATTTGCAAACTTCGAATTTAGCTAACTCACCATATCCTCTTCTAACTGTAAAAGCACTTGAAGACATTTACATGGCTTCAATATAAATGTTACATATATTTTTAATGATTATAATCATAATTTTCTATTGAGGTTTTATATTCCCAGATATGTCTCATAGTCCTGACAGAGAAGACAGTAGAAAAAAAATTGAAAACTCCTGTATATTTTGGCTGTAAGTAGCAGATGCTAGAAAATATTTCTGAACCACTCAGGCAACCTCAGACAATTGACAGCACTAAACAAGGAGCAATACAAGCTGTTCATTTCCTGTTGAAAACTGACAAATATGCACTAATAGTCTGTGCTCGGTTTTGCTCCACCAAAGGCTCTCATGCATCAAGCTGCTGTGGTCAGTGGTTTGTCTGTACCTCCTTCTGCAGACAAAGCCCAGCTTCATGTACAGCTCTTGCTCAGATGCCTACACCATTTTTCTTAGTGATACAATGCTTACCCCTTCTGGTAGTCGTGTTATCATGATAAAACTTCCTCAGCCTAAGTGTGACAATCCATGGCAATGTAGTTTTGCATTTTGTCAGTTCTTTCACTAAAGATCAAGGGACAGCCACTACATTAATGTCAGTCATCTAGTACTGCATAACATGGTTTAGATGTTTATTAAACAATGTGATTATAAAATTGTTGCAATATTTTTATTGACTTGTCTCTGCTTCTCTTTATCTACCATGAAGTTCATGGGCCTGGAGTCAGATACCTCTGGGTTCAAGCCCCAGTTCCTCCACTAAGAAGCTGTGTGCCTTCAGGGCTACCCTGCTCAGAAGGGTTTTCACAGATATCACAGTAAGTAAAAAGACCCTAACTGCTGTGTTTGCGATGGGATCTGCATGGATGACATGGAGGAGACAGAGTTGTGTGATGGAAGGAAAGTTTGGGAGTGATGAGATCTGGGCTCTACTCTGTCCTCGGTCTTCACGTGGTTCTTTTTTATTAAAGAAGTTGCAGAAAGTATAGAGTTCCCATATACCTCTCCCCACACTCAGTTTTCTCTATTATTTATACTTTGCATTATTGTGGTACTTTTGTTACAATTGAAAGAGTATTATTACAATTATACTATTAGCTGTAGTCCATAGCTTATATTAGGGTTCACTGTGTTAACCAGTTCTATGTCTTTTTTATACTTTTATTCTAATAACACATATACAACCTAAAATTTCCCATTTTAACCACTTTCAAATATATAATTCAGTGGTGTAATTATATTCACAATGTTGTGCTACTATCACCACCAACCATTATTAAAACTTTTTCATCACCCCAAACAGAAACTCTGTACCAATTAAGTATTAATTCCCCATTCCCTATCCCCACTCCAGCCCCTACTATCCTGTATTCTGGTTTCTGACTCTGTGAATTGACATGCATAATTTTTTCATATTAATGAGATCATACAAAATTTGTCCTTTTGTGCCAGGCTTATTTCATTCAACATGGTGTCTCCAAGATTGGGTCTTTTACAGTTTAAGTTCCTTATCTATCTATGGCCCATCTATGGCCCATCTTCCAAGACCTATCCACACAGCATGCATTGTCAGGACCGACAGAGTTATAGACATGGGCTACTGAACAGGCTGCTTGGTTCAAATCCAACTCCATCCCTCACTACCTGAGTGACCTTACCATAAATCAGTGACCTAACATAAATCAGACCCTTCCAGACTTGATCATTGACTATAAAATAAGAGAGTTTGGTTATGTGGTCTTTAATGCTTTTTGCAGCTCCAACTTAAGAGACACAGAGGGAATAGTGTGGCCGTTAATGTGCCAACTCTAGAGCCAGCCTGTCTAGATTTGCATTCATATTTGTTTCCTCATTTGTAAATGGGAATTGTAATAGTTCTTATCCCATAGGATTTTTTATGATGATTAAATGAACTAGTACTTGTAAAGTCTAGACCACTGCCTGGCACATAGTAAGACCTCAATAAGTATTAGCCTTTATTTTTACAATATTCTATATCTAGCAAGAAGCAGTAGAACATCAAGCATAGAATCTAGACGCACTCATAGAATCGTAGCACTCTAGACTCTTTTTCTAAAATCTATGGTGCCATGCTCCACTATGTAGTTAAGAGAAATAAATTGTGTTCAAAACCCACCTCCATTAGCTCCCTCCTCCTTTCTATTCTAAGCTTCTCAGTACCTCAACTTACCCCAAAGGTGCTTAATTCCCTTTACAACATCCCATCAGACTCTGTGTTCTCCTTAAAATAATTTACTGTTCTGGAATTTTCCACTTAGGTATGTTATAATAACTACCATAACAATGAAGATAATAATATTCAAGTAAGATGATGGGGGAGGGGTTGCAATTCTGAAACTCAGTACTTCCCCTCCAAGAAGTTTATTCAGGAATTACTTTCAAGGCTACAGAATACAAAGGAGATTTGGAATCCTAGAAGTTAGAAGGTACATTTCCATCCAACTCTTTATTTTTTGTTGTTTTGTCCTTTCACTTTAAAGTTTACATTATTTTGCCTTCATTAAATAATATTGCATAAAGGAGAGAAAACACAGAAGGGTTAAGAAAACAAAAGATTGTTAAGGTACCAGTTAAAAATCTATAATGATTCATGTTTTAATTCGAGAGGCTTTTTTTGAACACCTACATGTATCAGTCACTTAGATAAGACACAAAGACAAAAAAGATATGGTTTCCACAGAGGAATGTAATATATATTTTTAAAACTGGGATTATCTGGGAAAACCCAGGACTTTTTTGAATTTCCATGCATTTATTTTAAGATTTAGTGATATTTTATTTTGTAGTATACATAGGGGAGGCGGCACAATTGTTTGATTATAATACTTGGGCCCTCAAGTATTATAATTGAGCCCTGCCTGGTGGGGGTATCTAAGTATATTAGATGGGTTGGGGGTGTGGATTGGAGACAGCTAAGGCTGAGGTGAGAAAAGAATTAACAAAGGAAGTGGTATTTGAATTGTTTAAAGGACAAATGCTAGTTTTCCTGCCTAGTGACAGGAAAAGAGAAGAGAAGGGAATTCCAAGCAGAGTATATAGATGGAACAAAGGTTTGGAGGTCTGAAAGAGTGTGACCTATTCAATAACTGCAGTAGTTCAGTATGGCTAGAGCACATGATAAATTAGGGGTTTGAGCACAGAGATGATGAGTAGGCTTCAGCCAGGTTGCCCAGGGCTTCTTGAGCTCTCTTAAGATCCAGGTTGCTCTTGGAAGAGAATGCTTTGGCTGCTATTAAATAGAGAGCAGCTCCACGTCCCAAGGAGATTCCAGGGAGATTTTGGGGGTCTTGGCTTGAATTGAAGGCAAAGGACCAAGGCTCATCTGCATCACCTTATCTTCCCAAGCAATACGTCTGTCATTTGAAGGAGGATGTGATGGGGCAAACAGTTGAGATCAGACCTGGCCAAGGTGATCCATAAAGGACGTTTTATCTATTGCTATGAACTCATCTGCCCCCAAGAGAAAATCAAAGTTGTTCAGAATCAAATTAAAAGCCAGTCTTTCTGCTATAGGCTAGTTCCCCGAACATCCCTATTTGTTTTCATATTTGTTTCCTATGAAAATGTCTTTTGTCTGTATTGTCTATCTATTCAAAACCTAAAATTAATAATAGCTAAAACATTTCTTGAGGCATTTCATTCTCAGGCTCACACTTCATTGGTTCAAAAAATGTTTAATTTACTTCTCATTGAGATGTGTTAGCAATTGTATTTCTGATTGTTTCAAATCTTAGTGGTTCAGTGAGTACAGTCATTGAGTTATGGCCTTACTATATAGCTAATCATATCACAAATTTCAACTCAGCGCTTATTCTAAAATGTCCAGGTGAAAGGCCAAGGCTAAATCTTGTTCAACTAAACTATATTTTTTCAAAGAAAAAAGGAAGATAATTTTGAATTTTAGAGAATCAACCAAAAATTGAGCTGTGAAATATAATCATTTCCTGACCTTTGTCCCTTTAAGCTACAGAAAATACTTAAAGTGGCTAAATCCTCGAGAATAAGGGCATGAGTATTGTTACTCTCATTTTATTATATGACTAGAACACTAAAGCATAAAGCAGTAATAATTCTCATATGCCCACTCAGTTTTATATAATGACTATTACATATCAGTATTAGAGAGAGGACTACAACTGTAACCTTTATTCATTAATTTCCTTACTTTATCACTCGTGCGTTTTTTTTTTCTTTTCTTTTCCTTTATCTCCTTGAATCATCCATTCTTTCTTTCCATTTTTCCTCTCCTGTGTTTTTGTTTGTTTGCTTTTGTTTTATCTTTGGTAGAGCCGTTTGGCATGTTCGCATATCTTACCCACATCACTTTCTCCTAGACTCCTTCTCTGCTCTTCAGTCCTTCTTGAAGTATTCATACCCAGTTACTAATTTTGCCTCTCTTATTTTTTTCCCATTCTCACTTTATTCCCTCATTCACAGTGGGTTTTATATTATTTAAAATTATCTATTTCTTCTATTGTTAAATCAGTCACTTCCCCATTCCTATAGTAGAGGAATTTAGTCACTCAAATATTTATTGGAAACTCTGGGTAGACCTTCTGTTAGAAATTGGGGAAATATAGCAACAAATAAGCTATAGATATTATAATCCACTGAGTTGGTGGTTTAGAGACCCAGCACATAGAAGACGTGTGCCACAAGAAGGACAATAAACTTAATTTGGGGCTGGGGGGGAATTGGAGGGCGTTAGAAGGGAACATAATCCTGTTCTCCCCAACCAGAGTGGAAAAAATCTCAAAAAATCACAGTCTTTTGGTATTAAAATTAGAAGGATTCTGTTTCAGTGATGGGACAAAATTATCTCTAGACTAAATGCTACCAATCTTGCCTAAGAAAGTTTAAAAGCAAGACCCAAAAGGATCAAACTCTATCCAAATAACTTAACTGTATCACAGAAAAAAAATCTCACAAATATTTATATAAATGCAAAAATATCCATACACAATACCTGGCATCCAAAAAATTACCAGTGATCCAAAGAAGCAGAAAAATATGACTATAATGAGGAGTAAAATCTATCAATCAAAACTGACCTAGAAATAGCAAAAATTATAGAATTAGCAGGCAAAGTTAGAGCTGTATTCCAAATATTCTAAAAGCAAGAGAAAAGCACAAGCATGTTAAGCAAAAAACATGTGATATATAAAAAAGACCAAAATTGAAATTATAGAGAAGAAAAATGTAACATTTAGGATGAAAAATTCACTGGATTAAATTAATGGAAGATTAGGTATTGCAGAAGAAAATACTATTGAACTTGAAGACATAATAATAGAAACCACCCCAAAGGGAAAAAAGAGAAAAAAAGACCAATAAATGAAAGAGAGAGAGAGACCATAGTATGAGTGAGCAATGGGATAACTTCAAGCTACCTAATATTCATGTATGAGGCATCAATAAGGAGAGGAGGGACAGGACACATAAAAATACTTGAAATAATAATGGCCAAATTTTTTCCAAATTTGCTTGAAACCAGTGATAAAAAGAAAATCTTAATTATGGCCAGAGTACATATTATGTATGGTAGAACAATGAAAAGGGTGACAGATTTCTCCTTAAAAAAAATGCAAGCCAGAAGACAGTGGAGGAGTATCTTTAAAGTACTGAGGAATTTAAAAAACGAAAACGAAAACAAAAACTGTCAACCTAGAATTCTATACTCACCAAAATGATCTTTCAAAAAGTAAGCTTAAATATTCATGTAAGATGTTAGCAATAGGGAAAAATGTGAGAAGGAGAAAGGTGGGATATAGGGGAATCCCCTATATTTTCTATGTGACTTTTCTGTAACCTAAAGCTTCTTTGAAAATAAAGCCAAAAAAAGTAAGGCCCTGGGGGAACATACAGAAGAAATCGTCACTGTACATAAAAGACAACATATTTTATGGTGATGAAAAACACTATAAAATGTTTATTTTTAATTTTTAAATTTTTCATTTTTTTAAAAATTATTATTACTTTATTCTTTTATTATTTTTATTCAATTTTTTGGGGTTTTGTTTTGGGGAAGTTTTGGATTGCAGAAGGGTTGCAACTGTGGCAGGGGAGGATCACTGGTGCAGGACATCGGTGATGGTGGGATGTGTGGGGAGGGATGTACCTAAGGCATGTCTTTATTTATTTATTTATTTATTTATTTATTTATTTATTTATTTTTAAATATCCAACAGCTTTTTTTTTTTTTTTTTAAAGATTTTATTTATTTATTTGTTTATCCCCCCCTTGCTGCTTGTGCTCGCTGGGTCAGCTAACCATGCCATGCGGGCGGGCTTGCCTTCACCAGGAGGCCCCGGGAACCGAACGCGGGGCCTCCCATATGGTAAACGGGAGCCCTACTGATTGAGCCACAGCCGCTTCCCTAGCATGTCTTTATGAAATATGATTATGTTCAAGTGGCCATAGGGTGTTGGCTCAGTGGGTAGGCCCACACAATAGCTGAAAGAATATTGATTTCCCACCATGGGAATTCCTGAGCATTCTCTAGAAGAGCAGCAAGAATCCCCAAATTATTGGGCAATGCCTAGCAAAGTAGGACAGACAAATATGCCAGGCTCTTGACATTGATAAATATACTTATGAACTTTGTTCTTGTGAAATTGAAACTTAGCCTGGTATAATATATTGCCTAAGAGTTACCTCCTGAAAGCCTCCTTGTTGCTCAAATGTGGCCTTTCTCTAAGCCAAACTCAGCATATAAACTCACTACTTTCCCTCCAGCATGGGACATGACTTCCAAGGATGAGCCTCCCTGGCACTGAGGGATTATTACCAAGCACCAACTAGCAAGGCACTTGGAAAAAGACCTTGACCAAAAAGGGGAAATATTAAATACAAATGATTTTATGGCTAAGAGATTTCAAAGTGATTCAGGAGGTCACTCTAGGGCTTATGCTTATGCACATCTCAGGAGGATCTCATTAAACAGTGCCTGAAGCAGGGGTACCCTGAGGACTTTAGAGACATCTAGACACTATAGGCAGGGCAGACAATCTCAGGAATTTGGCACCCTGTCAGTGGGCCTTACCTTGGAATATATGTTCCCTAATGTAACAGAGTTAGACTCATTTATCATTTCCCTATACATGGCTCTTAAGCCCCCTTTATTTGAACCTATAATTAGCACTAAACTCATTAAATATGTGCACCAGAGTCTGTTCATATGCTGGTTGAGTTAGCAGTGAATCTCAGCAGTGTTGCAACACCTACTCTACAGTTCATAAGACCTGCCCAAGACAACTAACAAAAGGATGATGATGGACAAAGCCCATCACAAAAAAACAGAGTATCTACAACTACAAGCAAGACAGTTCCATCCATCAGCCCCACAGGATCTAAGACCTCTCTCAAGCAGAAACAAGAGTGGGCATCACCATCCTAAAATCCTCAAGATTGAGGAATGAACAAACATAAGGTGGGAATGGAACCATGGACTAAAGTAGACTTATTATTATTATCATTGGAAGATCTTGTAACATTGATATAAAGGTAGTGGTTGCCAGAAGTTCTGAGGGAAGGGAGCAGGAAGAATAGGTGTAACATGGAGCATTTTTGGGACATTGGAATTGCTCTGAATGACATTGCAATGATGGATACAGGTCATTATACATTTTGTCAAAACCTATAAAAATGTGCAGTGCAAAGTATAAACTGTAATGTAAACTATTGACCATGGTTAATAGCAATGCTTCAATATGTGTTCATCAATTGTAACAAATGTACCACACTAATGAAAAATGTTAAAAATGAAAAGTGAGAGGGGAGGAGGTGGAGTATATGAGAATCTCTCTATATTTTCAATGTATCATTTATGGAATCTAAAACTTCTTTAAAAATAAAATAAATAAAAGTAAAAGAGTAAGGTTAAATAATGAAAGTTTTCAGACATATGAAAGCTAAAAGAATTCATCACCAGAATACCTGCATTAAAAGAAATATTAAGGGAAATTCTTCAAGGATGAGGAAAATGATGCCAGGTGGAAATCTGGGTATAAATAAAAGAATGAGAAATACCAGTGGAATCATACAGACAGCAATGAATTCTTCCAGTAACAACATGTGAGCATATGTACAAAATATTTCCAACCAGGAAATTTCATCCATGCCTTGGTGTCCAGGGGTTTTATTGGAGGTTAGTCACATAAGCACAGAGCACCTGCTTAACTGACCTTAGCTACTTAGTCTCCAGTTTACCACCCCCTATGCCCAGAGGTCAAAATAAATCATGGCCCAAGACCTCAGTTATACAAACATATTCTTATCAGGGAGAGTATTCTAAGGGCTTAGAGATTATCTCACAGGAGCTGATCAAGGGCCTTTGGAATGTGCAGGGTTTAAACAACTCAGGTCCTTTACTGAACAACCCAGTAACAGAGCTTCAGAATATATGAAGTCACAACAGATAGAACAACAAGGGAAAAACAGGGAAATCAAACATTGTAGTAAAAATATTCATTACCATCCCCTTAATAAGTTATAGAACATCAGTAAGAATATAAAAGATGTGAAGAGTACTGTTGACATGACCTAATTGACATTTATAGAACATGCCACCAAAAAACATCAGCATACACACTCTTTTCAAGTGCACACAGAACATTTACCAACTTAGATCATACTCTGGTCCATAAATCAGGTCTGTATAAATTTTAAAAGATTTAATTCATATAATATATGTTCTCTGACCACAATGGAATTAAATTAGAAATCAACAACAGATGTCTGAAATAAAAACTAGATATTTTTTTAACTAAATGGCACTGTTCTAATATACTATGAGACAAAGAAAAAAATCAAAAGGGAAATTAGAAAGTACTTTTAGCTAAAAGGAAATAAGAACACAGTATATCAAATGTGTGGGATGCAGGTAAATCAGTATTCAGATGGAAATTATAGTACTAAATATCTTTTTTAGAAAAGAACAATTTCAAATCAATGACCTCTGTTTCCACTTTAAGAAACTAGAATAGGAAGAGTAAATCAGACAAAAATTAAGTCTAAGAAAGGAAATAATAAAAATCACAGCATAAATAAATAACATAGGTAAGAGAGAAAGCAATAGAAAAAAAATCAACAAAATAAAAACCTGGTTCTTTAAGATCAATAATTTGATTAACCTTTAAGCAGACAAATTGGGGAAAAAGAGAAAAAAATTATTACCAATATCTGGAATGAGAAAAGTGACATCACTACAGATCCTACTGATATTAAAAGTATTAAAAGGATATAATGGGCACAGGTGAGGGTCATGGGGGCATCATGGGGCTGGTTCCCAAAGGGATGCTCTCGTGAGGGTGGCAAGGCCAGCCCTGCTTGCCCCTGGCCATGGCCATGCCACACCCGCTGATGCCCACCAACATGGCCCTCTACTGTAGCAACAACTTGAGTGTGTACTTGCAGCTTGGTCTGCCTAAGCCCACTGCCACTGCCACTGCCAGAGCCACAGCCCTGGATGTGCTGCCAGCACCCAGACCACCCCATGGGCTGACAGACTACGCCTTGCTGCTGCCAGCCACTGCTTGCCACCACCAGCCCCTACTTGTGGCTCAATAGGCCTGGCTTGGGAGGCTCACCCATTGCCATGTATCTGGATGCACTTCCTGGAGCCTCTAACCACCACTGGCACCTTTGGGTGCATGCAGAGGCCACTCAGGAGCCTGTACTCACTTTGTCTTCAAGGCCCCTGGCAACCGGTGAGGTAAGATGGCTGTTCATGGACAGCCACTAGGATCCCATGAAGATGGTGAACTTGCCCCACTTGTACTCTACACTTATCGCCATGGCCATCCAGAGTGCGCCCGAATGCAAGCTCATGTTCAGCCACGTCGACCAGTTCGTGACTGACAGCTTCTATTTCTACCAGCACAACAAGGCCAGCTGGCAGAACTCCATCCCACACCACCTGTTGCTCAATGACTACTTCAAGAAGGTGCCCCACGATGAGGGCAATCCAGGGAAAGGCAATTACTGGACCCTGGATCCAAACTGTGAGAAAATGTTTGATAATGGGAACTTCCACAGGAAGTGAAAGCACCTTTCTGAGGCCAGTGGCAACTCCACGATGGCCACAGGGACATCTAAGTCAGAAGAAGTGCTATCCTCAGGATTGGGGGCTGGAGTGAGTGGGAAGCCAGAAGGAGACAGCCTCTCCTCTTTGTTAGGGCCATCCCAGTCCCTAGAGTCTCCGAGGACACTAAGAGACCGACCTCTTCTCTGGGAGGAACTATGCTTCTCTTGCCTCAAAATTTTCTTCAGCAGTCTCAGCACTTTAAATGTCAGCAGCAGCAGGAGCCCCCCAGGGAGCCCTCCCTTGCTGCTGCCACCTACAGATCCAGGGGGTCCAGCTGCCCTTCAGCAGGATGCTCCTCCCCACCGCCCCTCCTCCACCAGCTCCATCTGGGAGGTCTTGGCAGACAACTTGCAGCTGAGTAAGAGCAGTGGCAACAACAACAGACAGAAATCTTCCTGCCAGTGCCAGCGGGGGCCAAAGCAGGCCCTTCTACAACTTCTGCATGGTCAACAGCCTCATCTACCCCAGGGAGAGTTCTGAGGCCTAGAGCAGTGCTTCTTGGACTTTCATGTGCACAACTGGATATCTCTGTAAAATGCAGATTTCGATTCTGTAGGTCTGGTGTAGGGCCTGAGGGTCCTAATTTCTATCATGCTCCCATTGATCACACTTGGAGTAGCAAGGTTGTGAATAACTCTTTCTAAAACCCAGCAAGACTTAACAGGGTTCTCTGGGTAAAGGACCTCCTTAGAGAGATGTTCATCTCATTCTGTTCTGGGACAGCAGCCTGCAAGCCCTATAAAAGCCATATAAAAACCTAATAAGAGACACAACAAAAGCAGGGAGTGGAGGTGGCCCAAGCGATTAGGCACCTCCTTCCCACATAGGAGGACTTGGGTTTGGCTCCTGGTGCCTCTTAAAGAAACAAGGAAGATGAACAGACACAGAAAGTGCAAAACATCAAAGGGGTGGGGAGAAATAAATAAATAATTAAAAAAATTAATCTTTAAAAAACTGTGTGGGTAGTAGCTGAATTTATTGGAATGGCATTCTATGAACATGGAGATAATGTTTTTGAATTGCATTTGTATCATGCTTTTGGATTTTTGATGTGAGCGTTACTGGTTATTAATTTTTAAAATATATATATATATTTTATTTTTAAAGAAGATTTAGATAACATAAATGTTAAGTCAAAAATATAGGGGATTCCCATATACTCCCCCCCCCTCATCCCACACTTTACCCTGTTAACATCCTTCATTAGTGTGGTACATTTGTTACAATTGATGAACACATATTGAAGCATTGCACTAACCAAGGACTATAGTTTACATTATAATTTACACTTTGCCCTGCACAATTTTATAGGTTTTGACAAAATGTATAATGCCCTGTACCCATCATTGCAATGTCATACAATTCTAATTATTATTATTTTTTTTAGAAAAAGAGGCACAAACTAAAATATTTTAAACTTTTCACGTGTTGTTTTCTGAAACAGCATTACTGAAAAATGTCTTTTATATTTTGAAATATATATGCAGAAAGACATATTTATAAAACACCTTTACTGAGGTATAAATTATATCAGCATTAATTGTTTAAAAAAATCATACAGAAAGAAAACCAAAGAGACTACCTACCCCCACACTGTGTATATAAAAAATGGTTTCTTTGGATATTTTTGTATTTGATAAAGTGTACGGACTTCTACAAATATTGATGTGTTTTTTTTGTTGTTGTTATTTTTTAGGAGGTACAAGGGATTGAACCCAAGACCTCATACATGGGAAACAGGTGCTCAACCATTAGCTACATTCACTCCTATAGAAATATTGTTTTTAACACAATTTTATATAAATTAATTTATAACATGGCCTGGGGCAAAGTTCTTTTTTTTTTTTCCAAGAAAGCACACTGCATGCTGAAAATTATGTGAAATAAAATTTTAAGTGGTACATCTTCTTGCCACTTTTAGTTTTATAATGAACAACTTGATGCCAATGAATTTGACAACTTAGATAAAATGGATAAATTCCTTGAAAGACAAACTATCAAAGCTCACTCAAAAAGAAATAGATAAGTTGAATAACTCTAAATATATTAGAATAATTGAATTTGTAGTTAAAAATCTTAATACAAAGAAAAGTCTAGGCTCAGAGAAATTTACTGATCAATTCTACTAAATAGGTAAAGGGGGAAATAATACTAACACTACACAAATATATGGAAAATTGAAGAGAAGGAAATTCTTCTGAACTCATTATGAGGCAAGCATTATCTGGACACAAATACCAGACAAGCATATGACAAGCAAAGAAAATTACAGACCAATTTCCCTTATTAACATGGGTGCAAAACAACTTTAAACAAAATTTTAGCAAATATAACATAACAATATATAAAAAGAATAATACATAAACCAAGTGGGGTTTATTCCAGGAATCCAAGATTACTTTAACTTTTGAACCCTTATCAATATAGTTCACTATATTAAACTGTCTAAAAAAGAAAATTCAATGATCATCTCAATAGATGTAGGAAAAGTATATGACAAAATCCAAAGTTAACTTCTGATTACAAAAGAAAAAGACAACAAAAAATGCAACAACAAAAAACTTTCAGTAAAGTAGAAACAGAAGGAAATATCTTCAACCAGATAAAGGGCACCTATTAAAAAACTACAACTAACATGATTATTAGTGTTGAAAGACTGAATTCTCCTAAGATCAGAAACAAGACAAAAATATCCATTCTCCCTACTTCTATTTATCATCATACTGGAGGTTCTAGCAAGTGTCATAAGGCAAGGAAAAGAACAAAAAATATCTAGTATGTAAAGGGATAAATCAAATTCTCTTTATTCACAGATGACATGGTTTTCCATGTGGCAAATAATAAAGAATGTACAAAGAAGATGCCTAAACTAATAAATGAGTTTAATGAGGTGGCTGGATATATGCTAATATCCAAAAATCATTTGTATATATGTATATTGGCAATGAACAATAAGTCATTGAAATTTAAAAATAAAACAATACTATATATAATAGTACACTGAAAACTACAAAACAGTACTTATATAAATTAAGAAGACATAAATAAATGGAGAGATATACTATGTTCATGGATCAGAATATTCAATGTTATAAAGATGCCAGTTCTCCCCAAAGTGATCTACAGATTTAACATGAGCTTGACAAGCTGATTCTAAAATTCATATGGAAAAGCAAAGGACCAAGAATAGCCAAAACAACTTTTAAAAAAGAAGAAAATAATTGAAGAAATTATACTACCTGACTTCAAGACTTACTTTAAAGCTGTAGTAATCAAGACAGTGTGGTACTGGCATCCAGATTCACAAAGATATTAAAGGAATATAAGAGAATTTAAAAATAGACCTACACATATATGGTCAATTGTTTTTTAACAAGGGTGAGCAGGTGGTTCTTTCAACAAATGGTTATGGAACAGTTGGCTGTCCACATGCAAAAAAAAAAAAAAAAAAAAAGTAAAAGAAAGAGAGCAATCTATACCTCATACCATGTACAAAAATTAACTCAAAATGAATAAAAGACCTAAAAGTGTGGTCTGAAACTATATATCATCTATAAGAAAATATAGGAGAAAAAATCTTAGTGACCTGGGTTAGAAAATATTTGTCAGTTGAGACTTCAAAAGCAGAATGCATAAAAGAAAGAATTGATGAATCAGACTTCACCAAAATAAAATACATTTGTTCTTTCAAAGACAAGAGATTATAAAGAAAAACCTACAGATTGAGAGAAAATATGTGCCAATCACATATTTGATGAAGCACCTGTATCTAGGATATATAAAGAACATTTAAAGCTCAATAATAACAAAAAATTAAAAATTGGGAAATTATTTAAATAGCACTTCAATAGAATAATATATGAATGGCATATAAGCACATAAACAGATGCTCAACATCATTTGTCTTTACAGAAATGAAAATGAAAATTATCCAGGATTTTACAGGATCTGAGATTATATCCTAACTGCAGGCTAAGGACTTAGTCTGTAACTGTTTTATGGATGCTGGCAGAAGTCATAAGACTGGATCAGAGACAAAGAATTTTACTCCTCAAGTCACAGGAAGCAGCATGAGCATTATGTTTGCTCAGTTCCCCTTACCTCACAAGTCCCAAAAGGATGATGCAAAGAGGCTTGCGCAGATGTTGCATATACAGTTCATTTGAATCACTGCAGAGGAACACTGAGATTAGGGAATTTGAATCTTTTATACTGAACAGTAAGTATGCCTGCCCAGGAGAAATGATCTCTATCTTCCAACGCTGTTTACTATACAGACATCCTTCAAAACATAGTTCAGAATAAAAGTTGGTGCCTGTGCAGGCAAGATATTCAGAAATATGAAAGGTCAGTGGAGACTTATCCATAAACAAGCAAAATGAGGTGCCATTACTTACCTACTAGAATGACTAAAATCAAGAAGCTTGGTCATACCAAACATTGGTGAGGATGTAGAATAATTGAAACTCTTATAGCACTGCTGGTAGGAATGCAAAATTTTATAATCACTCTGGAAAACAGTTTGCTGATTTCTTTTGGACTATATAAATCCCAGGAATTCCATTATTAATATTAACCCAAAAGAAATGAAAATGTATGTCTACCAAAGACTTAAACACAAAGGTTCATAGAATCTTTTTTTGTTCTGGCTCCAAACTAGAAATAACCCAAATGTCCATTAATAGATGAATGGATAAATTGTGGCATATCCATACAATGGAGTATTACTCAGCAATAAAAACAAGTATATTATTGATACACAGTTAAATATTAAAATAATTATGCTGAGGGAATACTAACACTGGCTTGAGTGTCTGCTTCCCATGTACGAGGTCCCAGTTTCAATCCTTGGTACCTCCTAAAAAAATTAATAATAATTATGCTGGAAGCAGATGTGGCTCAAGTGACTGGACTACCACCTACCACATGGGAGGTCCCAGGTTCAACTTCCCGTGTCTCCTGGAGAAGACAAGCAAGACAGTGAGGTGACGCAACAAAGAGACACAAAGAGGAAAAACAATGAGAGGCACAACAAAAGCAGGGAGCTGAGGGGGCTCAAGTGATTGGGCACCTCTCCCACATGGGAGATCCCGGGTTCTGTTCCCAGGTGCCGCTTAAAGCTAAGATGAGCACACGGCAAATGGACACAGAGAGCAAACAGTGAGTGTAAACAACGAGGCGGGGAAAAAATAAAAAAAATAAATCTTAAAAAAAAAATTAAGCACATGCATTAAAAAAAAATAATGATTATGTTAAGTCAAAACAGCTGGAAAAAAGAAAGAGTGCATATACAAAATTCTACCTATTTAAAATTCTAGCAAATGCAAACTAATCTATGGTGGCAGAAAGGTCAGTGGTTGCCTGAGGATGGAAAGGGGGAAGAGATAGGAGGTAGGATTACAAAAGGGCATGGGGGGGAAGCGAATGAGGCTCAAGCGATTGAGCTCCCACCTAACACATAGGAGGTGCTGGGTTTGATTCCCAGTGCGTCCTGGAGAACGCGACCAAAACAGCAAGCTGGCTGATTGGGTAGGTGCAGCGAGCTGATGCAACAAGATGATGCAACAAGATTATGCAATAAGATGACACAAGGAGACACAAAGAGGAAAGACAATGAGAGACACAACAAAGCAAGGAGCTGAGGTGGCTCAAGCAATTGAGTGCCTCTCTCCCATGTGGAAGGTCCCAGGTTTGGTTCACGATACCTCCTAAAGAGAAGACGAGCAGACACAGAAAGTACACAGCGAATGGACACAGAGAGCAGATAGTGAGCGCAAACAACAAGGGGGGCAGGGGAATAAATAAATCTTTAAAAGAAAAAGGGCATGAGGAAATTTGGCAGGATGGATGGACATATTCATTATCCTAATTGTGATGATAGTTTCACAAGTGTATACAGATGTCAAAACATATCAAAATGGACACTACATATGTGAAGTTTATTGGATATCAATTTTACCTTGAGAATGGTGTAAAAAAGTCAAATAGATTGAGTAGATAAAGTCAAGAAATATCACTGAAAACAGAACACAAAGATGGCAAATAGTCCTAATGATACAAACACTAAATATTAACTTAACGAAAATCAAAGAAGGCATTATAATAACTTAGAAAAGAGTATATAAGGCCTTAAGGGTAGTGGCTATGGGAAAAGTAAGGTAAGGGTGAGTAAGGGAAATATACTGAACGTGTTAGAATGTAGAGACTGATTAGACATGAAGGATTGAGGGAGCATTTGTTCACTATGGCTGCAAGAGTCCTAATTTGAATGATGATGTATAGCCGGAGTATTCTTGACAAAGGGGACTCCAAGGGGAGAAGCAGAGGCAGGGATGGGATGGGCTGGGACCTGTGGTCATTGAAGGAATGTTAGCTTACTTCAGCCAAAGTGGTTCAGAGCTCACCTGCAATAAAAAGAACTGTTATGATATGACATTTTCTGAACTCACCACTAAAATCAGTATGAGGACTGCCACGTGATTCAAGCCATCAAAACTCAATGACCCAGAGTAAGTAGATATTAGGATTTATCCAGAGCTAATGATTGTCAGAGTTATAGGCAGACAGTTGAGGAACAGAATCTTAAAAAAAAAAAAAAAAATTAGGTAGATGCATTTAAAAACAAATGATTATGCTAAGTCAAAACAGCTAGAAAAAAGAAAGAGTGCATATACATAATTCTACTTATTTAAAATTCTAGCAAATGCAAACTAATCTATGGTGGTAGGAAGGTCAGTTAGGCTGAGGGAGAAATGTGACCCACAGAATCCAGAAGAGAGGAACACAGAGCTGAAATGTGACCCACAGAATCCAGGACAGAGGAACACAGAGCTAGAAATTTCTAAGAGACAAAAGGGAAATGTCAGGGAACTCAGAGCTTTGGTGACAGAGGAAGAGGGGAGGGGAAGGGAAAGGAAATGTGGTCAGGAGAAGTAGGGGAAAGCTTATGTGTCTTGTACACTCATTCTGAGATGGGTAACATTATCTATATTTTACAATGGAGGAAATGGAGGTGTAGAGCAGTTAGGAAACTTGTGCTCAGTCACAGAGGACGTATAAAGTCAGCATTCAAATTTGGATCTGATAGTATAAACCATGCCCTTTCCACTACTTTCCACTGCCTGCCAAGTTAAAAAGCAATAGGTTCAAGAAAGAAAGACAGAAAGTCAAAGAGAAAAGCTTCAAGTCTGATATGTGGGAATTGAGGCACTTAGGACTGAAGGTAATTTTCAAGGTGTAACTGCCCCTTCGTTTGGTAGAGCAGAGTAGAGATGAGCAAAGTGGAAGAGAGGAGACCTGTGCGTGTGAAACGGGCCATCCATGCAGATGAGTGGAGGAGTGGGAGCAAGAGTAATTCTGAAAGAGAGAGAATTTGAGGAAGATTTATTCCTCACAGCTGCTGTGTCAAACCAGGAAAAAAAAAAAAAAAGATCCACACCAAGATCCTATATTCTTTCTTCTCAGCTGATTTTGGGGAAGATGGGCCGGGAGGGGATGCCTTAAGGGTAGTAATATCAGGTTTTGGAAAGTCTTTCCTCTAAATAAATTTGTAACATACAGGTCAAATGTCTGTGGAGAGAAAGGTACATGGGACTAAATAGTGCAAAGAAGGTTAGATTCCTCAGTCCATTTACTGTTTTGATTTATCACAAAAGAGTCATTTGCTCTTGGATTCTGACCTCTGATCCTGACCCCAGCTAAGAGTTTAACTCTGCAATGAGAAATACCGACTGTGAAATAGTCAGTTAAGCTGAAAGACCTCTTACTTGGTAAAAAGGAAAGAATAGTTACCAGCTCATCTGACAAACCTGCTGCTCCACACATCATGAAGAATAGGGAAAGGTGTCTTCATCACCATTATAGCCTGGGGGTGGAAGGGGTTTCTCCAGTGCATCTGAGCACCTGAGGTAACAACAGAGGCTCTGTGAACTACGTGCTCTCAGAGCTCCTGGATTCATCACATGGCACCATTGTTACTGGGTGGCTGTCATAGAACTAAAGGCATTCTAGAGAGAAATGAAAATACTATGACTCACACTGTCTGAGCTGCTTAAGTGGCTTAAATTTAACAATCTATTTATGATAATGAAAAATCCCTAAAAATCCATTTGCATAGCATTCACCCACAAGTCTTTAAAATAGATAGAGAAAAACTGTCTAATAGTAGCTATACACAGGCACCCTATTGTTTAATTATTTAGATGACTGCTATTTAATTGCAGTTCAAATGGATCTTTTTCCAAAAGTTTAATTTTTAAGATAGAAAGGGACTTATACTTTAATGAAGTCCAAAAATAAAATTTATTCAATTATCTTGATAAATGTCTTATCTAATTAGCTAAATATGTGGAGCTGACACATGAGGCATATTACCTATTGTTGCATGCATTGATTTAAATGTGTGTGTGTGAATGTACACACACACACACACATTTCTAGTTTCCTAGGGCTGCTGTAACAAATAACCCAAAATCCAAACTCTGTAGGGGAGACTCCTTCCTTGCCTCTTCCTAGCTTCTGGTGGATGCTGGCAATACCTGGGCTTCAATCTCTGCCTCAGTCTTCAGTTGGCATTCTCCCATGTGTCCATCTGTGTCTCTTCTCACTTTCTTTTAAGGACACCAATCATATTGGATTATGGCCCCAACCTAATCCAGTTTGGCCTCATCTTACATAATAACAGCTAAAAAGCTCTATTTCCAAATAAGGTCACATTCATAGGACTGGGTGAAAAGACTTAAACATATCTTTTTGTTCGACACAAATCTCCTGTCTGTGGCTAGAAGTGGTACTTATACCCTGCCCTCAGGACAAACAACCTAAGGAGTGTGGTGGCAACCTCCTTGGGAGGAAGAGGGGTCGGAAAGGGTGGAGAGTGGTCTCTTTGAGGTTATTTTAACCAGCCAAGCCCCATATGGGTGTCAGAAGGGACCTTGATGTGACAGGGATAGGGGAGGGGAATCTCCTCAGGCAGGCTGCCACACTCAGCTATCTTGATTTCCTGTTGTTATATTCTACCTTCCTTTCTTTCTCTGTCTGTTATTTTTTTATCTCTTTCTTTTGTTTCCCAATTTTCTCTACCTATGCTATATCTTTATCCCTCCTTCATCCTTATATTTTCTGTTTTCTGTTGTTGTTCTTTCAATCCACCCCTTTGGGCTTGGTCTTCAATTTTTCTTATACTCATTTCTCTCTCTCTCCTACTTTCTGTGTTTTATTTTCTATTTTTAATTTTTTTTTCTTTCTTCTCTCTTCTACTTTTTTCTTTTCCCCTCTTCTCATCATTCCGGACTTTTAATTCATTCTATATTTTTCTCCATTTTGTTTCATGTTTCATTGTTTCTATTCCACTTTTTAAATCTTATTCTTATGTACTTCTTGCTCAGGTTAATTATTCAATTGCCTACATCTTGTATGGTCCATCTCCTACCTTTTACTACTATCACCACTATTACTCATTCTCCCTATCTCTTCCTATTTCTCTGGTACTAACATTTTTTTCAAGGGAACATAGACAACAGCAAGGGAATAGAATAAGAGGAATGAAGTGTCAAAGTGAAACCTTACCACACTCAAAACAACAAAATAAAACCATAGAGCAGTGAGAGAAGCCTATTAACTGAATAAACACACCAAGATAAACAGATGACTAAATACCAAAAAAAAAAAAAAAACAAAAACAAAAAACAAAACAAACAAAAAAAACCAAGCCATACTAAGAAACAGGAAGACATGGCCCAGTCCAATGAGCAAACAAAAAACCCAGAGAAGATGCAGACCATGGAAAAACTAATCAGAGATGTCCAAACAAATATCATGAAACAACTTAAGAAGTGAAGGAAGAAATTAAGGATATTAAGAAGACATTGGGAGAACATACTGAAGAAATTCTAAACATACATAAAAAGATAACATATGATGGTGATGAATGGCACAATCCAAGAAATCAAAAATACAATGGAAGCACACAACAGCAGATTTGAAAAGGCAGAGGAAAGAATTAGTGATGTGGAAGACAGCACATCTGAAATCAAACAGATAATAGAACAGGTAGATAAAAAGGTAGAAAAAATCCATCAGGGACTTAGGGACTTGAAGGACAACACTAAACCTGCAAATATATGGATTATAGGCATCCCAGAGGGAGAAGAAAAGGGAAATGGGACAACAGGAGTGGTGGAGGAAATAATGGCTGAAAACTTCCCAACCCTATTGAAGGAGATGGATGTATATATCCAGGAAGTGCAGTGTACCGCAAATGGTACAAATCCAAACAGGCCTACTCCAAGACATATACTTATCAAATTGTTCAATGCTCAAGACAAAGAGAGAATATTGAAAGCAGCAAGAGAAAAGAGAACCATCACATACAAGGGAAGTTCAATAAGACTAAGTGCTGATTTCTTATCCAAAGCCATGGAGGCAAGAAGGCAATGGTATGACATAGTTAAGGTGCTAAAAGAAAAAAAATTTCCAGCCAAGAATTCTCTATCCAGCAAAACTGGCATTCAAAAATGAGGGAGAGTTGAAAATAGTCACAGAAAAACAGTATCTAAGAGAGTATGTCAATAAGAATTCTGCACTTCAAGAAATACTAAAGGGAGTTCTGCAGGTTGAAAGGAAAAAAAACAGGAGAGAGAAAGTTGAAGGAGAGTGTAAGAACAACTAAAAAAGAAAAAAAGAGTAATAAAAACAATATATGACGTGCATAAACCCAAAGAAAATATGGCCAATCTAAGTAATTCCATGACAATAATAACATTGAATGTTAATGGATGAACTAACCAATCAAGAGACACAGACTGGAAGAATGAATAAGGAAATATGACCCATGTATATGCTTTCTACAAGAAACTCACCTTAAGCCCAGGGATTCAAGAGGGCTGAAACTGAATTGTTGGAAAACAATTTCACAAGCAAACAATAACCAAAAAAGGGTAGGAGTAGCTATACTAATATCAGACAAAATAGACTTTAAAAGCAAAACTATTGTAAGAGACAAAGACGGACACTATATATTAATAAAAGGGGCAATTTTTCAAGAAGAAAGAACAATCATAAACATTTATGAACCTAACCAGGGTGCCTCAAAATACAAGTGGAGAAATAGATGCCTCTATAATTATAGTGCAGGACTTTAATACATCATCATCACCATTAGAGAGAACATCTCAACAGAGAATCAATAAAGAAACAAAGACTTTGAATAATACATTAGAGAATCTGGGCCTAATAGACATACATAGAACACTACACCCAAATACAGCAGGATATACATTCTTCTCGATGGCACAGGATCATTCTCCAAGATAGACCACATGGTAGGCCACAGAACAACTCTCAATGAATTCAGAAAAATGGAAATTAAGCAAACTAATTTCTCTGACCTCAGTGGATTAAAGCTGGAAATCAGTAAGGGCCAGAGAACCAGATTAGGCAAAAAGATATGGAAGTTAAACAACACACTCTTAGACAAGCAGTGGGTCAAGGAGGAAATCACAAAAGAAATCAGTAACTACCTTAAAACAAAAGAAAATGACAACACAACATATCAAAACCTATGGGATGCAGCAAAAGCAGTACTGAGAGGGAAATTCATAGCCATAAATGCATATATCAAAAAAGTAGAAAGCTAAAATCAAAGACCTAACCACACACCTGGAGGAATTAGAAAAAGAACAACAAACTAACCCCAAAGGAAGTAGAAAGAAGGAAATAACAAGGATTAGAGCAGAACTAAATGAAGTAAAAAATAAGAAAACAATAGAAAAAATAAACAAAACCAAAAGCTGATTCTTTGAGAAGATCAATAAAATTGACAAACCACAGCTAGGCTAACAAAGAAAAAAAGAGAGAAGATGCAAATGCACAAAATAAGAAATGAAGAAGGGGATATCACCACTGACCCCACAGAAACAAAGAGTATCATAGCAGGATACTTTGAAAAATTATATGCCAACAAGATGGACAATTTAGAAGAAATGGACAAATTCCTAGAAACACACAAGCATCCTACATTGATGAAAGAAGAAATTGATGAGCTGAACAGACCAATTACAAGTAGTGGGATAGAATCAGTCATCAAAAACCTCACAACTAAGAAGAGCTCAGGACCAGACGGCTTCACAGTTGAATTCTATCAAACATTCTGGAAAGAACTAACACCAATCCTGCTTAAACTCTTCCAAAAAATACAAGTGGAAGGAACATTGCCTAACTATGATGCCAATATCACCCTAATGCCAACGCCAAACAAAGATACCACAAGAAAGGAATATTACGGACCAATCTCCCTAATGAACCTAGATGCTAAAATCCTCAACAAAATACTTGCTAATCATATTCAACAATACATGAAATGAATTATACACCATGAACAAATGGGCTTCATCCCTGGTATGCAAGGATGGTTCAATATAAGAAATTCAATCTATATTATACAACATATAAACAAATTGAAAGAAAATAATCACATAACCATCTCTACAGATGCAGAAAAAGCATTCAATAAAATACAGCACCATTTCCTGATAAAAACACTACAAAAGATAGGGATAGAAGGAATGTTCCTCAACATGATAAAGCATATATATGAAAAACCCACAGCGAACCTCATACACAATGGTGAAATCCTAAAATCTTTCCCTCTAAGATCAGGAACTTGACAAGGATACCCACTATCACCACTCCTATTTAACATTGTCTTAGAAGTACTTGCTTGAGCACATAGGCAAGAAAAACATATAAAACGCATCCATATTGGAAAGGAAGAAGTAAAAACTTCATTATTTGCAGAAGACATGATCCTATACATAGAAAGCCCTGAGAAATCTACAACAAAGCTTCTAGAGCTTATAAATGAGTTCAGTAAAGTCGCAGGTTATAAGATCAATGCACAAAAATCGGTAGCATTTCTGTACACCAATAATGAGCAATCTGAGGAGGAAATGAGGAAAAACATACCATTTACAATAGCAACAAAAAGAATAAAATACCTAGGAATAAATTTAACTAAAGATGTAAATGACTTCTATGCAGAAAACTACACAACACTGTTAAAGGAAATAAAAAAAGACTTAAATAAATTGAAAAATATTCCCTGTTCATGAATAGGAAGACTAAACATCATTAAGATGTCTATCCTACCCAAACTGATATACAGATTTGACACAATCCCAATAAAAATCAACAAAGTATTTTTTACTGAATTGGAAAAACTAACTATGAAATTTATTTGGAAGGGCAAGAGGCCCTGAATAGCAAAGACATATTGAAAAAAAAAATGGAATTGGAGGAATCACATTACCTGACTTTAAAACATACTACAAAGTTACAGTGGTCAAAACTGCATGGTATTGGCACAAGGATAGACATACTGACCAATGGAACCAAATTGAGAGTTCTGATACAGATCCTCGCATATACAGTCATCTGATATTCGACAAGGCCACCAGCCAACCCAACTGGGAGAAAATGGCCTCTTCAACAAAGGGTGCTTGGGGAACTGGATATCCATATCCCCCCCCCCCCAAAAAAAAAAAGAGAGAGAGAGAGGAACACCATCTCACAACTTATACAAAAATTAACTCAAAGTGGATCAAAGATCTAAATATAAGAGCCAAGACCATAAAGACCTTGGAAGATAATATAGGGAAACATCTACAGGACCTTCTAATAGGAAATGATTTTATGAACTTCACACCCAAAGCACAAGCAGCAAAAGAAAAAAATAGACAAATGGGACCTCCTCAAAATAAAAAAAAAATTGCACTTCAAAGAGTTTGTCAAGAAAATGAAAAGGCAGCCTACCCAAAGGGAGAAATATTTGGTAACCATATATCTGATTGGAGTCTATAATCTATATATATAAAGAAATCCTAAAAAAGATTTAATAAATAAATAAATAAAAATAAAATAAAAACTATTTTAAAGTCAGGGAAGAAAAAAAAAGAAATCCTACATCTTGAAAATAAAAAGAAAAACCACCCATTTGAAAAATGGGCAAGCGACTTGAAAAGACACTTCTCCAAGGAAGAAATACAAATGGCTAAAAAGCACATGAAAAGATGCTCAATATCACTAGCTATTGGGGAAATGCAAATGAAAACTACAATGAGATACCATCTTACACCCATTAGACTGGTAGGTATTAAAAATACAGAGGACTACAAGTGTTGGAAAAGATGTGGAGGAACAGGAACCCTCATCCACTGCTGGTGGGAATGTAGAATGGTCCAGTCACTCCGGAAGAGAGTTTGGCAGTTCCTAAAAATCCTAACTATAGATCTGCCATATGATCCAGCAATTCTACTGCTGGGTACATACCCAGAAGAAATGAAGGCAAGGACACAAACAGATATATGCACATCAATGTTCATAGCAGCATTATTCACTATTGCCAAAATTTGGAATCAACCCAAATGCCCATCAACTGATGAATGGATAAACAAAATGTGGTATATACATTCAATGGAATATTACTCAGCAGTAAGAAGGAATACAACACTAACACATGGGACAACATGCATAAACCTTGAGGACCTTATGTTGAGTGAAGCAAGCCAGGCATTGAAGGACAAATATTATGTGACCTCACTGATATACATTAAGCACACTGAGCAGACTCACAGAGCTAGAGTCTGGAAGATAGGTTTCCAGGAAATAGAAAGGGAGAAGAAGGTTGTGAGCCAAAGCCCAAACAGGCGAAATCTATGACAAGGTGGAAGCATGTAGTTGTGCAGTGAAGGGACATGACAGGGGTATAGTGATAATATTGGGTTGGGTGGTACAGGTTTGACAGGGGGGCAGGGTGGGGAGGGTGGGTTGGATGGTCCATGGAACAGGGTGGAGGGTTGAGGGAGGGAGCAGTTGAACACTGGGGATTAGTGAGTACGTGGTTGAAATTACAATGTTGGGAATGCTCATTTGGCAAAATGACAAAGAAAGGTTACTGGTTTAGGCTGTTGGATGTGGGGTATTCAGACCAGGGCACACCTGGGGCAGGCTTCTAGGGAGCATGTGAGTGATCATTTTGGCATACTGTGTTACATCAGTGAGTAGAGTCCCACATAATGAACGGGAAGGTGTTGGACTCCCATCCTTGGGAGGCCTGCTATGTTCTCAAACAGAGGGATGGGAGTCACTTGAGAGCATCGGTGGTGCCTAATAGGGGAGGACAGACCAGTGTGTCAAGCCCTCAGTGAAGATGCAAGTAACTATGAATCTTGTCCTTCAAGGAGTGAAGCCTGGTGGTCACCATGGGCCCAAAGAGGAGAGGGAGGGAGGAATAAAATGGATGGAACAGGGGGCATTTCGGGGGTACTGGAAGTATTCTGCATGATCTTGCAAAGATGGATACAGGCCATGTTAAATTTTATCAAATCTTATAAAATATATGCTCCAAAATGTAAACCATTGTGTGAACCATTGACAATGGTGAATAGTTGTGTTTTAATATTTGTGCATCAATTGTAACTGTACCATATGCATATAAAATGTTAATGATGGGGGAAAAGGGGAAAGGGGGAGGATGTTGGGTATATGGGAATCTCCTGTATTTTGTACATGACTCTACTGTGACCTAAACCTTCTTTTTTTAAAAAAAAAAAAGACACTGGGGGAATAAATGGAAGAAAATGTCACTGTACATACAGGAAAAACAGTCTTACAGTGATGAAAGGCAAAAAAAATTTTTTTTAAGTTTTTTTCCTTCAAATATTTTTTCATTATTTTTTAATATTCCAATTAAAAAATATTATTCTATTTTTACTTTTTATTAATTTTTTCTGTATTTTACTTATGTATAAAACTAACTATTTTTAACTATATCATTTTCTTATTAATTGTATGTGGCTATTTTATTGGCTTCATTTATGAAGAAGTTTTCGCTCACAAAAGGATTACAGCTGTGGTAGGGGAGGATCATTGGTGTGGGATGTCAGTGAAAGGGGATACATGGGAGGAAGTTCACCTGAGTGTACATATAAGGCAAATAAATGTGTTCAAATGTTCATGGGGCATTGTCACAGTGGGTGGAGACTCACATAATAACCAGAAGAATATCAAATTCTCATTTGGGGGAGCTCTGCCACATTCTTTAATGGAACAACAAAAATGCCCCAAGTACAGGGACAATGACTCAATGACTTCTGAAGGAGGATGGTCCACTGAAGGACCCTTGATATTGATGACTATGCTTGTGAGCCTTTGCCCTTGAAATTGAAACTTAGCATGGTGACATAGAATGCTTAAGAGTTACCTAGAGGGAGCCTCCTTTTTGCTCAAATGTGACCTCTCTTTAAGCCTAACTCAGTATATAAAAGCAATAACTTCCCTGCAGTGTGGGACATGACTCCCAGGTTTGAGCCTCCCTGGCACTGAGGGATTGCTACCAAGAACCAACAAGCAATGCATCTGGAAAAAAAAAAAAAACACCTTGACTCAAAGTGGGAAAAGCTAAAGACTAGTGCATTTGTATGGCTAAGAGACTTCAAAGTGAGTCGGGAGGCCATCATCCCAGAGGTAGCTCTTATGCATATCTCAACAGGATCTCATTGACAGCCAAAGTAGATATGACCTCAAATAGCACAACTCCTCAGAGATATGGAAACATCCAGACACTATAGCCAGGGAAGACAGCTCAGGAATTTGTCCCCTTCCCAGTCAGCTCTGATCTGGTATTTTTGCTTCCCATTGTGACTGAGTTAGATTCAGCAGTGGTTTCCCTATGCATGACTTTTCTGTCCTTCTATTCGAACCTATAATTAGTACTAGAGTTGTTAGGTGTACATCCAAGACACTTTGGGCTGTCCATATGCCAGCTGAGCCCTGAATCTCAATGTAGTTGCAACACCTCCTCTCCAGTTCAATGGACTCACCCAGGACATCTAGTGGGGAGAGATGATGGACAAACAATATACCAAGGAACCTAGAGTGCCTCCAACTGCAAGCAAAAGCGTCCCATCCATCAGATGTATGGGATCAAAGCCTCCCTCAATTAATGGTGGAGTGAACATCACCATCCCAGAGTCTCCAGGTTTGGGAAATGAACCATGATCTGAAATAAACTGATGAGTATTCTACTATAGACTTATTATAATTCTAGCAATGGAAGAAATACCATTCTTGTGGAGGCAGTGACCCATGAATGTTCAGGGGTTAGGGAGCGGGAAAAACAGATGTAATAGGGAGGCATTTTTGGGACTTGGGAATCATCCTGACTGACATTACAATGACAGATACAGGCCATTATATATCTGGCCATAACCTACAGAGTTGAATGGGAGAGAGTGTTAACTACAATGTAAACTATAATCCATGCATAGTGACAATGCTCCAAAATGTGTTTATCAATTGCAATGAAGGTACTACACTGATGAAAGAGGTTGCTGATGTGGGAAAATGTGGGAAGTGTGGGGAAGGGGAGGGGGGAAGAAATTCCCTATATATTCTTTTTTTTTTTTTTTTTTAAGATTTTATTTATTTATTCATTTATCCCCCCCTTGCTGCTTGTGCTCGCTGGGTCAGCTAACCGCGCCGTGTGGGTGGGTGGGCTTGTCTTCACCAGGAGGCCCTGGGAACCGAACCCGGGGCCTCCCATATGGTAAACGGGAGCCCTACTGATTGAGCCACAGCCGCTTCCCTTCCCTATATATTCTGTATAACGTTTATGTAATTGAAGTATCTTTAAAAAAAAAAAAAAAAGATTTGTGCTTTGATACTGGGCACCTACCCAAGTTCTTTTAGTGTAGCCAAGCTGAGTTCTAAGTCAGAGCACAGAAAAGTTGATTCTTGCCTTTAGTCCTCTGAATATCCATACCCATTACTCTCAGTAACTAGATGTTTGGTAACTCCCAGATATTTTCCAGTAAAAGGCCTCATATTATACACTGAAATTCTTTGTACTCCCAGACGCTGTGGTGGATATTTGAAAGAACAATTTATACATTTTCCATGTCAGCTTATAGCATGCTTCATCTCCTACTATCTCCAAAAATGACAACTTGATTAAAATGTAATTATCTTTTGTCGTGAAGCTAGTGCATAATTTTATTTCCAGATGGGTTTATGTTGCTTGTACTTAAACTCATTATTGGAAAAGCAGCCATGGAGCAAATATAAATAACCTAAAGGCAGAACATAATAAATTCCTTTAAAAAGGAAAGTCTTACAAGGTGAGATTGTAGGGAAGTGCTCTCATCCCTCTTATGTCACACGAATCCATTGTTTGAAAGATAAATATCTGTGTCTTAAGAGGGCAGAGGCAGTTCTGATTTAGTGGAGATGTTTCTATGGAAATGAAAAAAATATGCAAATGCTGCCATAAAGAGGATGAGAGTCTCTTTGCAACAGATAATTTGACCTGGGGGGGAACCATATTACAGGGAGGAGACACAGGTAAACCAGTGTTAAGGTCCATTGGAAAGCATGCAGTTAATATACCATGTTATATAAACGAATGGAAAAAATAATCAGTCATGTCACAAATAATATTCTTCATGCCTGTGGGGGAAGGATTTATTTCCTATTCTGCTCCACAATGTCTTTCATAGATTTAGTTCTGTTGATTCTCACTTTTGCTGAAAGTGATAGCATCTGTATAAATTTTAAGCTCTGAGGTATTCTATAATTTGATTTATGAAATGATAATGTTAAAAGATTCTAGAGTTAGGTACCCACCTGTTATAGTTTGCTAGGCTCCAGCAAATACTATGAAATGGGTTAGATTAAACAATTGAATTTATTAGCTTACAGTTTTGAGACTAAAAGAAAATCCAAATCAAGGCATCAAGGCATTGCTTTCTCCCTGAAGACTGTGGCATACTGGGAAGATCTTTGGTCTTTAGCTTGTCACATGGCAAGGCACATGGTGGTGTCTCCTAGTGTGTCCCTTCTCTTCCAGGTTCTGTTGATGTTCAGGTTCTGGCTGCTCCCTCTGTGGCTTTTTCTCTGTCTGAATGTCACTCCACTTATAAAGGACTCCAGTAATAGGACTAAGACCCATCCTGATTGAGGTGGGCCACACCTTAACTGAAGTAACCTCATCAAAATGTCTTACTTACAATGGGTTCACATCCACAGGAAAGGGTTAAATTTAAGAACTTACTATTCTGGGGTCCATATAGCTTCAAACCAACACAGTACCATAACATCTGTCCAATCACATGGCCTTCAAAAGGTACTTAATAAGATCGACTCATTCATTTACCACATATCTCATAAGCACCATATGCCAGGTACTATAATAAAAACAATATAAACAGCGTCATTTGAAATTTGCATACAGGATGAGAACCCTGATGAAAAACACATTTAACCATAGACCACAGTTCACACTGTAGACCACACTCTCTCCCACTCAGTTCTTAGTGGTGTGTGCTGATTTAAAATGGTTCCGTGTAATATTTTGGGTAATCTAAGCACCTCTTAAAATATATGTATATATATATATATATATAAATAACATTTTTGTAAGCAAATACACATATATGCATATATATTTATATATCATTTTGCAAATGTTTGTATGTATTGTGAGAATTTTGATTTTTACCCATAATAAAAAATATATATATATATATAAAAAAATAAAATAAAAAAAAAAACACATTTAACTCACTTCTGGTGAGGATAATGCTTTCTTTGAGTCTTGTAGGAGTTAGCCTTGTGCATATTGTTAGTTCAGGAAGGAAGAGAAAGGACAGACCAAGAAAGATGATACTGTGTGTAAGTGTATACATGCTTGTCAATTTAGGGATAATTCCCATCTCCCAATTAGACTTAATTTTTGTTTTGTTTTATAAATAATCTAAGAGGCAGATATTTTGGGTTTCTAAAAGAACTAGATACAAGCCAGTATTCTATTCCCTTTTAATCTTGACTTTAAATATTACCCCATATAAATAACTGCACTTGTGTTCTGGCCTTCTGCTTAGTATATTTCTCCCTTTTTTATATATTGTTGCATATCTGGGTCTCCAAACTTTTTTTTTATGTGGAACCAGGGATTGAACCCCAGACCTCGTATGTGGAAAGCCAGCATTCAACCACTGAGCTACATTGGCTCCCCTGAGTTGGGTTTTTCTTTTGTTTGCTTGTTTGTTTTCTTGTTTTAAGGAGGCACAGGGGACCGAACCCAGGACCTCCCATGTGGGAAGCAGGCACTCAACCGCTTGAGCCACATCTGCTCCCTCCTCCAGACTTTTTTTTTTTTAAACAAATCAATTTTATTGATACATATTAATAAAGCAAAGAATTCATCCAAAGTATATAATCAATGGTATTTGGTATAGTCATATAATTGTGCTTTCATCACTTCAATCATTTTTAGAGCATTTTCATTATTTCAATAATAATAATAAGCAAAAAACGATGAATAAACAAGAAAATTCCTCACCTCTCAATCTCTCCATGCTTCCCCCACTGTACGTAGCTGCTGTTTCTGGCTGTTCTATCCTAAGGGTATAATCAATGGCTTTTAGTATAATCACAATGTTGTACATTCATCATCTCAAAAATCTTAGAACAGTTTCATTACTCCAAAAAGAAAGACTCCATACCCCTTAGCATTCCTTCTCCAGACTTATATATAACAACTAATCTCATTTCATCATTATAAATTGATTTATGTTTGCATTTTATATAAATGGAATCATACAATATGTAGAACTCTGTGTCTGGTCTTCTTCACTTAGTATAATGTTTTGGGGTTTTTTTGTCTGATATTAACATTTTGTAGTATTAACTTACATTTGTTCAGCTTCAAAGAAATACACAATCTTATTTATGTAATTCTACTCATATTCATATTTCACACAATATATTTATATTTCAAATATTTAGTTCATAATAGGGCAGACATACAGTATTTGTCCTTTTGTATCTGGCTTGTTTCACTCAATATAATGTCCTCCAGTTTCATCCATGTTGTCATATATTTCATGACTTCATTTCTTCTTACTGCTGCATAATATTCCATTGCGTGTATACTCCACAATTTGTTTATCCATTCGTCAGTTAATGGACACAGGTTGTTTCCAATTTTTGGCAATCGTGACTAACACTGCTATTAACATCAAATGTGCAGATATCTATTCGTGTCACCACTCTCAGTTCTTCTGGGTATATACCTAGCAATGGTATTGCTTGTTCCCATGGCAAGTCTATATTCAACTTCCTTAGAAACTGCCAAAAAGTCCTCTACAGTGGCTGTACCATTCAACATTCCCACCAACAGTGAATAAGTGTTCCTATCTCTCCACATCCTCTCCAACATTTACAGTTTTGTAACTTTTTAATAGTGGCCTGTCTAATGGGTGTGAAATGATATCTCATTGTAGTTTTGATTTGCATTTCCCTAATTGCTATTGATGCTGAACATTTTTTCATGTGTTTCTTTGCCCTTTGTATTTCTTCTTTGGACAGTTATCTTTTCAAGTCTTTTGCCTATTTTTTAATCAGATAGTTTGTCTTCTTATTGTTGAGTTGTATGATCTCCTTATATATCATGGATATTAAACCCTTATCAGATATGGGATTGTCAACAATTTTCTCCCATTGAATTAGCTTCCTTTTCACCCTTTTGACAAAGTCCTTTGAAGTGCAAATGTGTTGAATTTTGAGGAGGTCCCATTTATCTATTTTGCCTTTTGTTGTTCATGCTTTGGGCATACGATTTAAGAAACTACCACGTACCACAAGATCTTGAAGATGTTTTCCTATATTTTCTTCTCAGAGTTTTATGGTTGTGGTTTTTATATTTACATATATTTTGAGTTAATTTTTGTATAAGGTGTGAGATACGGGTCTTCTTTCCTACTTTTGGTTATGGCTGTCCTGTTCTAGCAGCACCATTTGTTGAATAGACTGTTCTGGCACACCTGAGTGGGCTTAAAGCCTTTTCAAAAATCACTTGAGTGTACATGTGAGGGTCAATTTCTGAGTTCTTGACTTGGTTCCATTGATCAATCTGCCTGTCCTTATGTCAGTACCATGCTGCTTTTACCACTGTAGCTAAGTAATATGCTTTAAAGTCCAGAATTGAGAGTCCTCCAAGTTTGTTCTTCTTTTCTAAGACATTTTTGGTTATTCAGGATCTCTTACCCTTCCAAATAAATTTGATTATTGGCTTTTCAATTTTTGCAAAAAAGTCTGTTGGGATTTTTAATGGGATTGTGTTGAATCTGTAAATCACTTTGGGTAGAATTGGCATCTTAATGATATTTAGTCTTCCATTCCATAAACATGGACTATCCTTCCATTCATTTAAGTACTCTTCAATTTCTTTTAGCAATGTTTTGTAGTTTTCTGAATACAGGTCCTTTATGTCCTTGGTTAAGTTTATTCCTAAATATTTGATTGTTTTAGTTGATATTATAGATGGAACTTTTTTTCTGATTTCTTCCTCAGATTACACAGCAGTTGTGTATAGAAACACTATTGATTGTTGCATATTAACCTTGTATCCCACCACCTTGCTGAACTTGTCTATTCTAGTTGCTTTATTGTAGATTTTTCAGGATTTTCTAGATAAAGGATCATGTCATCAGTGAATAGTGAAAGTTTTACTTCTACTTTTCCTATTTGGGTGCCTTTTATTTCTTTGCCTAGCCTAATTGCTCTAGCTAGAACTTCTAGCACAATATTGAAAAATAGTGGTGACAGTGGGCATCCTTGTCTTTTTCCTGATCTCAGTGGGAAAGCTTTCAATCTTTTACCATTGAGCACAATGCCTAGCAGTATGTTTTTCATATATGCACTTTACAACATTGAGAGAGCTTCCCTCTATTCCTATCTTTTGGAGTGTTTTTATCAAGAAAGAGTGCTGTATTTTGTCAAATGCCTTTCTGCATCAATCAAGAGGGTCAAGTGATTTTTCTTCAATTTATCAATGTCATTTATTATAGTAATTGATTTTCTTGTGTTGAACCACCCTTGCATACCTGGGATAAAACCCACTTGATAGTGGTGTATAATTCTTTTAATGTGCTTTTGGATTCGGTTTGCTGAGGATTTTTGCCTCTATATTCATTAGAGATATTGGTCTGTAATTTTCTTTTTTTGTAGTATCTTTATCTGCTTTTGGTATTAGAGTGATGTTGGCTTCATAGAATGAGTTTAGTAGCATTCTTTCCTGTTCAATTTTTTGGAAAAGCTTGAGCAAGATCAATATTAGTTCATCTTTGATTGATTGGTAGAATTCACCTGTGAAGCCATCTGGTCCTGGGCTTTTCATCTTTGGAAGGTTTTTGATGACTTTTTCAATCTCTTCACTTGTGATTGGTTTGTTGAGGTCTTCTGTTTCTTCTAAAGTCAGTGTAGGTGGTTCATGTGTTCCTAGGAATTTGTCCATCTCGTCTACATTTTCTAGTTTTTTTTTTTTTTTTTTCCATCCAGGTGTTCATAGTATCCTCTTATGATCTCTCTTATTTCTACAGGGTTAGTGGTAATGTCTCCCCTCTCATTTCTGATTTTATTCATTTGTGTCTTCTCTCTTTTTTTCTTTGTCAGTCTAGCTAAAGGTTTGTCAATTTTGTTGATCTTCTCAAAGAACCAACTTTTGGTTTTGTTGATTCTATTGTGTTTTTTTTTTTTTTTTTTTTTTTT
>JAKSZT010053887.1:15030117-15094413 GCA_026826555.1 Tolypeutes matacus | reverse complement strand
GATTTTATTCATTTGTGTCTTCTCTCTTTTTTTCTTTGTCAGTCTAGCTAAAGGTTTGTCAATTTTGTTGATCTTCTCAAAGAACCAACTTTTGGTTTTGTTGATTCTATTGTGTTTTTTTTTTTTTTTTCTTCTGTTCTCGATTTCATTTATTTCTGCTCTGATCTTTCTTATTTCTTTCCTTTGGTTTGGTTTTGGATTAGTTTCCTCTTCTTTTCTAGTTCTTCTAGGTGTGCAGTTAGACCATCAATTTTAGCTCTTTCTTCTTTTTTTTAATGTAAGCATTAAGGGCTATAAATTTCCTTCTCAGCACTGCCTTTGTGGTGTCCCATAGGTTTTGATATGTTGTGTTCTCATTTTCATTCATCTCAAGATATTTGCTGAATTCTCTTGCAATTTCTACTTTGATGCACGATTGTTTAGGATTGTGTTGTTTAATCTCCTTATATTCATGAATTTTCCCTTTTCCCTTCCATTATTGATTTCCAGCTTCATTCCATCATGATCAGAGAAAGTGTTTTGTATAATTTCAATCTTTTAAAATTTATTGAGACTTGTCTTGTGGCCCGTATTTTCTATATTGGAGAAGGATCTATGAGCACTTGAAAAGAATGTATATCCTACTGTTTTGGGGTGCAAAGCTCTATAGATGTCTGTGAGGTCTAAATCATTTACCATATTATTCAAGCTTTCTGGTTCTTTATTTATACTCTGTCCTGTTGTTCTATCCAATACTGAGAGTGGTTTATTGAAGTCTCCAAGTATTATTGTAGAGATATCTATTTTTGCCTTCAGCTTTGCCAGTGTGTGCCTCATGTATCTTGGGCTACTGAAGTTAGGTGCATAAATATTTAGAATAGTTATTGCTTCTTGTTGAATTGCCTCTTTTATTAATATATAATGATCTTCTTCATCCCTTATAACAGTTTTGCATTTAAAATCTATTTTGTCCAATATAAGTTTCACTATTCCAGCTTTTTTTTGATTACTATTTGCATGGAATATCTTTTTCCAACCTTTCACTTTCAGCCTGATTGTGTCCTTATGTATGAGGTGAGTCTCTTGTAGACAACATATAGATGGCTTATATTTTTTAAAATCCATTCTATCAGTCTGTGTCTTTTATTTGTTAATTGAGGAGTTCAAGCCATTAACATTCAATGTTCTAACTGTAAAGGCATTACTTAGTTTATCCATTTTGACTTTTGGCTTTCTGTTGTCATATTGTACTATAATATATATTTTTTTACACTTTCTATAGTTTTCATTTCTATATTCTTCTCCAAGTCTCTTGCCCTTGTTTTTTCCTTTCAGGCTGCAGCACTCCCTTTAGTATGTCTTTTTTTTTTTTAAAGATTTTATTTATTTATTCATTTATGCCCCCCCTTGCTGCTTGTGCTCGCTGGGTCAGCTAACCACGCCGTGCGGGCGGGCTTGCCTTCACCAGGAGGCCCCGGGAACCGAACCCGGGGCCTCCCATATGGTAAACGGGAGCCCTACTGATTGAGCCACAGCCGCTTCCCTTTAGTATGTCTTGTAATTCTGGTCTTTTGGTAACATATTCTACCCGTTTTTGTGAAGATTTTGAACTCCCCTTCATTTTTGAAGGACAGCTTTGCTGGATACAGAATTCTTGGCTGGCAGGTTTTCTCTTTCAATACCTTAAATACAACATATCACTTTCTTCTCTCTTCTGTGGTTTCTGATGAGAGGTTGGCACTTTATCTTATTGAGTTCCCCTATATGTGATGCTTTGCTTTTCTCTTGCTGCTTTCAAAATCTTCTCCTTATCTCTGATATCTGTCATTCTGAATAGTAGGTGTCTTAGGGTAGGTCTATTTGTATTTATTCTGTTTAGGGTGTGTTGTCCTTTTTGAATATTGATATTTATGTCTTTCATAAGGGTAGAAAAGTTTTCAGTCATTATTTCCTCAAATATTCTTTCTGTGCCTTTTCCATTTTGTTCTCCGTCTGGGACACTGATAATGCATATATTTTTGCATTTCACATTGACATTCAATTCCCTGAGACTCTGTTCCATTTTATCCATTCTCTTTTCTTTCTGTTCTCCTGTCTTTTCCAATTCGGATGTTCTGTATTCAAAATCACTAATTTTGTCTTCAAGCATTTCAAATCTGCTCTTATGTACCTCTAAAGTATTTTTAATCTCATCCATCATGTCTTCCATTCCCATAACATCTGCTACTTTTCTTGGCAGACTTTCAAATTGTTCTTTATGCTCACCATTGTCTTCTTAATATCCTTTATCTCTTTAGTCATATTTTCTTTCAATTCTTTAAATTGATTTAGGAGAGTTGTGTGATTATCACTAATTGTTTTAAATTCTAAATCTTTTCAGGATGTTTGGTTTGTTCCTTTGGCTGGGTTATCTCTTCCCATTTCCTAGTACGGTTTGTAATTTTTTGCTGATGTCTAGGCATCTGAATATGTTGGTGAATTTACTCTGATGGCCACTTTCTCTCTCTTGCCTATTTTTATTTTTTAACAGCTTTTCTTTGACATTTAGCTCAATTTATCCTGTCTTTAAAATTACCTAGCTGAAATCACACCAGGGACTCACTAATAGGGCACAGACTTTCTCCCAGAGGTGAGAGAGCTCTAAAACCATTTTTTAATTCAATCAGTCTAAAAGCTATCCATCAGTTACAAGTGTACCACATTAATGAAGGATGTTGTCAATCTGGGAAAGTGTGGGAGGAGGAGGGAGTGGGGCATATGGGATTCCTTTATATTTTTAATGTAACATTTATGTAATTTAAAGCTTCTTTAAAAATAAAAAGAAAATATTAAAAATAAATAAATAAAAGCAGTTTTTGTACATGTAATTTCAAGACCAGCCAGCAGATGGCACTCATTGGCACACCTTTCCACAGAAGTGTATCTCTCTGGGTTTTTGTCTGGTCAGAGGTGAGATTCAAAGCAGGCTCTGCTAGCCAAATTCACTGAAGAAAAGTCCCCCATTTCCTCCTCCCTTCTCCCTTGTGACATTTGACAGGGAGGAAGATGTCTGCTCCCCTCTCAGTCAGCTTCAGTGAGCTAGAGGTTTTACCCCTGCTGAATATCTTGGGAGTGGGGGAAGAAAGCCCTTCTCCGCAGCCAGGAGGTTTAATAACTCACCATTTGTTGTTTCGGCTTCTTCATCTCTCTGTCCCTCACTTTTCTCGGAGTTGTGAAGCACTCTCTTGATCTGCTGACCCCTAAAAACAGGTCCCTCAGGCAGCTTTTGGCTCTTTCTCTGTTGTTTTTGTGAGAGAGCTGAGCCTTATCTGCATAATAATAAGCCATCTTCCCATAATTTCTCCTCCTCCAAACTTTTGATACAGGGTTTTCTCAACCCAGACATGTACTTCAAAGGAAGAAAATATATTGGTCTTTTGTACAGCTTCTCCATGGGCAGGTATGATTGACAGTGATTGCACTAAACTAGATCCATCATCTAATTCTGGAGAGGAAGAATAGGTAAGTCTCTCTTTGTCCTCTAACAGCAACATTAAATCACAAGTTAAGTTGACATATTTTCAGGGAAAATATTACATGTTCTATTTGTGACAATGCTATAATTTTTTTTTATTGAATAAGGTGCATAGACATCTTTGTGGGACTTTCTGAAGTCATGATTTGTTCTTTCAATCCCACTAAAAAAGGAGAAATAATTACATATATGATATTGAGGGAGCTATCTTAGCCCATAAAGGGAAATTTGATTCAGGGTCTCTTGAAACCTGTACTACTCACACCAGGCCATGGTGAGTGTATAAACAGAGACCAGTCATGGGGCTCTAGTTTATAAAATTACAAAAGTATACACAGAAACAGTATCTGTGGAAAGAGGCTGGCCACATGATAAAAATATTTAACCATGGTATAGATCAAACTGTCCTACTATAGTAATTGGAGAAAGTCATCTATACACTGAAATACATAAAAATTGGTGTGTATCTCCCCTAAGCTAGCCTAAGAAACTATTGTTTAGATCAAGTATAATGGGGCATCTCCAGCAAAATAAAAGTGTAAAACAAATCTTTCTATAATAATCATTAATCTTAGTTCACTGTTACCATGAGTGATAGAAATTCTTTATTCGTACTTCAAGTTAAGAACAATGAATCCAATATAACTGGATTATATTTTGTTATATAATCCAATTATATGACTAGGGTATAGCCCTTTGAGCCTTTTTAGGGGGATGGCTGCAAAGAGTATAAAGTGGAAAGATAGATCACTTTAAATTTCTGCTTAAATCTAAATGACTCTTGGTAGATAAACCTAAGTGCTCTGATACAACTCATGATTTAAAAGTATTGTTGAAGCCAGACAGACAATGTACAAGAATGAGCTAGTGAACTTTTACTACTATAGGAAAAGGGCTCCTATTGAGCTATTCCAAAAAACTAAAGTCAAGGACTGAGTGAACAGGAATTAAGAAATTTGCCTTTACAGGCTTAGGAAAGTGAAAGGCATGTTTAAAATGAGTTATGGTATACAATTTTCAAGTCCATATGAGAAGAATTGTTAGTAGAGAGGTAATAATAGACAGATTATAATTGTGCGTTTAATGGTATAATTTTATTTGGAGACTCTAAATTGTATAAACAATTGAGACTGGAAGTTATTCAATACAATGTCAGAAGTGCCAGTGCACTCCTGTTCTTCAATCAATTGTATTATATTTGTAACTATCCCATTTCTGGGTACCACCAGGGGTATTCTTTTCCTAAGTTTAGCCCTGAAGTTCTATTTATTACTGGTTCTTTAAAAATGTCACCTGACACTTGGAAATAAAAGCCTAGACAAGTTTAATGCTGGTTGATAAATTATATGTCAGTTTAATTTAAACCAACTAATTTTACTGTTAATGTTCCTGTGAAGGCTCTGGACTCTAAGCCAAGGGTGAAGGAAAATGTTTTATTCAGAAGGAGTGTTTGGGTTATGTAGCAGTTTGATATTGTTTATGAATTCCAAAAAGAGTTATTGGATTATGTTTGTAAAATGGTTTGTTCCTCTGGGCATATTAGATTATATTGGATTTAAGGTTTTACTTTTACTTGATTACATAATGAAAGGCTTTGATTGGGCCAAGTCAGTAGGACGTTGGGTCCCAGATCCCTTGATGGGCAGGGACTTCAGAGAAAATGACATGGCAGAGGGGACAGTGGAGTTTTGATATTGGAGCCCTGGAAAGTAAACACACAGAGAAGCAGATACGTGAGGAGGGAGAGAAGGCTCCATTAGACACGGCAGAGGCCCTGGGAAGAGAGATGAGTCATTTGCCTGACAGTTTATAGCTGGACTTGAGGAGGAAGCAGAGCAGCTGAGCCGAGAGAGAAACGAGCCCTGGGAGAGAGACAAGACTTATCACAGCCTACAGCTGATATTGGAAGAAGCTGGGTTCACAAAGCCTTAAGAGGAAGAGGAAGCATGAACCCTTAAAGACCTTGGCAGCCATCTTGCTCTAGCAAATGGCAACAGACTTTGCTAAGGAAGTAACTTACGCTGTATGGCCTGATAACTGTAAGCTTCTACCCCAAATAAATACTCTTTATAAAAGCCAACAGATTTCTGGTATTTTGCATCAGCACCCCTTTATCTGACTAATACAGGTTAATACTCATGAAGGCCAGTATCATCATTCTTAGATTCAATGAGCTGAGATGGCTTGGGACTTAGTTACTTTTTAAAAAATAATTTTTAAAATAAAAAAAATACTTTAGATTACATAAATGTTACATAAAAAATATAGGGGAGGGAAGCGGCTGTGGCTCAATCAGTAGGGCTCCCGTTTACCATATGGGAGGCCACGGGTTCGGTTCCCGGGACCTCCTGGTGAAGGCAGGCCTGCCCGCACGGCGTGGTTAGCTGACCCAGTGAGCACAAGCAGCAAGGGGGGGATAAATGAATAAATAAATAAAATCTTAAAAATATATATATATATATATAGGGGATACCCATATGCCCCACTCCCTACCCCTCCTACACTTTCCCACATTGACAACATCCTTCATTAGTATGGTACATTTATTACAATTGATAAACACACATTGGAGCATTGCCACTAAGCATGGATTATAGTTTACATTATAGTTTACACTCTGTCCTGCATAATTTTGTAAGTTATGACAAATATATAATGGTCTGTATCCATCATTGCAAAGTCATTCAGGGTAAATCCAATGTCCTAAAAATGCCTCCATATTACATCTGTTTTTTCCTCTCTCTCCCCTCAGAACCTCCGGAGGCCACTGCTTCACATCAATGATAAAAGTTCTCCCATTGCTAGAATAACAGTAAGTCTATAGTAGAATAACCGTAAGTCTTCTCTAGTCCATTGTTCATCCCCCAATCTTGGCAATGCTAGGATGGTGATGCCCACTCTTCCTCTAATTGAGAGGGGGCTTAGATCCCATGGGGCAGATGGATGGGACTAACTCTCTCTGTTCCTTGGGATGGGCATTGTCCATCATCATCTCCTTATTAGTTGTCCTCAGTGAGTCTAATGAACTGGAAACTAAGTGTTGCAACTCTGCTGAGATTCAGGAACCTAGCTACTTTGATATGGCTCAAACAGAAAGGGAGCAATCTTATCTGACATGACATAAAAAATTAATACAAAGTAAAGAGTCCATACCTTATCTTCAGAAATTTAGCAAATCCAACACAAGGCTAATACATAAGTTAGAAACCATATAATCCTTGGAATGGTAGCTTCTAAACTTGTGGAGTTAAAATATCCTTATCTGTAAGCTGTGGACACTATTCTCTGTCATATTGAATATCATCATTTTACCAGCACCAGGATGTTTCTCAGGCAGAGAAAAGACCAGCCTCCTCCTTTCATGGTGCTTTGTATAATGGTTTTTAATACAATGTTTTATGATGCCTTAAGGAGTATTATATCCATTTATTCCAAGAAATAGGAAGAACTGAGGGACAGAATGTTTTAGGGGTCCTTGGAAAAGACTGTGTCTTGGCCTCTTGGCTATTTTTCATGTAACAATCCTTCCTTCACCTGGAAAATAGATGAACTAGGAAAGCTTGTTCTATCAAGAAATAGTTACAATATGAGACAAGAAAGACATGAGTTGCTGTGCAGTATTTATCTTGTTTTATGTTGTGAAAATTTTTGTGTGGTTGGTACTTTGTAATATTTTTGTTAGGGACTATGGGAAACCCACTTTTCCAAGCCCCAAGTGAGAAAGGTAATGTTATAATTGGATATCAACACTGTCAACCATTCTGAGTATAAAAGGGGAGGAAAATCACCCACTCCAAGCGTTCCAAAGGGCTAGACCATGGAAAAACTTATTTTTCCTCTTAAAAATGGGAGGTCTTCAATGTTCAGATCATTGAAACGAAAATCTCCTCAACAGCAGAGGCCTGAGAATCTAGTATGGTTATACAATTCAGTGAGGTAAACGCTATATGGGAAAAGTGGGGAAAAAGTGGGAAAAAGATTAGACAATTTCATCTCATATGCCAATTCACTGTTATAATCACCCCAGTTCCTATGGCTAAAGAGCTGAGGAAAGGAATCTAATCAAGAGAGACAGAGTAACTTTTCAACCCTTTCCTTCATCCTGGTAGATCTAATCTTGCCACTAATATTGGTGCTACAATTAGCAATCTTGACACCTTATCTTACTGTACCTTATATACGGGATAAAAGAACAAAACACTGTTTTGATGTTTATTAACAGGGGCAAAATTGGGACCAAGATCTGGACATTTATGGATCTAACCAAGATGATCTAACTCCATTCACTGGATATGAGGGCAAAAGAAAGTCATTTTGCAGATAAATGATCATTCAAAACCATCCTGCCTTAAAGAGTTTAGGTGGAGATTGCTATATGAGTAGAAGATTTGAAGTGCTCTTTTTTAGTTCACTTCCAGTTGCTTTTATTAAGATTATGCAGCAACAGTAGCTTCTCACATATATACCTAGACCCATAGAGTTTTGTTTGTGAATCTCACCGGAATTTGGAGATAACACATTAGCAGAAGAATATGAATTTGCTTTTTTTTCTCTTTGTTCACTTGCTTATTGCTCATATCATTACTGCTACTTGGTTAAAGCCAAGTGCTGAAATTTCAAAACAATAGCTTCTTGATATTATATTTTTAAAATACTCAGATATGTAATATAGATAAACTTCCCTAAGCTAGGTCTCAACAAACCCGCTTGAGACTGATTTTCTTACTGCACAGTCTCCTTCCACTGTAGACCCCACGCATGTTAGAGACCATGTTGGCTTTTTTCTAACAGGGTTAGTATGAAGAGCCTCTTCCATCAGAGGCTATTTAATTAAAGCCTGCACTGCTGTCTCATTTCCTTTCGAGAGAAAGTAGGGAGTTATTTAATTTACTATTCCTTCAATCACTAAATCTTTGCTTTGGATAACAAAATAAAAAATAAGTGGAAGGGAGAAGTGCATGCAAATCCACCATATTTCTCCTCTTTAATTTGTGTCTACAGTCTCCTCTCCTGGGTGACAGACCCCCATGTCCCAAAACCTGGTGATATGTTCTCAAACTTAAAAGTCCTAAATCAAATTCATTACATTAAATCTACAATCAGCTCCTTTTCCCATTTAGTGTTCACTTCTCTAAACTGCATAACCATAGCCAGTCATCTAAGCCAGAAACCTAAGTGAAATTCTTGCCTTCTCTCTTTCCTTTGGGTCAAAAATTCAGTTATTCACCAAGTACTATGAATTCTACCTCATAAATATTTCTCAGTTATGTCTTCTTTATCTCCCTCCATAGTTCCTTCCTTAATTCCAGCCCTCATTTTTCTCACTTGTGTTGTTACAGTAGCCTCCAGTCTTGTCTTTGCTCAACCATTCTCCACACTATAGCCAGTGTTTTATCTCAAGTGCAAATCAGATCAAGTTGCAGTGCCTCAGTGGTTTCCCTCCAATAAGAAAAAATCATTCGTTCATTTATTCAACCAATATTTAATGAAAGTGTTCCCTGAGTCAAACCTTGTCCTTGGTAATTGTGAATAAAAATAAATACAGTTGGCTTTCATGGGCTTGCATGTTGCGGGGAGAGAGGGTGGAGACATTCATCATCATAGATTCTGTGTCAAATTACAAACTGGGGTAAGTGTTGTGGAGAAAAAGATTCAGTGCTATGAAAGCATGTAACAAAAGAGCCTGATCTAGTCTGGAGAGAGAGAGAGAGAGAGTAATGTCAGAAAAGAAGAAGCAACTATGACTGAGCCTTAGGGAGTTCAGCATTAAAGGGTTGGGTAGGGGAGGATGGACTCCTAGAATGCCTAAGAAGGAGCAGCAAAGGAGACATCATATGGTTCAAGGCTAAAGGAAGGGATCATTTTAAGAGTGAGAGTGGTTCTCTACATCAGACTCTTTTTAGAGGTCTAATAAGACTAAATATTCATTAGATATAGTTGTATAGAGGTCATTGGTGACCTAAGAAAGAGCTCTTTGGGTGGACTAATGGAGGCAGAGTACCAATTAGAATGAGTTAAGGAGAGATTATGATCTGAACAGGAGGCAGTGGGAACTGAAACTTTCTAGGACCTTGGTAACCTGGATCCTGGCCTCCTCTCCAGCTTCTTCTCACCTTGCCTCCTTACTCACTATACCTTCTCACCTCACCAAATATAGGACTTATTGTCATGACAAGTCATTTTCAATTTGCTCAAGACTACATCATCTCCTTTACCATAAGGACTTGAAGTGTGCAATTTTCTCTGCGTGGAAAACCCTTCAATTTTCTCTTACCTGGATATTTCCTATTTCTCCTTCAAAGTTCTGCTTGAGTATCATTGCCTCAGGAAGCCTTTTCTGCTACTCATTCCAGCCCACTACTCCTGGCTTCATCAAAACAGACCCATCTTCTCTCTGTACATAGTACCCCGTGCATATGCCTAGCATTACCCTTATGAAAGACTCAACTTTGTGTCTGCGGGTCTGTTTTGACAACAAGACTGTAAGACATAATATGGTCTCTCCCTCATCTTTATGAGCTCAAAATATATTTTAAGAATGAATGAATGAATGAATGGAGACTTTTGTCTGTTCTCTCCTATGTCAAAAACTTTTTCTGCAGCATGATGGGGTTCTGATGGTGCAGGTCCCACTAAGAGAAGCAGTGATTTCTCCCTGGAGTATTGAGCCTTTAGGAGACACACCTTCTTTGAACACATTCAGAAAAGAAGGGAGTTTTGGAGTTGAACAGATATGGGTTTGAATACCAGCTCTTCTCTGAGCTTCAGTTACATCATCCAAAAATGAGAATCATTTTAATACCTGTATTGCATTCTTTAGAGTGTATAAAATTAGAAAACTCTGTGTGCAATACTTATCACAGTCCTTGACTAATAAGAAAAATCGTAAATTGTCAAGGTATAGTAGTTATTATTGATTCCATTTGTATTAGTTTCCTATGGTTAGTGTAACAAATTACCACAACCTTAGTGGCTTAAAATAAATCAAGTTTTTTGTCTTATGGAAGTCAGAAGACCAAAATGGGTTTCACTGGCCAAAATCAAGATTTCGGCAGAGGTGCACCCCCTCTGAAAGCTTCGGGAAGAAACTGTTTTCTCCTCTTTTCCAGCTTTTAGTGGCCATCTGTATTACTTGGCTCATGGCCCCTCCGCCATCTTCAAAACCAATGGCATAGTATCTTCTGTCTCTGTCTCTGCTTCCTTCTGCTTCCTTCACATGACCACCTTCTCTTCTATGTCAAATTTCCCTCTGCCTCCTTCTTATACTTGTGATTGCATTTAGGGTCCAGGTGGTAATCCGGGATAAACTCCCAAACTCAAAATCTTTAATTCAATCAGATCCACAGAATCTCTTTTGCCATATAAGGTAACATTCACAAGTTTCAAGAATTAGGACCTGGATATCTTTTGGGCCATCATTCAGTCTATCACACCAGTTTTATAATTATTGGAATTTAGGTAGTGTGGTATAGATAAATGAAAATTATTATATAAATTTAATAACCAATCACAGTATATGTACATCTGCAAAATGCATAGTGCTTACAAGCCATTACAATAGATCAAGAAACTCAGGTATATTAAGCTTCTACCTAAGTGATACACTTGATAAAAAGAATTACAGAACCCTAGCTTCTTCCCACTTAGTTCATAAGGGAAAGAATCCATTGTGCTTTCCAAGAAACAAGTTGAATCAGATTTGTTTTTGAGAGACCAGCAGAAGTGTACAGGAAGGTCAGAAGATGGTAACTCACCCTATAAAATTAGTTGTTATTATTGATTTTCTATCTGACTTGCTCAGACAGGGTTTCATCTTCTCTCTCTTGCAAAATCACAGCAAGATCTAGCTGTACCTGAAGTTGTCATTAAAGGAAAATATGAAATATTAGGTTTCTTTCAGATCTAGGTGACTCTCGTTAAACTTGTCAATGCACTCTATTGAAAGAAACAAAAAAGGCTGAGGGTTTTATTTAATATCCTTGCTAGGTCTGTGTATATGGCATTTGCTTGCAAATTTAGCAATTTGTTCTCCAGCCAATATGCCTTCTTTGATAGAGATGCAGTTGAATTGGGCAGTCATTCTTTTTTTTTTTTTTTTAAGATTTATTTTTATATATTTATTCCCTTTCCCCATTGTTTTGTGCTCATTGCTCTCTGTGTATTCTTCTGGGTCTGCTTGTCTTCTCTTTAGGCAGCACCATACTTAGTCTCTTGTGCCACCTCAGTTCCTTAGTCTGCTGTGCCTCCTATTGTCTCTCCTCTGTGTCTCTTTTTGTTGCGTCATCTTGCTGCACCAGCTCTCTGCAAGGGCCAACTTGCTTTTCACCAGGAGGCCCCGGGAATCAAACCCTGGGCCTCCTGTATGGCAGATGGGAGCCCAATTGCTTGAGCCACATCCATTTCCCAGTAATTCTTAAGCTTAAGAAAAATCGTATGATAGCTGCAAAAAAAAAAAAAAAAAACTTACTTTTAGCACAAATCTTTGTGGAGGATTTTCTGTAAAGATTCTTATATTCCAATTTTTTTCCTTGTACCTTAATGTGAAAAATAAAAAAACAACAACCAAAAATGCAATCTGAATGTGATCTGAATCTCAGAGAAAGTCTGAATAGTTTACTTCATCATGATGAACAGATTATCACTTGCTCAAATCATTGGGGATATTGACATATGCGGCATAATCTGAATATGTAATAGTCAATGGTGTGTGTGTGTGTGAGACAGAGAGAGAAAGAGAGAGAGAGAGAGAGAGAGAGAGAGAGAGAGAGGTCGGGGGAGAAAAAGAGAAAGAAGGGGAGGGGGAAGAAGAAAGAATTATGGGTTATTAAATAGCAAATGCTTTTGAAAAACTATTTTCTCCCCAACTGATTTAGTGAAAACTGTAATTGTGATTAAAGTAAAAGACAAAGGAGGAAATCAGAATTAGCTTCTAAATTGTTTTACTTCCAAGCAAGGCAACACTTATATAGACACTATTAATACAACTTAACAGTGAAACATGAGAATCTTAAGCATCTTCACAAACAAGCATGGCTGCCTTCATTATTTAATATGTGGCTCATGCACAGTTGAATTGAGACTGACTTTTGAAACAAAGTTAGATCAGTCCAGAACTACACATGGCACTTTTGTTGACCCCTTGCCTCATGCTCTAACTCAGGGAGGTGGAGTGGGCAAATTGGCTGCAGGGTCACAGGGGTGGTAGAGAGAAGAATTCACCTGACTCAGTATTACCAAGTGATGGCAGAAAAAAGGATATTTCACTACCCACTGTTAAACCTTTTCATTTTGCTTCTGAAGATCACTCTGCTCTGGTTTTTCTGATTTCAGAGAAAAAGGAATATTGGGGAAGGAACTTTAGAGGCTTATCAGAAAGTATCATGAGACACAATTAACAAAGAATGGTATTGTTTTTTCCTCTTGAGTATATTCTTAGTAATAACCCAAGTAGAGGATGGTGGCACCCAAGAGGGACACATTGCAGGCTTGGGACCTTAAACAATTGGCATTCCCTGGATTATGGAATACCCTATTCCATTTGTCAAAGTTGAGCATTTATGGTCATAAATGCCTGGAAATTGGAATGCATGAGTACTTCTTTAAAGGTCACCAGTCAAATAAGATAAAGGGGGTACTGAGCCTCTTATTTGCCCCCGAAGCCTGAAAATTCCACAAAAATGCCCCTGAATAATGACCAAGTTATCATTTCCAAGTGTGTTATTAAATTATTAAACTTGACTACAATTATTACAGCTAATAAAGTGCTGGTTCAGAGCACAATAGCATCAGTAATTGTGTGGCCGAATGATTAAACAGCATGCTGGAATAATTATTCCAATCCGTCTTCAGAGATGGAGTCAAAAGCTCTAGTAACCAAATCAATCAATTAGTGAAGAAGAGTGCTGAGGGGAAAAAAAATCAATGAAAAACAAATTTTCACAACAAAGCAATAAATCAATCCCAAATAATCACGCTGTATCATTGTACAAAAAAAAAAAAAAAAAAAAAGTGGGCTGATACCAGTTATTGCAATTAAATACCAAGACAATGGATTCATTGTCTGTTACTCCAGCTCAAGTTGGAAGGAATCTAAATCTTGTCAGACTTTGTGGTATCTAAAGAAATACCCAGGACTCAATTTATATTTTTAACTAATCCTGTACCAGAAAATCTCCCTTGTTAATAAGTCCCAGTTTTCTGTCATGTTCCTCTGCCAAACGTAACAATGGATCATGTTTTTTTATGGTCACCCTAAGAAAAATCAACCCATCCCTTAGGGATTCTTTGTTTCAGATTTTAAAATTTCCAAAGCAATTTTACAAACATTATTTGAGGATTTTTGTTCACAAGTGCAGAGTGAGGTGACAGAATGCAGGTATGTTAAAAAAAATTTTAAATATGTTTTTTATTAAAGAATTTGTAGGTTTACAGAAAAATCAAACATAAAATAGAGTTCCCATATACTCCCCACACTATTTTCCCTCTTATTAACATTTTGCATTAGTTAACACCTTTGTTACAATTGATAAAATAAGGTTGTTATAAAAATACTATTAACTAAAGTCCATAGTTTACATTAGGGTTCACAGTTTGTGTTATACAGCTCTATTTTTTTTTTTATTTTATACTAATAACATGTATATAACTTAAAATTTCCCTTTTTATCCAAATTTAAATACATAACTCAATGGTGTTAATTACATTCACAATGCTGTGCTACCATCACCATCGTCCATTACAAAAACTATTCTATCATCCCAAACAGAAACTCTGTATGAATTAAGCATTAACTTCTCATTTTCTATCCATAACTGGCCCCTGGTAATCTGTATTCTAGTTTCTGACTCTATGAATTTGCTTATTCAAATTATTTCATATAAGTGAGATTACATAATATTTGTCCTTTTGTGTTTGGCTTATTTCACTCAACATGATATCTTCAAAGTTCATCCATGTTGGCACTTGTATCAGAACTTTGTTTTTATGGTTGAATAATATCCCACTGTATGTATATAATATACTTTGTTTATCATTCATCTGTTGAAGGACACTTAGATTGCTTCCATCTTTTAGCAATTGTGAATAATGCTGCTATGAATATCATTTTGCCAGTATATCTGATCAAGTCCCTGCTTTCAGTTCTTTTGGTTATATATCTAGCAGTGGGATTGTTGGGCCATATGGTAATTCTATAGCTATCTTTCTGAAGAACTGATAAACTATTTTCCACAGTGGCTGCACCATTTTACATTCCCACCAACAATGAATGAGTGTTCTATTTCTATACATCCTCTCCAACATTTATTTTCTGTTTTTTTTTTTTAATAGTAGCCATTCTAGTGGTTGTGAAACAACATATATTATGATTTTGATCTGCATGTCCCTAATAGCTTATGACATTGTGCATCTTTTCATGTGCTTTTTAGCCATTTGTATATCTTCTTTGAATAAATGCCTATTCAAGTCTTTTGCCCATTTTAAAAATTGGGTTTTTCACCTTTTTGTTGTAGGATTTCTTTATGTATTCTGGATATTAAACCCTTATCAGAAATGTGGTTTCCAAATATTTTCTCCCATTCTGTAGGTTAACTTTTTACTTTTATGATGAAGTCCTTTGATTCATAAAAAGGTTTTAATTTTGATGAAGTCCCATTTATCTATCTTTTCTTTGGTTGCTTGTGCTGTTGGTGTAAAGTCTAAGAATCCATTGCCTAACTAAGGTCCTGAAGATGCTTCCTTATGTTTTCTTCTAGGAGTTTTATAGTTTGGGTTCTTATATTTAGGTTTTTGACCCATTTTTAGTTATTTTTTGTATATGGTATAAAGAAGGGGCCCACCTTCATTTTTTTTTGCATATGGAGGTACAGTTTTCCCAGCACCATTTGTTGAAGAGACTATTCTTTCTCCATTGTTTCTTGATTTCCTCTTCATATTGTTCGTTTCTAGTGTGTAGAAACACAACAGACTTTTACATGTTGATTAGACCTTGAAATCTAAGAGAGTGTGCCCTACTGGGTTTTAGACTTGTTTGGGACCTGTGACCCCTGTTTTCTTTCCAATTTCTCCTTTCTGGAATGGGAATGTTTACCCTATACCTGTACTGTCATTGTATATTAGAAGCAGATAACTTGTTTTCTAGGTTTCATGGGTCTTTGATACAGAGGAATTTTGCCCCAGGGTAGACCACATCCATAAAAGATTTTGATAAGACATTGTACTTAGTATTATTACAGAAATGGAATGAATATATTTTACACATGAGAAGAACATGTCTTTTTGGGTCCAAAGGGTGGACTGTTAGGTGTTGAATCATGTCCCCCACAAAAGGGACTCTGAACCCATTTGAAAATAAGACCTTTGAAGATTTTATTAGTTAATGTGTGCCCAAACTAAATGAGAGTGGGACTTTATCCAATATATCTAAAGTCCTTATAAGCAAAGGAAATTAGACACAGAAATGGGAGCCACAAGGAGCAGCCTGAAGCTGAGGTCAGCAGAACCTGGAAAAGAATGGGGAAAATGCCTCCAAGTGCATTGCCATGGGACAGAAGAGCCAAGGAACCCCCCAAATTGCTGGCCAGACTGAAGATAACAACCCCAGGAGGAAGCAAGTTCTAGCCTCTGAAACCTTGAGCCAATAAATACTTGTTATTAGCCAACCATTGTATGATATTTGTTTTAGCATCTGGGAAACTAAAACATAATCAAAATATATGCATATCTTTAACTAAAGTTATTAAATGATGGTAGAAAGATGATATGCCACTGGTCTCCAAGACATCCCTCACATTTGGTAATTCACTAGAAGGACCCAGAGGACTTAGCATATGGTTGTACTCATGGCTACGATTTATTACAGTGAAAGACAAAATAAAATCAGCAAGGGGAAATGGCACTTGGGACAATTCCAGAAGAAACCAGGCTCAAGCTTCCAAGAGTGTCTCCCACATAGGATGAGCTTAATTCCTTCAGCAATGAAGGTGATATGATATGTGAGCTGTTGTCTACCAGGGACATTGGTGAAGGCTGGTCATAGGCACTTTCTGCCTAGTGCATACGAAAATCCCAGATTCCAAGAAGGAAAAGAGGTGTTGAATATTAACCATATTATTTTCACAAACAGTTTAGGCACAGTGAGCTTTTCTTATCAGGAAATGATGGGAACTCTCCTGAAATGCAAGTTCCCAGATGCTAGCCAAGTAAGCACATCTTTTGTAGGAGAACACTCTCAGACCTCTTATGCTCTTTTCTGCAGAAGTAAGGTTTGTTATATTTTTCAATTTACTTCTTTTCTATCCTTTTTTCCTTCCTTTTCCCTTTCTCTTCAAAGAACTGAAAACCAAGGCTCCTGTGATCCACATCATCTAATGCCACAAAGTCAGACAGCAATGCACTTCTCTTGCACTTGCTGGTTAACTTGCCTCTTCTTAGAAAGGTCTGGTTATCATTCATTCCAAGAATCAAGCTCTCTGCGGTCCCCGCCAAGGTTTCTCTCATAACAGTAGCTTCTGAGCTTTGGCATCTGAAGAATCTTGTTTTGGAGCTTCTGAGTTATCCATCTAAGTGGGAAGAAGAACTGCTTTGTAACTGCCCTTGATGACTCATAGGACTCACTATCCACTTCACAAAGGGAGTGAAAAGAGGTTCCCAGGAATTCAGTGCTGCTCGTGGAAGGAGTCCAGATGTACACTTTGGCCTGTGAAACTCTCAGGCCCTTTAAGGGCTTAAGTAGAAGCACTAGGTGGCAGCTCTGGATTAGCCTTTTAAGACATCTTCAAAGAAGGAAAGAAATGTTGCCTCCCGGGAGGTACAGAGGATATGAAGGAAAAGTACAAACTGGAGGGCAAGGAAGAATGAGAGGAATTCCCTCACAGAGGGAGCAGTTTCAAGGAGGAGAAAAAAGGTTGCCAAAAGGCAGCCTGAGGTTAGAGTTTCTCTAAGTCAGAGAAGATCCTGAGCTGAAATAGTAATAAAGCCCAAAAGTCACAAGAGAGAATTTAAGAGGCTTTTTACAGAGAACTACACTTTGTGGAAGCCTTTTAAAAATTCAAAAATCAACTCACAACTCTGCCCTTATTGAATATTTCACATGTTCAACCTGTCTGATTATCCTGTGAAGTAGGAATAAATAATCATTTAAGGTAGTATCTACATCTAAACCTATTAACAATACCACTTCACACAGATATTAACCAATTACTAACCAGCACTTTGAATTGAAATATATTTTTATTTATTTTCAATCCAATTTGCTATGTGTATGTACTTTATGAGTACTGAAACACAACTCATAGCTTCTTTTTCATGAGAAGGATGTGCTACTTAATCCATGAAAACCAATATCTTTTCTTTCAATACCTCTGTCATTTTCTCCCTCTTTCTTTCCCAGGCTCTGTTACTTGCCGCCTCCTACATCTGCCTGTTTTATTCCCCTTTCCTATCCACTGAGTCTAAAGCTCCTCCAGTCCCTGGTGCTTCTGCTGCTTCTTCCTCTCCGTCACCATGTGCCATGTTGCTAACTCCTTGAAATAACCTATCTTCATTAGCTATCTGGAGCTTGTATCCTTGTTGGAAATATTCTATTCTAAACAGGCTAGAAGCCTTCATGAAATCAGGCAAATGTCCATCAGCTGTGCCACTCATCTTAGTGCTTATCTTTGATTTGCTATATTATTTTTTTTAATGAGATTTTTTGAGGGGGAACTGAATATTGACCACTGTTTTGAGAAAACAACTATGCAAAACCTGTTTAGAGATTTCCCTGTTGTGTTATATGCTTAATGGACATTCAGAGACTTAAGGCTAGGAGCCAAGACAGGGCTGAAAGGAGCTGAATGCTGCTTATCTAAATCAAAGGGGCCAGAGAGGATTTTATAAAATTATATGCAAAATAACTATCCAGTGAAAAACTTAAAAAGGGGACTCTGGTCATTTCATAAAGCAGCTCTTTCCCTTTCTTTGGGAGTGAGTTTACTGGATTACAATGCTGGTATTTCGTTTGTTTTTTTCACTGCAGTTTTGATCGATGAGTAAAAGAGGCAGAAATAAAGAAGGAAAGAGCTTCTATTTTGATGTCTGTCCACAAAAGGAAATGGAGCTGCCTCATTCTGATAAGGAAGCTGCTAAATACAGACAGCTGCTGGGTCTTTTTAAAACTGAGACATGTTTAGCCCAAAGAGGGCTGAAGCAAAGTAGTTAGTTGGAGAAGGCAATGCAAATACAAGTGACATTCTGCTCTCCCTTCCCCTGCTCAGCTGCTCTGTTCCCCCAGATTTTCGGAGGCTAAGAAAAGAGAGTCACTGGTATCCCAAGATCATCTAATGAGGGACAAAAACAATCCCATCAACTCCGTATTATCATTTTTATATTAAATAAAAAATACTAAAGATAGCAAATTTACAATAATTTTATCATGAGAATAATGGCTTGTTAGGAGATCTGCAAACCCAGACCACTTATTTACCCACATAGCAGTGATGGAATCATTAAATGTAATATGATTCTCCTCCAGTCCTCTCTTCAGCCTAGATTCCTTCACTTCATTGCATTTTACCTGCTTCCATCCTCATTACAGCCAATACTCACAAAGTCCTTTCTAGCTTTTCTGCCTTAGGTAAGTATCTTAACTTTGGTGAGAGTCAATGTTCTCATATGTAAAATGGGAATTTAAAACCTATGCCTCATTGGGTTGTATAATGATAAAAATCACTCCACAAATATTCTCTTAGAAACAGATTATCAAGAAAAGTAAAAAGAATTATAAGAGAAAAAGTAGATTTGAGTATATTTTTGAGAGACTTCTCTGAATTTCGTTGTCTTGGTTTCATGAGTCAATATTTATAAACATGAACATTACAAATATAGGAAATGTTGACCCAGTTGTGAAATCTTCTACCTGGAGGTTTATGGAACCAGGGATATCCTCAGTGTTGAGTGACAGGTCAGTTTTAATGGAATAGAAAATCTCTCAGTAGTATGATTCTATGATAAATATATTACTTTGATCACGTGTTCTCATTTTTTTTCCTTCAAAGCTGGAGATTTTTTACACAAGCATAGTACCTCTTCTGTTTTGGTCTCCAAAGCTCACAATAACTGTTCTGCATGAATTTGATTCTATTGATGATAACGAGTTATCTAATTTCTCTCTGACAGAGGTTTTTAACCTTAAGTGGTCATAGAACAATTTAAGAATTTTTGAAAAACTATAAACCCCTCTTCCCTAAAAAATTCACATTATCAATACACATAAAATTTATAAATATAAATTCAGAAGGTTCAGACCCACAATGTGCATGTATGGATCCCCTGCCCTTTGTGACAACTTTAATCTTATAAAATTTACCAATTAATGATATTAACATATGGGAAATACAACAGTGTTTCCCACAGAAAGAAACTAGTAATTCCACAAATCTACATGGGATGACCGAGAAGCCCAGGAAAATTTCCCAGATAATAGACTACTCTCAAGCTTACCCAGACCATCTGGTCCCTAACACACTCTTCCTTAGAGGGAGATTTGCTGTATCCATCACCTTTTCTGTGAAGTCTTCCCTAATGCTACCTAATAAAATTAAGCTATTCCCCCATTATGTATCTCCTTCCAGAAAGTCAGCAATTTGGGACAATGGCTTATCTCTGCATCTTCAACATCTAATCCAGCAGGAGGTAGTGAGTATTCCTAAATAAGTATTTATTTAACTGTGCTGGATGGGAAACTACATGAGTCTATTCTCTTTTGTACTGAGTGTAATTCCATAGTCCACTGGAGGCAGAATAAGTAGATGGTTATTGACTGACCATTTTACAAGTCTCTCTTCTAGAGCACACCTGGCTTAGCTTGGGACAAATATTAGTCAATTATATTTCATTAACTATACTTGTCCCTCTTCCTCTGACAAAGCAATTATTAGAAAATACTCTAAAACAAAAGACAGGTTATTTAAACTTGTATTAAAATTGGAGTGAGCAGGAAGAAATGAGCAGAGTTATATAGAAAGTCAAGTCCAGTTATAGAATTAAGGCCCTATAGCTGTATTTATCTGAAGGACTTGGAATAAAGTTTCCTTTGACATGGAATTGTCACTATTGGGCTCAGGTGTTGTACGACTGGGAACCAGAAATGTAAACAGGTGGCTGAAGTTGGACTCAAAGTATCCAATAAAATACAACACACCCCAGTAAATTTGTATTTCACATAAACAACAGATTTTTTTTAGTATAAATATGTTCCAAATATTGCATGGGACTTATTTTTACTAAAATGTTTTCACTGTTCATCTGAAATTCAAATTTAACTCAACAATCTGTATTTTAATTTGCTAAATCTGGCAACCTTAATTTAAGTGTTAATACCTTACAGCAAAATAAAAGCCATGCAGCATCACCACCTTTGGCCCTCCCCTACAAGAAGCATTTTGAACAACTTTGATTTGCAATTTTATTTACCATGTTCCAAAGACACTACCGTTACCTCTAAGTAATTATTTTTATTTTTCTAGTAGAAGCCTGTAACTTCTCAAGCATTTTACATTTGTGGCAACTACCTTCACAAGAAACACAAGATTCTCAGCAGTCGTGTTTTTCTTTCTTTTTTCCTAATGGGTGGTTTACGAGGAGGAGCGGCTGGTGCCATGTATTCTCGGCTGCCGCTTCTGAGCTTTCCTCCTCGCTGGCATGTGTTGTGAGAGGAGACCAGTTGTCATCCTGAGGTGTCAGGTTGTGGGCTACCCTCTGGGGAAGAGCAGCCAGGCCCCTCCCTGATTGGAGACAGGCCCCCAAAGGTCAGCAAAGGCCAACACCTGTTGGGTTTTGCTAGTGCTTCAACGTAAAGTCCAAAGGCTGTGCCTTGCTATTTATATTGGGAAAGGACAAAGGACCTTAAAATCTTGAGACAGCTGATCAAGCCAGTGCACAGTTACATCTTGTAGAAAGACAACAGATGTGGCTTCTGATGAACTATGTATAGGACCAACCTGGGTGTTCTCTTCAATCAGTTTGATGGTTACAAAATGGTCAGTACATGGCTTTCTTTTGTTTTGTTTTTTTTTGTTTTGTTTTGTTTTGGGTTTTTTGGTTTCCATATGAACCAAATGTTCTGGGTTTATTTTTGCCCTGGTGTATTGGACAGCATGACATTTTAGGGGTATTCCATTCTAAAGTTGGATCTTATTACTAGAAAATTAATCACTTTCCCTCACAGGGTAGTGGTGGTGGTAGTAATGATGTAAATAAGCAAACAGAGGTCTACGAGCATATGTTTTTGTGACCAAAATTCTCATAATTTTAGTAAAATAGTTACCAAGCTGTTTAATCTAATTTTTTTTGTCAATGCCTGTTTGCCTGTCCCAAATATGTGTAATACTACATTAAGACCAATATGTCCAGTATACTACATTGGAGAAGTTTTAGGCTTAAAAATAACTAGGACCTTACCATTCTTGAGAATCCTCAGTATTTAAAGCCAGGATCACATCTGTTGCAGAATCTGCTGCCAGTATGATCAAGGGTTTAGTCTGCAAAAGGCTGCATTGCAAGTTGGATTGTAATCTATAGCCTTAAAACATATGGAAGAGCAATCCATATTATTCCACTGAAGGAGACTCACATCATGGCCCTCTGTGATTGCTTTTTCAAATCTATTTCTCATTATTCCCTACATATATCTGATATTGCTACATGCCTTTACATCCTATTCCTTTTGTTATCAGTGCTTGCAAACTATACTTACTACCACCATAAACACTTTCCCCAATGTTTTCTTTTGACAAACTCTAAATTTTTCCTCAAGGCACAACTGAAATATCACTTCTCTTTAGTGTACCCATAGGCCTTGGGCCCATCCTGGAGAAATCCTGACCATGGGATGGGATGGTCTTCAGGCACAGGCATTAGTCAAGGAGGCTTGAGGTAGTGTAGGTGGGTGGAGAACCAGAATGGTTGGAAGGTCACCAGATTAATCTAGGGTTGGGGACAAAGAGCAAAGGAAGAACAAAATAAATTGGAAGATCAATAGCTGAGAGAAGGTAAGGTGAGTTTTGGAGGGTTAGTAATTCATGTCTGAATTTGTGAATCAGTGCTGAGATGTTTTTATTTTTATGCATTGCATAGTGGAGTCAACCTGAAGTGGCAAAGCCCTCTTCATATGATAGACAATTTGTTGTGTTTCACGTGTTGATTTTGTCTTCCTTCTGATGCTGCCAACTTGCAAATGCAGGTCCCTTGCCTTTTCTATGTTCTCACAATACCTACCATAATCCAAGCCATGCAGCAATTGTTCAACAAGTATTTCTTGATTGATTCACTGCCAATGAATCTGCAACTTCTTCAACGTGCCATGTCAGTATCCCACTTGACCTTTAGGCATAGCTTTTACCTTTCCCTGCTCTGTCAGAGAGTGGTGACAACTCACAAGGATTCTATGTCTGTGGGAATGTTGGATAATACCATTTTATAGACTGGCATTATGATTTCTGCTCAAAGAAATGGAAATATACATTCTCATCAAAGGTAGTGGAATCAAATTTACCTTTCTCTCTGCCTCATATTAGACCAATGTACATAAGAATCCAATTTCAAGGAAGTATGGAACACAAACCAAATGCAGCTGTGATTACTTCTTCAATATCTGTAATAGGATAAAACCAGGTGAATTAGAAAACTGAAGGAATTGCTGATTGGGTAAATATGTAAAAGGGGTATGAAACTAATGTTAGGGACTGTGGTGGTTTAGAGCTGTATGTACCCCAGAAAAACATGTTCTTAAACGTAATCCATTCCTGTGGTTGTGAATCCATTATAAGTAGGACCTTTAATGAGATTATTTCAGTTAAGGTGTGGACCAACCTAATTAGGATGGGTGTTAATCTTATTGCTGTAGTCCTTTATAAGCAGAATGAAATTCAGGCAGAAAGAAAGCCACCAAGGGAGCAGCCAGAAGCTGAAATCAATGGAACCTGGAAGAAAACTGAGAGGCGAAGAGGGCTGCCATATGCATTTCCATGTGACAGAAAAGCCAAGGAGCAAGGATCATTGGCAGCCAGCCTCAGAATGCCACAGTTTTGGGGGAGAAAGCATCATCTCAATGATGCCTGGATTTGAATTTTTTCCTGGCCTCAAAGTTGTAAGCCATTAAATTCCTATTATTTAAACCATCCCTTTGCATAATATTTGCTAGAGCCATCAAGGAAGCTGAAACAGGGGCTAAGACAGGAGAAGCTGAAAATAAAAAGTACAAATTCTATAGCTTTATCTGGTTAGGGGAAAGAAGGATAATGAGTGATGAGATACAAGAAACTCACTGTGTTTTATTTCCTTTATGAGCCATCCTCTTCTCCTCCTAAGGATCTTTCCTAATTTACCACCTATTTTCCAAAAGCCAAAGGCAGTGGAATTCCAATTTCAGTGGAATCAGAATTGCTTTTGATTTTCTGTACCGTAGGGCCCTGCTACTCAGAGTCGTCCTAAGACCAGCAGCATTGGCATCACCAGGGAGCTTAGTAAAGATGCAAATGCTTAGGTCACCATCTCAGTCCTCCTGAATGAGAACCTGTATTTTAACAAGATCCTTGAGTAATTCACATGTACTTATTTAAGTCTGAAAATCTCTGGTCTAGAGTGAGTAACACATAGAGTGTCAGCTTTCAAGAAAATCCCCTCTACGGCATTTGTATATTACCCAAGAGAATAGTTGCCCTCATTAACACTTCTTCCCAGATGAATTCTGCCTTTAAGCTTCTATCACCATGTTTGTCCCCATGCAGCAAACGTGTTCTGTTGTACAGTTCCTGAAGCCACTAAGATGGTCAGCTGCCTATTCATTTTTCCATTGTATGTCCTCCATTTATCAATAAGCTCTTGCTCAGCAATCTTGCTCAGCAAAAATGGTCAAATGACTCATTGCCCATTATGTAATCTACTGTTACATTTGGCCTTATATACCTTTCCTTTGGTGACAGTCAGACTATTCTCAGTTTGAAGGCTAAAGGGGGCTGCATCAGATTTTTTATGTTAAGGTAATTGACGCTTTCCCCACATACTTTCAGTTGGAGAAAAAATATGAGGGACTTAACTTTCACACTGTCCTATTCTGACCGGTAAATCAATAATAAGTGAGTCTTTTGAGGGAGAGCTCTCCACCATCTGCATGCTCCTCTGTGTTCTTGGGAGACTGACTTGTAGGGACTCTATCCCTTCACCCTTATAGTGACCTTCCCTTGACCCGTCAGGCCTAAGGGTGGTAACAGCTTTTTACGTGCAGGTACTGTCAGTGCTGTCAGCTCTCAGACCATACTTTGGGGCTCTAAATCATGCATAAAAGACCAAGAGGGATTCTCAAAGTGTGGTGCTAGACAGGCAGCATCAGCATCACCTGAGAAGAAAGTTGTTAGAAATGCAAATTCTGGTCCCCATCTAGACCTACCAATCAGACACTTGGGCTGGGGCCCAGTAATCTGTGTTTTAGTAAGCCCTCCAGGTTATTCTGATCCACACCAAAATTTGAGAACCACTGAAATAGATAATGCACTTGCATCCCCCATGTTTTAGGCAGCATTATTTGACTAACTTCACTCAAGATAATTCAGGCCTTTCTCAGAGTGTTTACTCAATATACAGATAGATCAGCTGTACACTTTAGGAAAGAAACATTAGCTGCATTGACCAAATTTTAAATTTCTGCCATTGTCACACACAATACCATGAAGAAGAAAGAAATGACCAATAAGTATGTTTTGAATATAATAAATTACCTCAAGATTCAATTCATTTCAATCATACTGATAAGTCTATGTGTTAGGTGTCATTAGAGATGCAAAGACGAGTTGGTCGGTCTTTGCCTTATAGAACTTACAGTGTAACAGACAAAATTTAAGCATTGACTGGGGTACTGCAAGGCCACTCTCTGAGATTTAAACTATAAAACTCACACATAAGGAATAGTCAGAAATCTGTAAAATGGCTACTTGGAGATAAAATGTTTCCTGGAATTTAAGCAAGATGGAAAAGAATCAAGTGAATCTTGGATAAAGAGCCACAGATATGAAAAAACACTGTTGTCTGATTCAGCCCTGCTGTGAAGCTGCTTTAGACTACAGTTCCTTTTGTATGAAGTTTTTGAATTACAGCATTGCTCTGATTACAGACCCACCAAGCAAATTTCTGGCTTTTGTTATATTATTTGGTATCTACCCAGAGGAGAATTGTGCACTGGTATAATCTAGCCACTAAACAGTTTATCTCATTGTAAATTAATAAAATGGCATTCTGGGCTCATGTTCATACTATTATGAGTTTAAAAATTGTGAGCCAGGTTTGATTGACTCTGAAAAGATAGAATTTCTAGATAGTGAGGCTGGGATGACAGGCTGGACTACAGAAAATCCTCTACTATAATGCTACTTCATAGCTCTTTTACAGATAACCTCTCTTTGGAGCCTTAGTCTCTACAGTAAATATCCATTTTAATACATATCCTCTTCCTCTTAAACCTTTGGCAAGCATACAAATGATTAGATGACAAAGCTATGGGAGTTTTTATAAAAGAGCTTCTGCCTAAATGATGAAAGCTCTAGGGAAGAATCGAACATACCAGGTTGGGGTAGATGCTGAGAAAGACAAATAAAGCTTAAAGAATGGGTAGACAGAAGAATTGAAAGCAAGGACATGAACAGATATATGCACACCAATGTTCATAGCAGCATTATTCACTATTGCCAAAAGTTGGAAACAACCCAAATGTCCATCAACAGATGAATGGATAAGCAAACTGTGGTATATACATACAATGGAGTATTACTCAGCTGTAAGAAGGAATGCAGTATTACCACATGGGATAACATGGATGAATCTTGAAGACCTAATGTTAAGTAAAGTAAGCCAAGCATTGAAGGACAAATATTACATGACCTCACTGATATGACTTAAGCAAATTGAGTAGACTCACAGAGATAGAATCTGGAAGATAGGTTTATAGGAGACAGAAAGGGAGTAGAGGATGGTGAGCTGAATGGCCATATGGGCAAAATCTATGATAAGGAGGAAGAGTGTGGTTGGGCAGTGAATGGGAGTGAGAGTGGTGCAATGATGTGATTGGGATCAGTGGTGCTGTTCTGTGAAGGGGAGTAGGGTAGGAGGGTTGGGTTTAACTATCCATGGAACTAGGGGGAGGGTTGGAGGAAGGAGCAGGTGAGCTCTGGGGATTTGCAGGTCTGTGGTTAAAACTGCAATGTTGGGAATGTTCTTTCGACAAATTTAGCAGGAGAGGGTTACTGGTGCAGGGTATCGGGTGTAGGGGGATATACGGGACAGGGCACACCTGGGTCATTCTTTTATGCAATTTGAAAATGTTCATCTTGTCATAGTGTGTTATCTCAGTGGGTGGAGACCAACACAATAAACAATAAAATATTAAACTCCCATCCTGCGACTTCTTGCTATGTTCTCATTTAGAGGGGCAAGACTCTCTCGAGAACATAGGCAGTGCCTTATAAAAGAAAACAGATCAATATGTCAAGACTTCAACATTAATGCATGTATAATTATGAACCTTATTTTCCAAAAATTGAAACTTAGTGGTTACCATAGGTTCTGCGGGGAGAGGTAGGGAAGAATAGAATAGATGTAACATAGGGTATTTTTAGGGCATTAGAATTGTTCTGCATGATCTTGCAATAACAGATCCAGGCCATTTTAAATTTCATCAAAACCTATAAAAGTGTCCAGTGCAAAATGCAAACTATAATGTAAACCATTGGCCATGGTTAGTAGCAATGCTTTTAATATTTGTACATGAATTCTAACAAATGTACTATCCACATGTAAAATGTTATTAATAGGGGAGAGTGGAAAAGGCAGAGGACCTGGGGTATATGCGTATCCCCTATATTTTCTATGTGACTTTTCTGTAACCTAAAGCTTTTTTGAAGGTAAAATGGAAAAGATAAGACAGTGGGGGAATATACGGAAGAAATTGTTACTGTTCATACAAGACAACAGATCTTACAGTGATGAAAGAAACAATGTCTAAAATTTTTTAATATTATTTAAATTTAAAAATGTTTTTTGCATTTTATTTGTTACTTTTAAAGCTATTGTTATTTCCTTTTCTTATTACTTTTATTTTTTATTTTGTTGGCTTCATTTTTGGAGAGGTTTGGGATCACAGAAGGGATACAACCAGGAGAGGATCACTGGTGTGGGATATCAGTGATGGGGGGATGTGTGGGGAGGTATGCACCTGGACATGCCTTTAAGGCATATGAATATGTTCAAGTGTTCATGGGTCATTGTCTTGGTGGGTGGAGACCCACACAATAACCAAAAGAAAATGAATTTCCATCTTGGGAAGTCCTGCTACATTCTCTAATAGAATGGCAAGAATCTCCCAAGTACAAGGATAGTGCCTAGTGAAGGAAGACAAAAGATTATGCCACCTTTTGATATTGATGATTGTACTTATGAACCTTTTCTTGTGAAATTATTATATATTGCCTGAGTTTACCTCCTGAAAGGCTCTTTGTTGCTTGGGCCTTCCTCTAAGCCAAGCTTAGCATATAAAGGTACTACCTTTCCCCTGGCATGGGACATGACTCCCAGGGATAAGCCTCCCTGGCACTGAGGGATTATTACCAAGCACCAACAAGCACTGCATCTGATAAAAAATGACGAAAAGGGAGACATACTCCAGAAACTCAAGTCTTTGGACTGTCCATGTGCCATCTGGGCCCGGAAACTCAGAGGAGTTGCAACACCGACTCTACAGCTCATGGGACTCACCCAGGACAACTGGCGGGGAGATGATAATGGACAATGGCCATCCCAGGGAACAGAGAGAGTCTGCAGCTGCAGTCAGGATAGTCCCATCCATCTTCCCCATGGGATATAACCCCCCTCTCAATTGAAGGTAGAGTGGTCACCACCATCCCAGAATCCTCGGGATTGGGGGAAGAGGTATGGACTAGAGTGAGCTTACTGGAGTTCTACTATAGACATATTGTGATTCTAGCAATGGAAGAAATTATAACATTGATATGGAGCCAGTGCTCTAGGGGCAGAGAGAGGGAAAAACAGTGGGGGCTTTTTTGGGACTTGGGACTCATCCTGAGTGATGTTGCAATGACAGATATAGGCCATTTTATATCATCATATAACATGCAGAACTGTGTGGGAGAGAGTGTAGACTACAGTGTGAACTATGATCCATGCTTAATGGCAAAGCCCCAGGATGCAGTTATCAATTGCAATGAATGTGCCATATTAATGAACGATGGTTATGTGGGAAGGTGTGGGAGGTGTGGGGAGTGAGGTATAAGGGAATTCTTATATTTTTTCCTATATTTTTTAAAATTAAAAATTTTTAAAAATATTTTTAGATTACATTTATGTAATCTAAGTATCTTTTAAAAGTAAAAAATAAAAAAAATTAAAAATTTTTAAAAAAGAGGACATATTAAAGACAAATGAATTTTTATGGCTAAGAGGTTTCAAAGTGAGTCAGGAGGTCATTCCAGAGGTTATGCTTATGCACATCTCAGCAGGATCTCCTTGACTACCACAGTAAACAGTACCTCAAACAGTGGGTTCCTGAGGGCTCTAGAGACATCCAGACACTATAAGCAGGGCAGACAAGCTCAGGAATTTGGCACCCTGTCATTGGGCCTTACTCTGGAATTTATGCAACCCAGTGTAACAGAGTTAGACTCATATATAGTTTCCACACACATGGCTCTTCTGCCCCCTTTTTTGAACCTATAATTAGCACTATACTTGCTAAATATATGTCCCAGAGACTTAAATCTTTGGTCCATTCATATGCCGGTTGAGTCCTAAATCTCAGCAGAGTTGCAACACCTACTCTCCAGTTCATTGGACTCACCCAGGACAACTAACAAGGAGATGAAGATGGGCAATGCCCATCCTAAGGAACAGAGAGTGTCTGCAACTGCAAGCAAAATAGTTCCATCCATCTGCCCCGTGGGACCTACGCCCCCTCTCAATTAGAAACAAACTGGGCATCGCCATCCCCAAATCCTCAAGATTGGAGAATGAACAATGGACTAAAGTGGATGCATTATTATTATATTATAGACTTATTGTTATTCTGGCAATGGAAGAACTTTTATCTGTGATATAAAGGCAGCGGCCACCAGAGGTTCTGAGGGGAGGGAGAGGGAAGAATAGGTGTAATATGGGGGCATTTTTGGGACATTGGAATTGTCCTGTATGACATTGCAATGATGGATACAGACCATTATATATTTTATCATAACCTACAAAATTGTGAAGGATAGAGTATAAACTGTAATGTAAACTATAGTCCATGGTTAGTAGCAATGCTTCAATATGTATTCTTCAGTTTTAGCAAATGTACCACACTAATGAAGGTTGTTGTTAATGTGGGAAAATGTGGGGGTGGGGGGGTGGGGCATATGGGAATCCTCTATATTTTTTATGTAACATCAATGTAATCTAAAGTTTTTAAAAAAATAAAAATAAAAAATAAAAATAGAATGGATAGATTTTTAAAATTGATATATTGTGCATATATCATAAAATTCACCCTTTAAAGTGTACAATTCAGTGAATTACAGTATCTTCACAAAGTCGTGCAACCATTCTCAGTCTAATTCCTGAACATTTTCATCACCCCGCAAAGAAACTCCATACCTAATTACAGTCAAGCCCCATCCTCCTCAGACCCTCCATACCCTGCCTTAGTCTCTGACAACCATTAATCTACTTTCTGTCTTTCCATATTTGCCTATTTCAGATAAATGGAATCATATTAAATGTGGCCTTTTATGTCTGGCTACTTTCAGCTAGCATAATATTTTCAAGGTTCATCCAAATCGTAGCATGTATCAATAATTCATCCCTTTTTATGGTTGAATAATATCCTTTTGTATGGATATACCACATTTTGTTTATCCATTCATCATTTGATGGACAGTAAAGTTGTGTCCACTTTTGGCTCTTATGAATAATGCTGCTATTAACTTTGTGTAAAAGCTTTTGTGTGGACATGTTTTTAATTCTCTTCAGTATATACTTAAGAGTGGAACTGCTAGGTCAAAGGTCACAGGATAACTTTTTTTAAAACAATTTATTGAAGTATATCATTCATACATGAACATACATAAACTATAAGTGTCCAGTAAATATCATGAACTTACAAAACAAACATGCATAACATCATACAGGACTCCCACACATCACTCCACCCCTCCCCAAACACCCGGCATTGTTGTGAAACATTTGTTAACAAATCATGAAAGAGCATCGTCAAAGTATTACTACTAACTATAGTCTGTATCTTCCTCCCCTATACATTTTTTTAAGGATTTATTTATTTGTTTACTTACTTTTATCTATTTTTACCCGCCTCCCTCCCACCCCCATGTTTTTGCTGTTTCTGTGTCCATTCACTGGGCAACTCTCTTCGTCCATTCCCTGCCCTCTCTTCTCATTCTTCTCCTCCTGTCTTCACTGGGATTCAATCCGTGGAATCTCTGATGTGGGAGAGAGGAGTCTAACTGTGCCACCTTAGTTCCTAGTTTTTTGGTGCGTCTCATCTTGGCTCTTCCTTATGTCACTCTCCTGTTACATCATCGTCTTGCTGTGTAGTGCTCAGGGCCTGGCGGCTCACCTGTTCATGGGGCCTGACGGCGCACCTGCACACGGGGCCTGGTGGTGCACCCACTCCCGGGGCCTGGCGGTGCACTCACGCGTGGGGCCTGACGGCACACTCGTGGACAGGGTCTGATGGCTCATCCGTTTGCGGGCCTGGCACCCACGCACAGGGCCTGGTGGCCCATGCACCTTCTATATTTTTCTTTTTTTAATTTTTACCAGGAGGTCCCGGGGATATGGGAGACGGGCGCCCAACCATTTGGGCCACATCCATCCCCCTGCTATATCTCTTAAGGTTGACCAAAGATACTCAAAATTACAGTCTTTTCCCATACATGATGGTCATATAATAAATCAGGCTTAGTTTATCACCAGCATTCTAAAAACCAGACCTAGAGAGAAAAACTAGGGTCTGGGGACACATGCATGGTTTCTAATGTAGTGAATGTTTAGCCTACCCTGATTATCACAAAATCATTGGATAACTTTATGTGTAACTTGTTTTCTCACTGTTAATTAATAGATTTTATTTTTAGAGCAGCTTTAAGTTTACAAAAATTTTTCACCAAAAGTACAGCAAGTTTCCATAAGCTCCCTCTCCCCTTAAGCTTCAGTTTCTCCTATGGTACATTTATTACAATTGATAAATCTATATTAAACTGTTATTGTTAACTAAAGTCCATAGTTTCCATTAGAGTTCACACTTTGTGGTGTACTGTTCTATGGATTTTGACAAATGCATGTCAAATACTATCATAATACTATCATACAGATTAGTTTTACCCTAAAAATGCCCTGCTCCTCTCATTCATCCCTTCTTCCCCTTGTCCTGAACCCCTGGCAACTAGTAATCTTTTTATTGTCACTATACTTTTAACTATTCCCTAATGTTATATAGTTGGGATCATACAATATATAGTTTTTCAGACTGGCTTCTTTCACTGATCAGTAATAATTTAAGGTTCTTCCATGTCTTTTTGTAGCTTGATAATTCATTTTTTTATTGTGGAATAATACCCTATTGTATGGATGTGTCACAATTTGTTTATCCATTCTTCTATTGAAGGACATCACTGGTTGCTTTCAACTTTGGCAATGATGAATAAAGCTGATATAAATATTCATGTGCAGGTATTTATGTGAACATGTATTTTCAACTCATTTGGGTAAATACCTATGTGTGATGGCTGGATCATATGGTTACTCTGTTTAGCTTTGTAAGAAACTGCCAGACTGACTTCCATAGTGGCTGTAATATTTTTTATTCCCACCAGCAATGAATTAGAGTTCCTATTGGTTCACATCCTTGTCAGCATTTGGTGTTGTCAATATTTTTCATTTTAGCCATTCTTTTTTTTTTTAATTTTTATTTTTTTATTGTGGGTAAAAATCAAATTTTTCACAATACATACTAATATTTGTAAAATGATATGTAAATATATATGCATATATGTGCATTTGCAAGTGTTATTTTTAAAAAAAATATATATATATATTTTAAAGGTGCTTAGATTACCTAGATATTACACAGAAATTACAGGGATTCCCATGTTCCCCATCTCCCACACCTCCCACAACATCCCACACAAACATCCTTCATCAGTGTGGCACATCACCCGCAATGGATATACACATCCTGGGGCCTTGCCACCAAGCATAGACCACAGTTCACATCATAGACCACACTCTCTCCCACACAGTTCTGCATGGTATATGCTGATGTAAAATGGTCTACATCTGTCGCCGCAACACCACTCAGGACAACCCCCAAGTCCCGAAAAAGTCCCTGTTTTTCAACTGCCCTTCCCATCCCTGTGCTGAAAGCATCCAGTGGCCACCGGCTTCACCTCACTGTTATAATTTCTTCCATTGCTTGAATCACAATATGTCTACAACAGAATACCATTAAGTCCACTCGAGTCCATAGCTCTTTCCCCAGTCCTGAGGGGACTGGGATGGTGATGTCCACTCCACCTCCAAATGAGAGAGGGCTTATATCCCATGGATATAGTGGATGGGATTATCCTACCTGCAGCTGCAGGCCCTCTCCATTCCCTGGGATGGCCATTGCCCATCGTCGTTTCCTCGCCAGGTGACTTGGATGAGTCCATTGAAGTGTAGGCTAGGAGTTGCAGCTCCACTGAGATTCCAGGCACAGCTGGCACATAGGTAGGCCAGAGGCACCATTCTAATATTTATTTAGCCATTCTAATAGGTGTGTTAATGATAACTCATTGTTTTAATTTGCAATTCCCTAATGACATATGGTATTGAGCATTTTTCACATGCTTATTTGCTATCTGTATGTATTCTTAAGTAAGGTGACTGCTTCAGATCTTATGCCCATTATGTTTAACTTTTTGAGGAACTGCAAAATTGATTTCCAAAATGGTTGTACCATTTGACATTACTTATGGCAGCATAGAGGGTTCTAATTTAGCCATATCTTCGTCAACACTTGTTATTATCTGTTATCTGCCTGTTTTGATTAAAGCCATCCTAGTGAGTGTGAAATAGTATCCAATTGTGGTTTTGATTTTCATTTTTCTGATAACTGATGATATTGAGCATCTTATCATATTATATCTTCTGTGGAGAAATGTCTATTCAAATCTCTTGCCCATTTTAAAATGGAATCATTTGTCTTTGTATTATTGAGTTGTAAGAGTTCTTTATATATTCTGGATTCAAGTCCCTTATAAGATATGTGATTTGAAAATATTTTTTCCCATTTTGTGGGTTATTTCATTTATTGATGGTGTACTTTGAAGTACTTTTTTTTTTTTAACTTTTGATGAAATCCAAATTTATCCCTTTTTCTGTTGTCACTTGTGCTTTTGGTGTCATATTTAACAAATAATTGCCTAATCTAAGGTTACAAACATTTACAACTATTTTTTTTTCTAAGAGTGTTATAGTTTCAGCTCTTTCACTGAGGCATTTGATTCATTTTGAGTTAATTTTTGTATATGGTATGTGACAGGTGTCAAACTTTATTCTTTTGCAATTGGATATCCAGTTGTTCCAGCACCATTTGTTGAAAAGACTATTCCTTTCCCCCATTGAATTGTCATGGCAGATTGAGTTGTGTACCCTGTCTTGGACATGGACATATTCTTGGTATTGGTCCACATTCTGGTGGGTGGAGACCTATTGTAAATTAAATCTCTTTAAAATGTTATTTACATTAAGGTATGGCAAAACCAAATCAGGTTGTACTTTAATCTGGATTACTAGAATCCTTTACAAGCAGAGTGAAAGTCAGGCAGAGAGAAGCCACAGGGAGCAGCCAGAAGCTGGAAATCAACAGAAACCAGAAGAAAAAGAAGACACCACCATGTGCATTGTCATGTGACTTAAAAGCCAAGGACCCCCAAAGATTGCTGGACAGCCAGAAAATACCAACCCCAGGAAAAAGCGAGCTTTCTAGCCTATGAAACCATGAGCCAATAAATTCCTCTTGTTAAGCCAACCTATTGCATGGCATTTGTTTTAGCAGCTAGGAAAGTAAAACAGCACCCTTATCAAACATCAAGTGACAAAAAACATAAGGGGTTATTTTGGACCTTGAATTGTATTCCATTGATCCTATGTCTATCTTTATGTTAATACCACACGGTCTTGATTACTACAGCTTTGTAGTAAATTTCGAAGTTAGGAATTGTTACTTCTTAAACTTTGTTCTTTTTAAAGATAGCTGTCTACCTGGGTTCTTTTCATTTCCACATGAATTTTAGGATTGGCTTGTCAATTTCTTCAAGAAGGCTAGCTGGTATTACTTTGAATTTGTAGCACAATTTGGAGTATGTTGCTATCTTAATAGTATTAAGTCTTCTAATTCATAAACATGATGTATTTGAATTTAATTACATCTTTTAAAACTTCTTTCAATGATTTTTTGTAGTTTCATGTGTGCAAGTCTTGTACTTCTTAAATTTATTCCTAAGTATTTTATTCTTTTTGATGCTAGTGTAAATAGAATTTTTTTCTTAATTAAATTTTCATATTGTATAGAAATACAATTGCTAATGTATAGAAATACAACTGATTTTTGTATATTGAACTTGTATCCTATAATGTTGTTGAACTCATTGATTAGTTCTAATAAGTTTTTTTGTTTGTTTGTTTCAACTCCTTAGGATTTTCCATATATAAGATCATGTCATTTGTAAATAGAAATAGATTTACTTCTTTTCTAATCTAGATGTCTTTTTTTTTCTTTTTTGCTAAATTCCCTGATTAGAACATTTGGTATAACATTGAATAGAATAGGTGAGAGTGGACATCCTTGTCTGTTTCCTGATCTGAATGTAAAAGCTTTCAGTCTTTTACTTTTAAGTGTGATTTAAGTGTTTATGTTTTGTTTTGTTTTTGTAGAATCTCTTTATCGGGTTGAGAAAGTTTCTATTTTTCTTTTTTTTTTTTCCATGATAGAGCATGACTTTGTATCTATTGAGATGGTAATATGGTTTTTGTTATTTATTCTGGCAATATGCTAGATTACATTGATTGGGTTATGTTTACTAATATTTTGTGGAGAGAGGGCTTTCCATCTATATTCTTAAGGGAAATTGGTCCATAATTTTCTTCTCTTGTAAAGTTCTGTTTTGGCATTGGTATCTGGGTAAAACTGGCCTCATAAAATGAATTTGGACATGTTTCCTCCTCTTTTATATTTTGGAATAATTTATGAAGGTGTGCTGTTAAATATTATTTAAAAGTTTGTTAGGATTCACCATTGAAAACATTTACTCTTGGACTTTTCTTTGTGGAAATATTTTTTTCTTTTAATTATGGATTCAATCTCTTATTTGTTATAGTTCTATACAGATTTCTGTATTTCTTCTTGTTGACACCATTTAGTGGAGCACTTGTTTTTAAAATCCATTAAGCCAATCTTGGCCTTTTGATTGTAATATTTAATTTATTTAAATTTAATGTAATTAGTGATAAGGTAGCTTTTACAGCCATCATCTTGTTACTATTTTCTATATGTCTGACATTAATTTTGTTTCCCTATTCCTACATTACTGCCTTCTTCTGTTACATAGAAATTTTCTAATGTATAATTTTAATTCTCTTGATATTTATTTTGCTTTTTTTTTTTTTTTTTTTTAGTGATTGCCATTGGTATTTCATTTAACATCCTAACTTATAACAATTAAATTTGGAATAATGCCAAGTTAATATTAATAGCATACGAAAGCTTTGCTCCTATAAAGCTCTGTTCTTTCCTATCTCTTTGTTTTATCATTGTCATAAAAATTATATCTTTGTACATAAATAATCCCATGAACATTAGTTTAGAATTTTTGTTTTATGTAGCTCTCTTTTGAATCTGGTAGAAAAAAATTACAAACAAAAATACTTCTATAAAGTGTTTTATATTTACCTGTGGAATTACCTTTAGCAATGTTCTTTATTTATTCTTATGTATTTGAATTACTGTCTAGTGTCTTCATTTCAGTCTGAAGGATTCCCTGTCATATTTTGTGGGGGAACAGATCAATAAAAATTGATCCATTTTTATTTATCTGGGAATATCTTAACTTCTTTGTTTTTGAAGGATAGTTTGCTGGACATTGAGTTCTTGGTTGAACATCTTTTTCTTTCAGCCTTTGAATATATCATCCTACTACATTCTTGCTGCCATGGTTTCTGATGAAAATAGTGTTATTAATATTATTGAAGATAACTTGTACGTGATGAAATGCTTCTCTCTTGCTGCTGTCAACATTTTTCCTTTGTCTTGGCTTTCATCAGTTTCATTATTATATGTCTAGGTGTGGAACTTTTTAAGTTTACCCTACTTGGAGTTCATTAAGCTTCTCTGAAGTATAGATTAATGCTTTTCATAATATTTAGGTAGTTTTAGGCCATTATTTCTTTTTTTTCTCCCCTTTTCTCCTGTAACTGTAATTACATTTATATTGTTAAATTTGATGGTGTCCCACAGGCTCTTCATTTTCTTCATTCTATTTTCTTTCTCTTCCTCAGACTGTATAATCTCAATTAACCTAACATCAAGTTCACTGAATCTGTCTTCTGCCAGCTCAAATCTGCTGTTGAGCCCTGCTAGTAAATTTTTCATTCCAGTTATTATATTTTTTAACTCCAGCATTTGTAATTGGTTCTTTTAAAAATAATTTTACATTTTTATTGATATTCTTTATTTGGTGAGACATCATTCTCATACTCCCATTTAGTTCTTTAGGCATGGTTTTCTTTACCTCTTTAAATATATTTAAATTGGATGATTTAATTTTTTCTTGTATGTTCAACAACTGAGCTTCTTTAGGGACAATTTACATTTTCTGTTTTTTGCTGTTTATGGGCTATATTTTCTTGTTTCTTCATATCTCATAGTTTTTGTTGAAAACTGGGCATTTTAAATAATATGATGAGGCATTTCTGGAAATAAGATTCCCCAAGGCTTTTTCCTATTGGTATTTTTTGTTTTTGCTTCAGTTTAATTAGTGATGCTCCTGAATTAATTCTCTAAAGTCTGTATACTTTGTTATGGGCACACACTGAGGTCTCTGCTCAGTTTTATTAGTGGCCAGCTAGTGAATGAGCCATGATTTTATTTTTCATTTTTTCAAAGTGAGGGCACTGGACCAGATCCCAGGCTTTTCAAACTATTTTCTGCAGAGGCTTTAACAGGGATGGTGTTGGGTGTGACTCTGGACTCCTAACCTCGGGTTACACAATTTTTAAATTTATTATTATGACTTACAATTGTTTTTTATTTTTACATACAAACACTCCATCTTCCCCTGCACACTATCCTCCCCAAAACCTCTAATCTTCTTTCTATCTCTGTGAATTTGCCATCTGTAGTCATCTCTTATAAGTGATATACAATTTTTGTCCTTACTTGCCTTCTTTATTTCACTGAGCATATTTTCTAGTTCTTCCATGTTGCAGTATGTCTCATACCTTCATTATTCCCTATGGTGGAGTAATATTACATTGTGTGTGTATTAGTCAGGGTTCTCTCTGGAAACAGAATCAACAGGAGATATCTGTCAATAATAGGAGATTTTAAAAGAGCCTCTCATACGACCCTGGGGATGCACAAGTCCAAGTTCCGCAGGCAGGCTGCAAACCAGGGGCTCCAATGAAATTCTGATGAAAGGTCCTTGATAGTTTCTGGGAGAAGTTGGCTGTCCAAATATGAGCTGGAGAATTCTCTCCAAATGTTAAAATCACTTCCCCTTTTAAGGCATTCAACTGACTGGGTAAAAGTGTCACCCATTGCTGATGCAATCTCCCTGATTGATGCAGATGTAATCAGCCATCCATGCAATAAACTCATTGGTGATTGAAGTCCATAAATGCTCTTGTATTACAATTAGCCCAGTGCTTGCTGGACCTAACACCTGGACATAATTACCTGGCCAGGTTGACACATTAGCCTAACTATCACAGTCCACCACTTGTCAACTTGGCAACCATACACAGTACCCTAAACCATACTTAGTGTCTAAGTAAAAACAATAACAGACAAGCATACATATATATTTCCACCTAACAATGTTTAACTCCCCTGGATACAACCGGAAACACATTAATTCCCCACAGAATAGGGTGCAAGTCCTTGGGTAATATTCACTCTTAAACTTGACATCCTTAAATATTATGACATGAAATTAATACAGCTTTTCATATGATAGGGGAAAGGGTTGGGGAAGAAAATGAAGAAATTCATTTTGTGTACATATACAATCATACTCGTAACGAAACAAGGAAGAAGGGTTCATTACTATTACAATCCTCATTTCTGTAACTGGTCACATGGTCGAAGTTCATATTTATCACTACCTTCTTCCACTACCCATTCCATGTTCCCGTTACCTTCAGCAAGCACTTCAGCTGGCTGTGGTTCTTTGCCTGGTGGGATGACCCAAACTTTCATTCCCAAAGATTCTGGGCCATTGTTAGTCCTGCTTGAATTGGTTTGTTGCAATTTCCATTGACTTTAATCACAGGGCATGACAGTACTAGGAGACGACCTAGAGGATCTCCTGCATTCCAGGCAAACTCTTCTTTACCCCCATATGTAGATGTAGTCCTATTTCCCCTTGATAGTCAGGATCAATCACCTGAGCCAGTACAGTAATTCCCTTTTTTGCTTGTTGATTCACAGGTAAGAAGAGCCCAAAGTGGCAAGGTGGCAATCTTAACTTCCAGTTGAATGGAATCATTGTGTTCCCTGGTAGCAGCACTCCTCCTTTTGGGACTAAAACCTGTAGACCAGCAGAGCTTAAGGTTGCAGGGACAGGAATGAAAAATTTTCCTAGTGGGTCACTAGGGGTAATAGTGAGTGGTGCCACTCCCATTTCTACCCCTTGATTCCTGGACCCATGAACCCTGGTTATTGGAAACAGCACCATAGAGAGGATGCTGATTTAGAGCATACACAGAATCCTGGAGAACACTGCCCCAGCCCTGCAAGGTATTGCCACCTAATTGGCACTGCAATTGAGTCTTCAAAAGGCCATTCCACCATTCTATTAATCCAGCTGCTTCAGGGTGATGGGGAACATGGTAAGACCAGTGAATTCCATGGGCATGTGCCCATTCCCGCACATCATTTGCTGTGAAATGGGTTCCTTGATCAGAAGCAATGCTATGTGGAATGCCATGGCGGTAGATAAGACATTTGGTAAGTCCACAGATGGTAGTTTTGGAAGAAGCATTACGTGCCGCGAATGCAAACCCATAGTCAGAGTATGTGTCTATTCCAGTTAAAACAAATCGCTGCCCCTTCCATGGTGAAAGTGGCCCAATGTAGTCCACCTGCCACCAGGTAACAGGCTGGTCACCTCAAGGAATGGTGCTATACCGGGAGCTGAGTGTGAGTCTCTGTTGCTGGAAGATTGGGCATTCAGCAGTGGCTGTAACCAAGTCATCCTTGGTGAGGGGAAGTCCATGTTTCTGAGCCCATGCATGACTTCCATCCCTACCTCCATGGCCACTTTCTTCATGAGCCCATTGGGCAATGACAGGAGTAGCTAGGGAAAGAGGCTGAGCATGAGCCACAGAGCGAGTCATCTTACCCACTTGATTATTAAACTCTTCCTCTGCCGAAGTCACCCTCTGGTGAGTATTCACATGGGACACAAATATGTTCATATTTTTTGCCCACTCAGAAAGTTCTATCCATATACCTCTTCCCCAGACCTCCTTGTCACCAATTTTCCAATCATGGTCCTTTCAAGTCCCTGACCATCCAGCCAAACCATTGGCAACAGCCCATGAGTCAGTGTACAAACGCAACTCTGGCCATTTCTTCTTCAGAGCAAAATGAACAACTAGGTGCATTGCTCGTAGTTCTGCCCACTGGGAGGATTTGCCCTCACCGCTATCCTTCAAGGATGTCCCAGAAAAGGGCTGCAGTGCTACAGATGTCCACTTTCGGGTGGTACCTGCATATTGTGCAGAACCATCTGTAAATCAGACCCGAGTTTTTTCATCCGCAGTCAACTGATTGTAAGGGACTCCCTAAGAGGTCTAAGCTGTGGGCTGGGAAAGAGAAGGTAACACGGCAGGGGTGGTGACCATGGGCATTTGGGCTACTTCCTCATGTAACTTACTTGTGCCTTCAGGACCTGCTCGAGCACTATCTCGTATATGCCACTTCCACTTTGTTATGGAGTGCTGCTGGGCACACCCAACTTTATGGTTTGGTGGGTCAGACAATACCCAGCTCATGATAGGCAAATCAGGTCTCATGGTAACTTGATGGCCCATGGTTAAGCGTTCAGTTTCTACTAAGGTCCAGTAGCAAGCCAAAAACTGCTTCTCAAAAGGGGAGTAGTTATCTGCAGAGGATGGCGAGGCTTTGCTCCCAAATCCTAAGGGTCTGCATTGTGATTCCCCTATAGGGACCGGCCAAAGCTCCAGACAGCACCTCTGTTTGCCACTGAAACTTCCAGCACCATTGGATCTGCCGGATCATATGGTCCAAGTGGTAGTGCAGCTTGCACAGCAGCCTGGACATGTCACAGGGCCTCCTCTTATTCTGGTCCCCAATCAAAACTAGCAGCTTTTTTGGTCACTTGGTAAAAGGGCTGGAGTAGCACACCCAAATGAGGAATGTGTTGTCTCCAAAATCCGAAGAGGCCAACTAAGCGTTGTGCCTCTTTTTTGGTCATAGGACGGGCCAGGTGCAACAGCTTATCCTTTAAATTAGAAGGGATATCTCGACAGTCCCCATACCACTGGACACCTAGAAATTTCACTGAGGTGGAAGGACCCTGTATTTTTGTTGGATTTATCTCTCATCCTCTCTCATGCAAATGCTTTACCAATAAATCTAGAGTCTTTGCTACTTCTTGCTCAGTAGGTCCTATCAACATAATATCATCAATATAATGGACCAGTGTGATGTCTCGTGGGAGGGAGAGACGATCAAGGTCCCTAAGGACAATATTATGACATAGGGCTGGAGAGTTGTTATACCCCTGAGGCAGGATAGCGAACTGTTTATGGTGGTCCTTACTAATGGCAGTTGAGAAAAAACCATTTGCCAAATCAACAGCTGCATACCAAGTACCAGGGGAAGTGTTGATTTGCTCAAGCAATGATACCACATCTGGGACAGCAGCTGCAATTGGAATCACCACCTGGTTAAGTTTACCATAATCTACTCTCATCCTCCAAGATCCTTCTGTTTTCTGCACAGGCCAAATAGGAGAGTTGAATGGGGATGTAGTGGGAATCACCACCCCTGCATCCTCCAAATCCTTGATGGTGGCACTAATGTCTGCAATCCCTCGAGGAATCCGGTATTGCCTTTGATTTACTATTTTGCTAGGCAGGGGCAGTTCTAGAGGCTTCCACTTGGCCTTTCCAACCATAATAGCCCTTACTCTATGAGTCAGGGACCCAATGTGGGGATTCTGCCAGTTACTGAGTATGTCTATTCCAATTATGCATTCTGGAACTGGAGAAATAACCACAGAATGGGTCCAGGGACCCCCTGGACCCACTGTGAGACGGACCTGAGCTAAAACTCCATCAATCACCTGACCTCCATAAGCCCCTACTCTGACTGCTGGACCACAGTGACGTTTTAGGTCTCCTGGAATTAATGTGACTTCTGAGCCAGTGTCTAATAATCCCGAAATGTCTGATCATTTCCTTTTCCCCAATGTGGTGGGAGGAAGATTAACAGTATAAATTTTTGGCAATTTAACGGGATTCTTCCCCAAGGGGACCTGGCCTTCTCCTCATTCAAGGGGCTCTGGGTCTGTAAACTGTCTCAAGTCTGGGAACTGATTAAGGGGCCGTGATTCTCTGCATCTGTAATTAGAGTTAGGATTTTGTTCACTTGACCTAGAACTCTTCTGCTTATACAGATCCAGAAACTTAGTAGACTGCCCATGTATTTCACTTCTAGGTACCCCATGATCTATTAGCCAACACATAACTCCATGCGACTCAGACTATTCTGTGTGCTGCTTTGAATCTTTCATTGCGGTAGCCACGCCCACCTTACCTTTGGCGATTAACTGCCGATACTTGACTTCTACCAGACCGAGATTCGATCATCCCCGTAATGTTTAAGGATTTCAATTCCATTACAGCCCTCCCTACAATAATATCTGGACTGCAGAGAAGAGCAACCACAGTGCTCTTCAGAGAAGATGGAGTTAGTCTTACAAATTTATTCCTCACAGTCCTGGTTAAAGGTGTGTCCTCTAGACATTCCTGGGGTGGGTGGGTAAGACTCAAATGGTAAATCCATTCTAGCATTCCAATCTCTCTAAGCTTTTGAATCCCCTCGTCTACTGTATACCAGGGCAAATCAGGCATCTCAACATCAGACATGCTAGGCCATCGTTTGGTCCATGTTTCAGTCAGCCACCCAAACAGTTAGAGCCCTTTCTAATCCCTTGAGCTAAAGCATTGAATCCAGAATTTCTGCTTAGTTGGCCCATATCAATAAATTCAGCCTGATCCAACTTTATATTCCTTCCACCATTATCCCATACCCTTAGTATCCATTCCCACACATATTCCCCTGATTTCTGCCTATATAAGTTGGAAAACTCATGCAGTTCTTTCAGAGTATAGCATACTTCCTCATGGGTCACACTTTGCATGTCACCTTTGGGGGCTTGGTGTGATTTTAGTCTAGTAATGGGTCTAGAAGACAAGAGGGGTGGGGGATGTGGGTAAAGAGAAGGATTAGAGATGTCTTACAGGCTACTGACCTCTGGGCATTCCTTTGCATTTTCTTCTGGTGAGACAGGATTAATCTCTTCAGGCAGGGGTTGGAAGGCAGATTCCTCAGGGCACTCTGGAAGTTGGGCAGTGCATGCTGGAGTTTGGCTGGTACCTGCCTCATGGCTGGGAGGAGGTCCAGACTCCCTGGGACAGGCTGGAGGCTGGATGATACAAGGTTGACAAAGTGTGGTCTCCACAGGGCAGGCCATCACAGGTTTATCTGGTAAAGTCTCAGCAGAATTTAGGGTTCCAATGTCCCCACCAATATTATCAATCATCCCATATGTCTCCATCCCAATCCTAGGGGTTCTACTCCTTTCCAATCAATGCCTTCACTTTAATTGCAGAAACCCTGCAAGGTTGAGATTTTAGTTTCCTCTGTAATTCTGCTACTTGTACAATGAAAGTCTGGGTTTGTTTCTCAGATATCTCAAGTCTGTGGCTACAGGAGACAAGATTTTCTTTCAAGGCACATGTGGAAACTTTTTATTATTCATGCGGCATTTAAGTTTCAAATTTGAAGACTTTAGCTCATCTCTTTCTTTTGTAACTGTATCCAGAGTATCTAGGAGGAGCCAGCCAACATCATTATACTTTTTGACTCCACAAAATTCTGTTAAGGTATTGAAAACACTCTCACCCAGATCCTTGCTTCTTATAAGCGTGGAAGTAGGGGAATCCAGTGATGCTATTTTGCATATCTCTATTGCCAGCTCATGCCACGGACTATTAGCAACATTTTCATTATTGGAAAGGGAGTCATTAGTACCCTTGAGTCCAATTAGAGTAGAGAGCCAATTACAAAATTCCCAGAATCACCTCAGACATCCCATGTTTAAGACTCTGTTCTTCAAGAACCACTCCCGGTACCAAGCTGTATTAGTCAGGGTTCTTTTGGGAAACAGAATCAACAGGAGATAACTGTCAATAATATGAAATTTTAAGAGTCTCTCACATGACCGTGGGGATGCACAAGTCCAGGTTCCGCAGGCAGGCTGCAAACCAGGGGCTCCGATGAAAGTCCGATGAAAGGTCCTTGATGAGTTTCTAGGAGAAGTTGACTGTCCAAAGACAAGCTGGGGAATTCTCTCTGAATGTTGAAATCACTCCCCCTTTTAAGGCATTCATCTGATTGGATAAAAGTGTCACCCATTGCTGATGCAATCTCCCTGATTGATGCAGATGTAATCAGCCATCCATGCAGTAAACTCACTGGTGATCAAAGTCCATAAATGCTCTTGTATTACAATTAGCCCAGTGCTTGCTGGACCTAACACCTGGGCACAATTACCTGGCCGAGTTGACACATTAGCCTAACCATCACAGTGTGTATGTACCACATTTTGTTTATCCATTCATTTGTTGATGCACACATGGGTTGCTTTTACCTTTTGGCTTGTGTGAATAATGTTGCTATAACCATTGGTGTACAAATATATGCTTAAGAACCTGTTTTCACTCTCTGACCATATATATAGCAGTAGAATTGCAGAGTAATTCTATATTTAATTTTTTGAGGAACTGCCACATTGCTTTTGAGTGGCTGCACCATTTTACATTCCTACCAACAATGAACCTGAGTTCCATTCTCTCTTCATCCTCTCCAACATTTGTTATTTCTGTTTTGGTTTTTTAAATAATAGCCATCCTTGTGGAGATAAGTGGTATCTCATTGTGGTTTTGATTTGCATTTCCCTAGTGGATAATGATGTTCAACATTTTTTCATGTGTTTATTGGCCATTTGTACATTTTCTTTGGAGAAATATCTATTCAAGTTATTTGTCCAGTTTTTAATTGGATTGTAATTAAAAACTGGTGAAATAGTATTTCTTTTTATATCCTGGATATTAAGCCCTTATCTGATATACAGTTTGAAACTATTTTCTCACAGTCTTTAAGTTGTCTTTTCACTTCCTTGATAATTTCTTTCAGTGCACAAAAGTTTTTAATTTTGATGAAATCTAATTTATCTATTGTTTCTTTTCTTGCTTATGCTTTTTTTGTGTGTCAGATCTAAGAATCCATTTCTGAATCCTAGGTCATGAACATTTACCCCTGTGTTAGCTTCTAAGAGTTTTATAGTTTCAGCTCTTGTATTTAGATCCTGATCCATTTTGAGTTGATTTTCATAATGGTGTGAGATATCTATTTTCCTAACACCATTTGTTGAAGACCATTCTTTCCCTGCTGCATGTAATTAGCACCCTTGTCAAAACTCAGTTGGCCAGAGATGTGTCTACTTCCAGACTTTCAATTCTGTTCCACTGATCTATTTATCTTTATGCCAGTACCACAGTGTTTTTATTACTGTAGTTTTGTAGTAAAATTTGAAATATGGAAGCGTGAATCCTTCAATCCTGTTCTTTTTTTTCAAAATTATTTTGGCTACACAGTGCCCCTTACAGTTCCATATATATCTGAGAATTGAGTTTTACATTTATGCAAAAAAGGTTGCTGGAATTTTTATAGAGATTGCAATGAATTTATACCTATACAATAGATTATTATTTGACCATACAAAGAAATGAAATATTGATACATGCTACAACATGATTAAACCTTGAAAATATTATGTTAAGTGAAAGAAGGCAATCACACACAAAAAATCACGTAATATATGATTCCCTTTATATGAAGTGCCCAGAATAGGCAAATATAGAGATGCAGAAAGTAGACTGGTAGTTTCTTAGGGCTGCAAAGGAATGGAAGGATGGGGGCCATAGCTAAAGGTTATTGAGTTTATTTTGAAAGTGATGAAAATAATATTGATTGTGGTGATGGTTGCCTAACTCTATGAATATACTAAAAACCATTGAATTGTATACTTTAAATGGGTGAATTTGATGACATGTGAATTATATCTCAATAAAGTTGTTACTACCAAAAATAGTAAAAAAATAAAAGAGAGAGGGAGACTAAGTCCCTGACACTGCTAAAGCCACTATTAACAAACCTTGCCTATAGTCATTCCTACCTCAACATTTTCTATTCCATGAAGAGTTAAATGTCTCCATTGTTTAAGTTAGTTTGAGTTAAGATTTTGGTCTCTTGCAACTTGTAGTCATAACCAACACATAATCTGGCAAAGGCCTGCCAGGAAAAATTGATGGAAGAAAGCAGTTTGAAGACAGAGAAGCCAGCTAGGGACTATTGCAATAGTTGAGAGGGTGACAAATAATGAAAAGGAGTTGACAATGTGTGACACATGGATGTTGACTCTAGTGGATTTGGCATCTGACTGAATGTGGGAGGAATGGAAAAGGAGAAATTGAAAACGAGTAGAGACAAATTGTAGTGAATGGGGATCCTCTACTGAACTCTGAGCTCTTCATGACAAGGAATGTTTAATTCATCATCACTGTATTAGTCAGCTTAGCCATTGCAATAGCCCCCCAAAATAGTGTTTTTCAGCAATCACTTATTTCTTGCTCACATTATGTGTAGACTGTGAGTCAGCTGCAGCTCTACTCCAGGATTTGGCTCTGCAGCATGTGGTCTTTCCTTCCAGAACCCAGGTTGAAAGGACAACCCTCTCTGTGAATATTGCTCTCAAGGAAAATGGCAGAAGCTAGAGTGCTGGATAAATTCGCAATGCTTTCTAAAACTTCTGGTCATTCATAATATACATCACTTCTGCTCATATTCCTTTGGCCAAAACATGTCACAAGGCCAACTAAACCCAAAGTCAACAGAGCAGTATAATATTATTTTCCCACAGAAGACACTGTAAATCACATAGCAATAAGTATGTATGTATAACTCCCTTAAGGAGAAGGAAGGAGTGAAAAGTTGTTAACAATAATATCATCTGCCAAATTGCTTTTCCAGGCTTGTTACTATGGCTGGTACATTGTAGATACTTAATAAATACTTATTTGGCAATTGAACAGATGGATAAGCAAATTAACAGCTACATTAGTAAATGGAGAAAGAACCTTTTGTGGAGATGGGAAAGGAATAGAAGAAAAGATGAGGTTATGTTGATTTGAAGAACCATGGGGAGTAAGGATGGAGATTATCTAACCAATAGTTGTAAAACTGGAGAAAAAAAGTGAGATCAAGATCAAGTGTGAGAGGAAGACATGATGTCTTTTGCTGTGAAAGAGGTGAGATCAGCAAGGCAGAATGTGCACAGTGAGAAGTAGTTTATTAGAGCTGGGAGAGAATTAGGAGCCAGGAAAGATCAGTGAGGATATAATCAGAGACAAAACAATGTAATGTCAAGGGTTTTGAAAAGAAAATGTAGTCAACAGTTCTGGCAGTTTGAAATAATTTATGAATTCCAAAAAAAGAGATTATGTTTGTAAACTGGTCTGTTCCTCTGGGTGTGATCACCTTTGATTGTATTAGATTCAGCTGATACGTCTTTGTTCAAGTTATGTTAAGACTTGGACTTTAATTCAACCACATCAATAGGGTGTAACTCAGTTTGTTTAAGTCTCCGCCCCTTGGTGGGCTATATAAATGGACAATTACAGAAGAAGATATATGAGAAAAGAAAGAGAGCTCCACAGACATGGAAGAAGAGAGAACTTTGATCCTGCGGTGCCAGGGAGAAATGAACCATTCACTTAATAGTTTGTAGCCAAAGAGAACAGAGAAGCTGAGCATAAGGCCCAGAGATACCAAGCAGAGACCACCTGCTATCTTGCTTCAACACTTGGCAACTGACTTGGGTGATAGAGCAACCTTGAGTTGGACTCTTTAGGGCCTTGTAACTGTAAGCTTTTACCCCAAATAGATACCCTTTATAAAAACCAAACAGATTTTTGGTACTTTGCATCAGTACCTACTTGGCTGACTAATACAACAGTGTCAAAGATATTTTTGTAATCATTAAATGATGCCTCTTCTGAAACTCCAAATAGAGGTATGTCACCCTTTTTTTCAGCAGAGGTCTATTTCACATAGAAAAACACATTAATTGAAAGCCACATGTAACAAAAACTTAATTAGGTTTAGTGAAAGGTGAAGAAGAGAGAGTTTGGAAGAGAGAGAAAAAGGATTCAAATCACCTGATTTAAAAATTAAGACCAAGCAGCAAAGAAAAATGTTTCAAGACATAAATATTTAACAGTAAACGTCAATTTCATATTATAGTCAGTTAAGGGGTAAGCATGAAAAAGGAAAGGGAATAAGGAAGATGGAAGGGGGAAAAGAAGCTGACCTGAAAAATGTGAAGCTTAAAACAAAATAAACAAATGAAAACCAAGGAAACAATTTCTTAGCCCAGTAGTTCACAATACTGGCTACATGTTAGACTCACCTCAGGAGATTTTTTTAAAAAATTATGATGCCTGGACCCAATCCCCAGAGATTCTCAACTATTTGGTCTAGAATGAGATCTGGTTTTGGTATTTTAAAACAGTCCCCTAGATATTCTAATGTGAAGCTAGATAGACTGAGAACCACCCTCTTAAAGGTATAGAGAGAGATGAAGAGGGAGTTGTAATGAGGCAAATTTCTTTTGGTCCATTTGGGCTTTGGGCTTCAAGAACTCTTTGATACTCAAATTAGCTAACTAACCAAGCTGAGCTACTTTTTACCTTTATAAGAGTGATGAAAAAATAGGAGTTTGGGGGTACAATGCCTGAAGCAAGTCACTTAGGATCTCTGGAAATGTTTCCATATCTGCAAAATGAAAAAGTTTAGGCGAGATGATTCCTACCACACTACCATAACTATGATTTTGTGGGGCTTTGCCCAGTCCCTGATATATTAGTCTCTCAATAAACATTGCTTGAATGAAAAAAATACTGAGTAGTTCATAGCACATAGACTTTCATATTTGCATAATACTAAGATCTACTTTACTTGTAAACCATTAATTATGTTAATAAGAAATGTTTAAACCTCCCAAACTTAAAATTAGCAAGTTCTTGATTTTCCTGAGAACCTTAAATTTGGTGATCTATTGAGAAACCTGGTGATGGTACAGTGCTTGACAAAACTGCAAAGCTTTTCCTCTTCAGGTTCACCTGCAGTGGTTAGACTTGTAGCACTTTTCAGAAAAGACTCTTTTATCAGTAAGCATAACACCAATGTAGTCTTGAGTTGGCCATGGTTTTAAATTGTTGCTATTCTTACTTTTAAATATAAATCACTATTAGTTTAGCTTCATGTTTTCCCATTTACATTGATAGTTGTTTACTTAATCCTCTATGAAATTAGTATATTTTATTTAATCATTATATAGTACTTTTGAACTCTAATTTTGGACTAGAATATTTGATAGAGAGATGATAGATCAGATCAATAGATCAGATAGATGATAGATAGATAGATAGATAGATGATAGATGAAAGAGAGAGAGAGAGAGAGAAAGAGAGAGAGAGAGAAAGGGAGAACACTCATACACTCACATATATATGGGGTTTTTGGATTCAGTGTTTCTACAGATCTTCCTATGACAGCGGATTTCATCATTTACTCAAACGTCAGCCTCTTGACTTTTTTCCCTGACCACCCTGTCTAAAGTAGTTTCTGACTTTCCCCAATCAAACTATCTCATTTTATTCATTTTTCCTTTAAGAACTTATTATTGCATGAAATTCTTTTGTTTATGTGACCATTTTGTTTAATTTTTATTGTTACTCTTACCATATTTATAATCACTCTCTTCCACTAAAATGCACTGCCCTTGAGTACAGGAATTTCATTTTTAACGAGCATATTGACAAGAAGCAAACATTGCCTAGTACAAAGAACACAGTAAAGTAAACATTTTTCAGATGAACGAATAAATGTATAAAAGATTCTTTCTAGGATAACTGAGTGGATTTCTCGGCCATTCACTGATAAAGGAAATTCAGAGGCAGGAGCATGTTGAGTTTGAGGTTCCTGTGGGATATTCAAATGAAGATATCAAACAGAAATTTGGTTACATAGATCTGAAACATAGGAGGGAATTCAGAAGATATAGATGTAGAGGCCGTTATCTTACAAGAGATAGCATAAATCATGGGTATCAAAGAGATTCCTGGACTGGGAGAATATGTATCACAAGAACAAAAATGGACAGACTTTGGCCTCCCAGATCTTCCTCTCTCTGATGCCTGCTCCTCCCATGAACCTATATAGGCAGGAGTCCCAGAAACCTTCTACTATTGACAGTGCAAATGGCCTTACTTCTTTAATCTCATTGGCCTCTTTATCAACAAAGACAGCACTGGAGACCTGGCCCTGGACAGTCTGTTTATCCCAGTCTGTTAGACTCATGTTCATCCCTGATGTTACATATGTAGGAGAATCAATACATCCCATGGGGCCTTACAGAAACCGATAGCAGTTCCCCCTTGCTTACCCAAACACTTGCCCGGGGCCTTTCTGGCAAAATTCCCATGAAGAAAAGACAGGGTTGTGCGAAGAAGAATGTTTTATGGGTGATGCACAACAGCCACCAGCTGTGTCCCTAATGATTATTTGTATTCATACAGACATGTGTTCAACAAAGGAATTCAAGCTCAGAAGGAACTCCTCCTTAGTAATACACAATACAGTCCTGAAAAACGTTTTCATAATTTACTGTATCTCTGCCCTGTGGCTGTTAGAAGCTTTTCATGTAATTCGAAGCCTCTAAGAATCAATAAAAATTGAATCCCATTATAAAGTTAAGGACATTGGTTATAGTAACCTGCCTGGTGACTCCCAAAGGTCAATTCTGATATCAAAAGTCACACTCTTGCTCTAAATTCTCATTCCAGAACTCTTCCTCTGTCCTAGCAATAGTTTCCTACAAAACTTATTATGTATTTTAAAGGTTTTATCCGTTTCAGTTTGATGAACAAATATAATAACATTCAAGTGAAGTGAATATAATACAGCAACCAAGTGAAGGCTGATTTTGTCCAAAATTAGTCTCAGACTGTATCATCTATAAGCTTCTATGCAACTTTTATACTCTATCCATTGAACACTGAATGCCAAGTAAGACATTAGTCATCATCTATCCATATGATGCTTAAATTCCTCTTCACAATTTGCTCATAGAGTGCTCATCTGTCTCTGCCTGGAAACCCCAGAAATGGGAAATTCACTGCCTCCTAGGCTAGTACATTTAATTTTTAGGTTGATCATTAGCAGATCCTTCTATATGCTGGGTTGAAATCTGCCACACCGTAGTTTTTCCTTATTAGTTTTATTCTTTCTGATGGCTCGGAATTATGTACTCCAGGAAAACATGTTCTTAATTTAAATCCATTCCTTTGGGTATGACTTCATTGTAAATAGGACTTTTGATGAGGTTACTTCAGTTAAGATGTGGCCCAAATGAATCATGTTGGGTTTGAATTGAATTATTGGATCCCTTTATGAGCAGAATAAAAGTCAGATGGAGAGTAGCCAGGGGAGCAGACAGAGGCTGGAAGACAATAGAACCCTGAAGAGAAAGGAGAAGACGCTGCCATGTGCATTGCCATGTGACAGAAAAACCAAGGACCAAGTATTGCCTGCAGCCAGACCCACCCAGAATGCCACAGTGTTCCAAGAAAAAGTATTGCTCTCCTGACGCCTTGAGTTTGGACTTTTCCTTGCCTCAAAACCATGAGCCAATAAATTCCAGTTGTTTAAGCCAACCACTGTATGGTATTTGTTTTAGCAGTTAGGAAACTAAAAGAATCCTGATTTCTAGAGGCACCCAAAATAAGTCTGAAAATGCTCTTCCACAGGAAAGCACTGAAGATTTGGTGAAAGAATTAGCCACTTCAGTCTTCTCCTAATCTGGTGTAAATTTTCTCAGTTCCTTCAGCATGTGCCCACATGAGTTATCAGTTTGTCAGCTTCTGCCATTCAATCTGTGGCCCTAAAAGGTCCATCTTTCCTCAAGTGCATTCAGCTCAGTGCAGAGTAGAGGGACTCTCATCTCTCCTCCTCTGTTAGTGCTGTCCAGAACCTCACTAGCCTTTTTGGCAGTCATATCACACTGTTGATTCAAACTGAGTTTACAGCCAATGAAAAGTGTTTAACATCCTGCTGTTAAACGATGCCCCTTCACACTGTTCCTAGGCAGCTAATATCCCGATCCCAAATGGAGGGTTTGCATTTACCGCTGCTAGATTTCATCTCCCTGGATGTGACCCATACTTTCAGTTTGTCATTTACTGTTCTCACCCAAGTCATTAATAAAAATTATAAACAGGACATAGTCAAGGAGAAAGCCCCGTGGCAAGGGGACTAGATCCATTAATTAATCTTTTCCTTCCGCTAGTTACTAAGTGACCTACCTATACTCTTGCTGGCTCGCAGTGCTGCCTCTTGTCTCATGAGTAACACAGAAGATCTTGTCAAACACCTGGCTGAAAGCCAGACCATTCATGGCCATTCTTAAACTATCAATTAACTATCAACTAAGCCTCTATTTAGCAGCTTAAAAAACAACTTAAACATATAATTTTTAAATATTGAAATGATCCTCAGTATCTTTGCCTTTTGAACAAGATCCAGAAAGCCTTGTTTGTGCTTTCTGTTTGGAAACATACACCCAGGTGCCACCTCAGGTTGCTATCAGAACTCATTGTATGATATTTTCATTTCTGCCACTGGGGTCTGGTTACATTTCTCTTTTAAGTCAGCACCAGAATCCTGAGGGCTACTAGACATTTCCCCAGTTCTTTTTGATCCCTGTAAGCTTTTTCTAATATTAACATTTGTGTGCATTCATTACTTAATGGAAGAAAAGACAGCTTGGTATTTTAACACTTTTCAAGAAGTAAGATAGTGAGGGATAAAATCTCACATCATAGGAATTGCCCCTAATTGCCTCTTCACATTTCCTGGAACACTATTGTGGCAGTTTGATATTATTTGTAAATTCCAAAAAGAGATATAGATTATGTTTATAAACTGGTCTGTTCCTTTGGGCATGATACTCTTTGATTGATTTGAATTCAAAGGTTTTACATTGATTTGATTAAATCAAGATTAGGGCTTTGATTCAACTACATCATTAAGGCATGCAGGGTTGAGTCTTCACCCCCTTGGTGGGCTATATAAACAGACACTCACACAGAAGTAGAGACACAGGAGAACACAGAGGAAGACAGCTCCATAGACATGGCAGAGGAGGGAGATTTGATCCTGCGTCCCTGGGGAGAGAGCTGAGCTGTTAGCCTGATAGTTTACAGATGACCTCGTGAAGAGACCAGAGCAGCTGAGCCCCAGAAAGAGATGAGTCCTATGCTAGCCTCCAGCTGAGATCAGAAGAAGCTGGGCCCATGGAGCCTAAAGAGGAAAGAGGAAGGTTGAATCCTCACAGATGTCACCTGCCATCTTGCTTTAACACGAGGCAACAGACTTTGGTGAGAAAAGTAACCTTGAGTTGGCTTCTTTAAGGCCTTGTAACTGTAAGTTTTCACCCCAAATAAAAACCCTTTATAAAAGCCAACAGATTTCTGGTGCTTTGCATCAGCACTCCTTTGGCTGATTAATATAACTAGTAAAGAGGAGTCTTATTCCACAGGTAATCAGGAATATTCTCAATTACCCTCTGATGCAGATTGATGGTTTACATAACGCTTTAACTTTTTGGTACCAAGCCAAGATACATTTACCTTTACAAAATGCCCACAGATAAGTCAGGACTCTGTCCTCTAAACTGTTCTCTTAAAGCATGTGCTAAAATATTTCACCCTCATAATGGTTCCCCACAGGGTAGTCCATTGTTCCAGACCCAAGTCAGCACTTCCTGGAGGCAGGTTAATGGGAGGTCATCAGCAGCCCTGACCACAATAGTGGAGCTACAAGGAAATTTCCTGAGTTCCCCTCTTTGTTGTACAGATGAGAAAACTCCCAGAGACATTGAGTAAGCTGCCGAAGGTCATAAGGCTAGCTAAACCCAGAGCCAGGAAAGAATCCATGTGTCCTGACTCAGGGTCCAATGTCCTTCCTACTATTACAAAGACGAGAAGTGGGACAAGAGAAAGGAGGAGGAAGTGGTGTCCTCTCTTGAGCCACTGGTGCTTGAATATCATTTCCATGTCTGAGAAACAAAGGATGGGGGTGGTGGGGGAGTCATCTCTGAAACTTATTCTGCTAGGTCAGAGACCAACCTCTTCCTCTCTAGAAACTGACTGGATGTAATGGCCATGTGCATGTCCTGCTCCTCCTTTCCCAGTTTAGTCCCATTGACTAAATGTCAATGTCCTATTGATTCGGCATGGCCTCTTTTATAGCACTGGATGAGAAAGGAGCAGTTATCTTCCCAAACGCTGCCATTTCCCTCTTTATTGTCCTTAGTGTCCCATGGGCAACCCTCCCCCCCCCCAAATTTGTAGCTCATCTCCAGTGTGTTAGTAGCTTACTCTTTACTCTATAAGCTCACATAAAAGGTACACCAAAACTGGAAGTTTATTTTGATTTTTGAAAATACGCCTTCCACACAAAGAGCCTTTTATTCTGTTTTAGGAAACTGCAGTTATCTTTAATCAGTTTTCTAAATCAGAAAAGTCACATGCATAGGTCATAGATAAGAGCCAAACAAGGAACCATTCAATAAGTCAACTAGACAAAAGCAGGGAAAGGGTCTTCCTGGCTGGTTCTAGGAAGAAGCACCAGGCCGAAAACCTCATGTCCCTGAGTTCTCATAGCATGAAGATCCTCAAAGCCTCATGTTATATAACCAATCCAAAGTTACAAACTTAATGTTTAGACAAGGGAAATATAGTCTTCTTGAGCAGTGATCTCCAAATCAGACCACTCAAGGTCATTTTGAGTGTTTTTTAAATCAAGTCTAATCTCTAGAAGTAGATCCCAGTCTGTGTGTATTTTAACAAAGTCTGTATCTTGATTTTTACACAGTCAATTTGAGTTTACCTTCTAGTGATGAAGGACTAAAAAATCTTTCTGATTTTCTTTCATTTAGGATCTTACCTTTCTTGCCATAAGTATCTGTAAGAACAAGGAAATGAGAATGACTTTTATGCAAAACATTCCAGCACAGAATAAACAGGGAGGGCAGTATGTGCAGATGTTTCTTAGAAGAAACTTTACAAAGAAACTATTTGTTAATGAGTTAGTTCCTCTGTAGAAATCCAAACAAATCCCACCTATATCTTTTTTCTATTTTTTCATTTTTAGAACAATTTATTGAAATATATCATTCATACATGAACACACATAAATAATGAGTATATAGAAAAAGTTGTGAACTTACAAAACAAACATGAATAACATCATACAGGGCTCCCATATATCAGCCCACCACAAATACCTTGCATTTTTTGTGAAACATTTGTAACAAAGAGCGTAGTCAAAGTATTACTACTAACCATAGTCTGTATTTTACATTTGGTATTTTTGCCAACCCACACCATAACTTTTTTTGTTCATAAACCATACAATTTATCTAAAGTATACAATCAAAAGTATTTGATATAATCACCAAGTTGTGCATTCATCACTTCAATCAATATTAGAGTATTTTTATTACCCCTCAAAAAAACAAGAAAAACAAACCACTATCATACCCATGTGTTAGCACTACAAATTACAACTCCTATGATGTACTTTTACCATTTCTATTCATTTCCAAACGTTTACAAACAACTTTTTACCAATTCTGCACAGATTAAACTTCAACTTTCCATTCTATAACCACATTGTTTTCTCTGGTGACTTATATTCTGGCTGTTAACTCCATAAGTTGATTCATGTATAGGGAAGGAGAATAGGGACCCTCTTTAAGTCTTTTGGTTATAGCTATCTAGTTCTCCCAGCACCATTTATTGAAGAGACTGTTTTGTCCCAGTAAAGTAGATTTAGTAGATACATTAAAAATCAGTTGACCATAGATGCGAGGGTCTATTTCTGAACTCTCAATTTGATTCCATTGATCAATGTGTCTATCTTTATGCAAATACCATGCTGTTTTGACCACTGTAGCTTTGTAATACACTTCAAGTTCAGGGATTTTGAGTCCTCTGACTTTGCTCTTCTTTTTTAGAATGTTTTTGGCTATTTGGGACCCCTTTCCTTTCCAAATAAATTTGATAATTGACTTTTCCATTTCTGTAAAGTAGGCTATTGGAATTTTGATTGGTATTGTATTGAATCTATAAATCAATTTGGGTAGAATTGACATCATCATGATGTTTAGTCTTCCAATCCATGAACACAGAATGTCCTTCCTCTTGTTTAGATAGTCTTTGATTTCTTTTAGCAGTGTTTTGTAGTTTTCTAAATACAGATCCTTTACATTCCTTGTTAAATTAATTCCTAGATATTTGAGTCTTTTTGTTGCTATTGTAAATGGAATTTTTTTCTTGATTTCCTCCTCAGTTTGCTCATTATTAGTGTATGCAAATGCTGCATGTTGATCTTGTATCCTGCCTCTTTGATGAACTCATTTATTAGCTCGAGTAACTTTGTTGTCGATGTCTAAGGATTTTCCCAATACAGGATCATATCATCTGTGAATACTGAGAGTTTTACTTTGGCTTTTCCAGCTTGGATACCTTTTATTTCTTTTTCTTGCCTAATCGCTCTGGCTAGAACTTCTAGCACAGTGTTGAATAAGAGTGGTGCCTGTGGGCATCCTTGTCTTGTTCGTGATCTTAGAGGGAAAACTTTCACCTCTCCCCAATGAGTACGATGTTGGATATGGGATTTTCATAGATGTCCTTTATTATGTTCAGGAACTTTCCTTCTATACCTATCTTTTGAAGAATCTTTATCAAGAAAGGATGCTGGGTTTTGTCAAAGGCCTTTTCTGCATCAATCGAGATGACCGTGTGATTTATCACTTCCATTTGTTAATGTGGTGTATTACGTTAATTGATTTTCTTATGTTGAAAGAAATGATGTTACCCTTATATACCAGGAATAAAACCCACTTGATTGTCATAGATTGTGATGTACACTTGTTTTTATATGCTGTTGGATTCAATTTGCAAGTCTTTTGTTGAGAATTTTTGCATCTATGTTCATTAGGAAGATTGGTCTGTAATTTTCTTGTATGTGTCTTTATCTGGCTTTGGTATTAAGGTGATGGTGGTGTCATAAAATGTGTTGGGTAATTTTCCCTCCTTTTCAAATTTTTTGGAAGAGTTTAAACAGGATTGGTTTTAATTCTTCTCAAAACATTTGGTAGAATTCACCTGTGAAGCCATCTGGTCCTGGACTTTTCTTTGTTGGAAGGCTTTTGATGACTGATTCAATCTTTTTGCTTGTGATTGGTTTGTTGAGTTCCTGTATTTCTTGTAAACTTAATGTAGGTTGTTTTTGCATTTCTAGGAATTTGTTTCTTTCATCTAGGTTGTCTAATTTGTTCGCATACAGTTTCTCATACTATCTTCTTATGATCTATTTTATTTCTGTGGGATCAGTTGTAATGTTCCTCCTTTCATTCCTGATTTTATTTGCTTCTTCCCTCTTTTTTTCTTTGTTAGTCTTGCTAAGGGTTTGTTGATTTTATTGATTTTCTCAAAGAACCAGCTTTTGGTTTTGCTGAATTTCTCTATTGTTTTGTTGTTTTTGTTGTTCTCAATTTCATTAATTTCTGCTCTAATCTTTGTCATTTCTTTCTTTCTGTTTGCTTTGGGATTGCTTCGCTATTCTTTTTCTAGTTTCTCCAGTTGTTCAGTTAGTTCTTTGATTTTAGCTCTTTCTTCTTTTTAAATATAGGCATTTAGGGCTATAAGTTTCCCTCACAGCACTGCCTTTGCTGTATCCCATAAGTTTTGATAAGTTGTGTTCACATTTTCATTTGTCTCGAGATATCTATTAATTCCTTTTGCAATTTCTTCTTTGACCCACTGATTGTTTGAGAGTGTTGTTTAGCTTCCATATATTTGCAAAATTTCCCCTTTCCCACCTGTTATTGATTTCCAGTTTCATTTTATTTTGATCAGAGAAAGTGCTTTGTATAATTTCAATCTTCTTGAATTTATTGAGAACTGTGTTGTGGCCCAACATGTTGTCTATCCTGAAGAAAGATCCATGAGCACTTGAGAAGAATGTATAACCTGCTGATTTGGAGTGCAATGTTCTGTATACATCTGTCACATCCAGTTCATGTATCATATTGTTTAAGTTCTCTGTTTCCTTGTTGATGTTCAGTTTAGTCCTTCTATCTAATGATGTGAATGCCATGTTGAAGTCTAAAAACTTCTTTTAGAGATCTATTTCTCCTTTCTGTTTTGCCAGAATGTGCGTCATGTATTTTGGGGCACCCTGGTTAAGTACATTGATATTTATGACTGTTACTCCTTCCTGGTTGGTTGTCCCTTTTATTAATATATAATAGTTTTCTGCATCTTTTTTCACTGTTTTGCATGTAAAGCCTGTTTTCTGTGACACCAGTATAGCTACTCCTGCTCTCTTTTGGTTACTATTTGCATAAAATATCTTTTTCCAACCTTTTACTTTCATTCTGTTTGCTCCTTGGATCTAAGGTGAGTCTCCTGCAGACAGCAAATGGATGGCTCATGTTTTCATATCCATTCTGTCAGCCTATGTCTTTTGATTGGGGCGTTTACTCCATTAACATTCACTGTTATTACTATAAAGGCATTACTTACTTCAGTCATTTTATCCTTTGGCTTTCATATGTCATTTCTTATTTTTGTCCATTGTTTTACCTTTTTGGTTGCCCTTTCTGATAGTCTTCACTTCTACAGTCTCTTCCAACTCTCTCTCTCTCTCTTCTCTTTACTTTGCTGACTGCAAAACTCACTATAATGTTTCCTGCAGAGCTGAATTCTTGTTTATGAACTCTCTTAGTTTCTGTTTATCTGTTTTTTAAGCTAACTGTCATATTTGAAGGACAGTTTTGCCAGATAAAGAATTCTTGGCTGGCAGTTCTTCTCTTTCAGTACTGTAATTATATCATAGAACTGTCTTTTTGCCTCCATGGTTTCTCAACAGAAATCTGCACTAAGTCTTATTGGACATCCCTCATATGTGATGTTTTACTTTTCCCTTGCTGCTTTCAGGGTTTTCTCTTTATCATTGGCATTTGGCATTCTGCATATTATTTGTCTTGGGGTAGCTCTATTTGGAGTTATTCTAATTAGAGTATGTTGTACTTCCTGGACACATATATTCATGTCTTTCAGGAAAATCGGGAAATATTTGGCCATTTTTTCCTCAAATACTCTATTTGCCTCCTTTCCCTTCTTGTCTCCTTCAGGAACTCCCATGACATGTATATTGGTGAGTTTCATGTTATCATTCAACTATCTGAGCCTCTGCCCAATTTTTCCATTCTCTTCTCTCCCTTCAATTTCAGTTATTCTTTTCTCTACATTGCTGATTCTTTCTATGATTTTAAATCTGCTGTTGTGTGCCTCTGCTGAATTTTTAATATAACTCATTGTGTCTTTCATTTCCATAAGCTTTGTTATTTTTCTATCCAAGATTTCAAATTTTTCTTTGTGCTCACTCGGTGTCTTAATGTCTTTTATTTCTTTAGCCATGTTGTCCTTCAACTCCATGATTTGATTTAGGAGATTTGTATGAATTTCATTGATTAGCTGTTTAAAGTTCTGTGTCTCATCTGGAGATTCGATTTGTTCCTTTGCCTGAGTCATATCTTCCTTTTTCTTTGTATAACTTGTAATTTTTTGGAGATGTCTAGGCATCTGATTCTGAGTTTACTTTGATGTTCAGTTTCTCTCTCTTGCCTGGGGATTTCCTGTTAAGTAGCTATGTGCTACCACTATTCTTTGACTCTTGGTTCAACTTGTTCTAGATATTTAGTATTTCCTCTGTTTAACTACTAAAACCAGGGCTAAGGGTATAATAATGGCATGCAGATCATTTTCCAAGGGCCATTGAGAGGGTGGCAGTAAAGGCACCTGCTTGCCTCTTTTATTTATTTATTTTTCCTTTTTCATGCACTTTTCTGATCCGGCCAGCAGATGGCACTCTTTGTCAGACCGCTCAACTCAGACCCCAGGTGCTAAGGGGGCATGCATTCAGTGTAACTCCTCAGATGGGTGGGTGGTACAGAAGCAATGTCCTCAGGGCTGGCCAAGCCTCACTATAAAAACTTTCTCAGAGGCTGTTCTTCACCCTTGTCTGACCACTCCTTTCCTCCCTCTGCCTCTTCAGCAACCAGCTGAGGGTGGTAGGAAAGGTATTTGAGAAGGCAAATTATCTTTAGGCCCCTGCTGGCTCTCAGGGAAAAGAATATCGCAGCCCCACCTGGCCTGGAACTGTGGGACCCCAATGCAGCAGACCAAGTTCAGTGGCCAAATCTGGATTTGCTGTAGACTATTTCCTCCCTCTCCCCTTTCTTGGGAAAGAGAACCCCTGCACACTCCTCAGTCCAAAGCCACTGAAGTTCACAGCCATTGTAGTCTGCAGACTATTTGCTCTGTAGGTAGGGAGAAAGGCTCCCACTTCTGCTTTTGCAGCTCTACCCATGGGATTTTTCAGCCAGTTGAGACTCCTTTCCCTTGCTCCTTTCTCTTTTGGGTGGTGTTTCACCTTCCCCAGGTGTCCTGAGCCCTAGAGCAGCCTTCCAAGTACTCTCCACCTGGGAGAGAAGTGATCCCTCCACCTCTCTAAAACTCCATGGTCCCGAAAGTCACCTATCTATATCTTGAACAGTTGGTGAATTCTAAAAATAGACACTATAATGGCCTTCAAATATTCATGGATTTTGCTCAGTATAAAATCTGGAAAAAATTAATCTGCTATACCACGGGCTCTGAATATGTCCATTAGGAGACATGCATTCCCTGCACCGGAATCTGCTCCATCTCATTTGCTCCCAGATTCCACTGTTGTTGGGCATCTCAACCTAACACTCCACTCAGCCAGTGGTGGAAACTGACTAGCTCTCTATCAAACTCATTTCCTCTCACTCCTGGACATAACTAGACTCCATTTTCCACCTTGTCTTGCAATTGGATGTAGCCTTTGATGAATTCTGACCAATAGAATGAGAGTGATGGCAGTCACTTCCAGGCAGCCTGAAGGTCTGGTGCAGAAAATCCAGCAGAAGACTTGAAGTCAAGGAGAAGACAGAACCACAAGAGGCGAGGGGTCTGGTTAGTTTTGCACTATCCTGACTGCTTATTAAACTACATTAGGAGGAAATAAACTTCTATTGTGCCAGCCACTGCAATTATAGAGTTATATGTTCCAGCAGTTAGCCTTCTCTGTCTAATGCATATATCAGGACAGACAGACAGTGGGATACTGATTAGAGAAGGTTTAAAATGTGCATTATTGTTTTAGTGTTTAGTGGTCAGATTGCAGGCAGTGAGGAAATCAATACAGCAAGCTAGACAGTTAGAGAGCCTTGCTATTTTCTGGCAAACATTTCATATAAGTATCATCTGCAATAGCTTAAGACATAGGCCACATATCTCTGAACCTAAAATAAAGTAAAAGAGCTCAGACAAGAAATGGCTATTTTTCATGCAGAGACTGAAGAGAATGGAGAAAGTTCAAAGATCAAGAGTCTTAGAAGTTTGGAAGAGCCAACATCTTCTGGACTGCAAATATTAAGAGATAAGACTGGAAAAGGTCTTGAGCCTCTATGAGCCACTAAGACTTCTTGCAGCAAATATCACATTAAAGGGACTACCTTGGCATCCAAGCCCACATGGAACAGATATCCACCCTTTCCCACATCTCCCAACACCAACTGGATTTTATGTGAGCACCATAAACTACTATGTAAAGTCACTAAGATCTGGGGGTTACTTCTTCCAGCAATAAGCCTTCCTTTATGAATACAAGAGGGCAGGCTGCCAAGCAGTCATATTTGCTGCATTTTTAATTGAAGGAGAACCCTGACAGTTCATCAGTTCTCAGAGACTTCTGAAAACATATATTATTCCTTTTATTTCTGCATATTAAACAGTGAATCACAGAACAGTAAAAATACTATCATGAAATAAAGAAGGCCTGATTTTAAATCCAAAATTTACCACAAATTAGCTTCTTGTTCTTGGGTAAACTATTTTTTCTCTCTCAACTAATTACTTTATAGAGTTGTTAGAAATGAGGAAATGCAAAAGTGTTTAGCAAAATTCCTGGCACATAGTAGTTGCTCAATAAGTGTTAATTTCCTTTCTTCTATAACAATAACTAATGGTTATTGAGCTCTTAAAATGTGCAAAGCACTATAAATGCTTTGTTTGTATACATCTAATTTAATCCTCACAATAACCCTACAGCTTTGGTGCTATTATTATCCAAATTTCACCAAAGACAGAAGTAAGGTACAGGGAGATAAAGGATTACTCAAAGAAACACCATCATTACACGAATTGAAATACAGGAATCTACTCCAGAGCTCACCTTCCCACTGCATGCCTTGTAATGTTGCCCATAATCCTCTGGCCTTCAAACAAGGAGAGAGAGCTTTCCTCCTAGATTCTGAAAACACACAAAGCTTTCATATCAGAGTCAGGTAACATATATCCTACATTGACTCCTCTGATCCACTTGAATTTTGCCTTATTCTTTTTCCATGTCCTTGATTCCCCTTAACACCTGATGTACGCAGCTCCTCATCGCTGGACCTACATAAAAAAAAAAAAAAAATGTAGCTGTTTAGTTTTGTGTGATGAGTGTATTGAAGGGAAAGTCAAACAGAGTCCGGTTACTGAAGTCTTTGTTTTCTCCTATGTCATTTGCTGAAGTGGATGTTCAGCCCCAATCAATAGACACATGCTTAAGAGGAATAGTTATGGTTTCTACACCTCGTTTGGGGTGATCTGGGAAAACAGTGGTCCAGGAATCCAAGGGGAAACCATTTATCCAACAGAAAATTGAAACTTAAAGTTCTTATCACTGGTCACTCCTTTGGCAAATCCTGAAGTAGAGTGCTCTTCTTAGAGTATGGAAAGCCCACAGCAGGAGAATATCCAACTTTGAGCAGAAAGTTTGCACTTTCTGGGACACCATCTCTACCTGGTCAATGGCACGAGAGCCCACACATCTAATCATAGGTTTCCATGGGTCTTCCTATTTAAGGGAAATGCATCCTCTCCTCTCTTGCTGCTTCCATTCTGTCGATCATGGTAATTCTACATGGTTCTATTGTCAAGATCAAGAGGAGGTTTATTAAATCTTGACTGTATGGTATTTTATTTTTCTGTCTTGGTTTTCTTATCCTTTCCTAATCCAAAATCATCTTTCAGTTAAATGTTTTTCTTAACCTAAAAGTCAGTAGTAGCAGAGACAAGGCTTAGGTGAATGTAACAGAGCCAATTAAATTGACAGTTCAACCTTCAACATGGGTTATGGAACACTCCCCTCTACACACACACACACACTCACACACACACACACATCCATTTCTCATGTTTCATATCCATCTTGCCTCTAGGGTGCTTTTATGTGGTCCAATTAAAATGTTCAAATTATTTAAAATCACTCTGCCTTTGCCTTAAGAAAATTTTATTCCAGTTTTTCAAAAGTAGTTGTAGCACATTTTGATTGTTGCATTTGTTTGTGCATTTTGTACATTACTGCCTCTTGCAATCGACATCATTTTTCCTAGAGGTGAACCAAATGGCAGTAGTATGTTCTGTCAACTCCTGAAGAGTTACAAGTCAGTCTTCTGGAAAACATTATGCCATGTTCCTAAAGGGAAGGAGCAAGAAACACCACACCTTAGCTGGACAGAGGAGAGGTCACCCTTTTTGTGTATGGAATCAGCATCAGCAACCCTCTGGTCAGTGTTAACCCAAAATGGTGCTTTGTAAAATACTGTGTGGCTTTTTGGGAAAGTTACCCATGACCAAGGGAAGTGTTGCTTTTTTTTTTTCCACACTTTTTAGTTTTAAATTATTTCAAACTTTCACAGACAGTTGCAAAAATAATACAAACCCCATACAAAGAACTCCAACATACCCCTGCCTCCCCAGATACCCAAAGCCACCAATTTTAACACTTGGTCACATTTGCCATATCATTCTATCTATCTATCTATCTATCTATCTATCTATCTATCTATCTATCTATCTATCTATCTATC
>JAKSZT010053887.1:14957030-15030107 GCA_026826555.1 Tolypeutes matacus | reverse complement strand
ATCTATCTATCTATCTATCTATCTATCTATCTATCTATCTATCTATCATCTATCTATCTATCATCTATTTATCATCTATCTATCTATCATCTATCTATCTATCTAATCTATCTAATTTTCTAAACATTTGGGAGTAGATTGTGTACATCATGCTTCTTGAACACATAATACTCCATGTACAATTCCTAAGAACAAGGATATTCACTCATGGAACAATATCAAGTGCAGTTATCAAGCTCAAGAAATTTAACATTGATACAAAACTTATACTCTTAGGTTCATGACAAATCTTTAAACACAGCCCCAATACAGTATTAAAATGTCTAATGTTAAATTATCAAAATTCTAAATGTGACAAAGTTAAACCTTCTCCTCTGTTGTGAGCAGGAAACTGGAGGGAAAAAATGATACTTTTTTATCTCCCTCTTTGTCTTATTAATTGTGGTTTAGAAACTCTCCCAGGGTCAAATCAGGAGGGAAGGACGGGGGAGACAAGATGATGTTCTGTTTAGACTGGTACTGTTTTAAGATACCTTCATGATTTGTGAGCCTGACTGGGGACATTTGATCTCATTGGAATTTTCTTAGGTTCTCCAGGGTTATCCCCACTTCCAGTGTTGGAGATTTTTAACCTATAGTTCCCACAAAGTGGATGATATATTAATATTCCTGATCATATTACTTACTCCTTCTGCAGTCACTAGGATTCCAGCAATCCCTTCAGATTCTCTCTGTTTGGGATGGTTTCCCCTTCATCTACTGAGCAGGACCTCATGGAAGCACACATGGACTCTCTTTTGAGTGTGGCCCACTCTGGACCAGAGGAAATAATCATCCATTTTTTGTCCTCTTACATGCTGGGAGTGTGGGCTGATCTTAAAGCAGCAATCTCCACTTTGGTACATCTGTCATAATCTAGACTGTCCATTTCTTTCTGGATTTTTCAGGTGGGAGTGAGACATGAGTGCATTTGTCTTTCAATTGCAGGGGACACACACCAAATTCTTCCAGTAATCCTCTTGAAGCCCTTTTTTCTTAGATGGAGAGGAGAAAGAAGCATCCTTTTAACCTTTCATCTGTGGAGGGAACAGGACTCACAGTACAACTCTTTTCAAAGAAATCCTTCCAGAAGGCCTACACTAATGATCTTCAACAACCTGACACTTTTATGCACTCAATATGGATGAGGAGTATAAAAATTGTAAAACTGGGCTTTTGAAGTTGCCTTTGAAATTTTGCAATTTAATTGAGAATTTCACCTTGGAAAGTCATACCTATTATATTTTGGTGTTTTCATGGAAATTTCCAAATTAATGCAATATAATATACTCATTCTTGAAAATTTGAGACATACAGGATCACATAACAAACAAGACAAAATATAGCCACTGTTAGCATTTGGGGGAATATTTTTTCAGTCTTTTTCCTTTGCTTAAGAACACATTTAAAAATAAGTACTTTTAGAAAATGGGTTCATGCTATACATACTATTTGTAAACTGTTCTTTTCCTTTTTATATTTTGAACAACTTTCTAAGTCAATAAATGTGTTTCTACAAATTTTTAAATGGCTGTTCCAGATATCATTGTTGGACATACTATTGTTGAGTCAACAAATTATTTACTTTGACACTAGGGCTGTTTTTAAAGATTTCACCACATAAAAATCACTTCATGAACATTTTTGGGTATAATTCTTTCATTCATAGTAAAATATAAGCAATAAAATAAATAATACAAAAATACAAATAATAATAAAATAAAAAGTAAAATATAAATCTTACCATTCAGGATTAATATTTCAAGCTGTAATCAGTCACTTACACATTCGTGTGAATTAGGATCTAAGAGCAGACTTTGATTAAATGTCCCATAGAGAGGGGCCAAAGCCCAGAAAGTGGATTCCAGAATATTAAAAACAAATTTTAACCATTTTCACAGTTTATTTCTAAAGCAAGATCTCATTCTCATTACCTGTCTACCTGTCCAAGATGGTCAGTAAATACTATTAATTCTTCTTCAGAAATATTTCCTGGTTCCAGTCCCAACCCCTTAAATCTATAATACCATTATTTTAATTCATGCTTTCATCATTTTTCACTTAAATTGCTATGTATCGCCTCCATGCCCATCCTTATCATCCACTGTTACCAAAATGGACTCTATTAAAACCCTATATTTTTGTATTAGTTTCCTGATTCAAGTTCCCATGCTGTCTTTCTGATGACCATAGGATAAGTCCAAATGCCCTTTCACAGCAATTCAAGGTTCTTCACAGTGTCATTTCATCCTGGCTTTCCAGTCTAACCTGACTATCCCATTGCCAACTACCCCATTCTTTTTTTTTTTTTTTTTTTTTTTAAAGATTTTATTTATTTATTCATTTATCCCCCCCTTGCTGCTTGTGCTCGCTGGGTCAGCTAACCATGCCGTGCGGGCGGGCTTGCCTTCACCAGGAGGCCCCGGGAACCGAACCCGGGGCCTCCCATATGGTAAACGGGAGCCCTACTGATTGAGCCACAGCCACTTCCCAACCCCATTCTTTATACTTCAGCCTTGTCCCATTCTTTATACTTCAGCCTTGTCCCTAAATGCATTGTGCTTTTTCTGATGGTTTCTATACACAAGCTCTTTCTTTTATCAGGCGTATCCTAGCCTTGTCTTTGTGTGTATGTGTGTGTGTTTGTGTATGTGTGTGTATGTGATATTGGAAACAACTTTTTTTTCGTTTTGTTTTTGTTTTTTTTTTTTTTACCGGGAGGTCCCGGGGATTGAACCCACGACCCTCCATATGGGAGATGGATGTGCAACCATTTGAGCCACATCTGCCCCAAGGAAACAACTTTTTCTGTTTACTTCAATGATACTAAACAATGTGTTTTATAAGCAATTTGACAATTGGGGAATTTTAGGGCAAAATTAATCTAAGGAAAAAATATTTCCTTTTGTTTAAAAATTGAGGACTACCTGGCATCTAACTGGTCTCTGAATTTTTCAAAACAGTTCAGAGATAAAAAGGAAAATACTAGACCTGTTTTGTTTTTAAACTTTTTATTGTAATAACATATATATAAATCAAAACTTCCCATTTATTAATCACTTTCAAGTGTACAATTCAGTGGTATTAATTACATTCATAAAAATATTGTGCCACCTTTGCCAACATCCATTACCCAAACCTTTTCATCACCTCAAACAGAAACTTTGAACCCATTAAGCAATAATTCTCCTTTCCCCTTACCTCCAGGCAACTGGTAACTTGTAGTCTACTATCTGCCACTAGGAACTTGTTTATTCTAGATATTTTGCATATGTGAGATCATGCAATAATTATTTTTTTGTGCTGGCTTATTTCACTCAACATGATACCTTCAAGTTTCATCCACATTATAGCAGTTATCATAACATCATTCCTTTTTATGATTAAATAATATTCCATTATATGTATAAACCACATTTTATCTATCCATTCATCTGTTGATGGACTCTTGGGTTGCTTCCCCCTTTTAGCTATTGTGAATAATTCATATCTTTCAAATTATGCCTTACTATATTCTCTCTCTTTCCCTAACATGTCTATGTGCCCCCTTTTCTGGTAGGTCACAACACTGATTTCTTAGCTTCAAGCTTGCCTTTATGATACTGTATTTTATTTAATCTGTCTATGTGCCCATCTATTTCATTAGATTTGAATGGTCCAAGGGCAGAGACTTTGTCTCCCTTGCACCTAGAACCATTAGATGTGTAGAATATGCTCGGTAAATTGGAATTATCAGTTTGAAATCTTTTGACACTAATAAAATGTTAAACCCACAAGTTAATATAGAAATAAGTATTCCTTTCTCCCCCCCTTTTTTTTTAACCTAAAAAAAAAAAAGTTAAAGGATAAAGAAATAAAAAATGAGGCAAAAGAGTATTTGATCTAGGAAGCAAGGAATAAGATCATGCTTTCTAGTTTACTAAATGATAGTGGTTCCACCTTGGCCCTAATAGGGTACATTACAGAAAACCCATATATTTCCAGGTTATAATTGAGGTCTAAAAATTTATAAATATATTTCTCTTGCCACTGTGCTTGTTGCGAACAATGATAACATACATAACATTTCTAAAACACAAGCCCAGATAAGCATTTCTGGGCTGGCTGGTATAGAGCTCCGACTCAAGTAAATATAGGTTTTAAAGAACACACTGAATGATAGATTTAAATTAGAATAAAAAGACAGAAACCAGCATGTGAAACACTTCATTACCTTTTCCATTTCTATGTAGAGGCAAGTATTAAAATAACAAGATTGAAAAGTGGCTAGTGAAAAGGTCATTAGTGCTTCTCTACTGGCATTTTTAAAGAGGCTTATTAATGCAAAAACCCTCAGGCTTTCATCATGCACACACAGAAACTGTGTCCCTAAGTCGTAGACAGACAGGAAGGGAAGTTTGCTCTATTTGAGATGTTTAATGGAGGGGATGAAAGGAGGTTGCAGTTACTACTCCTTCAATGTCCCTTCATTCATCCTCTTCCACCACCACCTTCCCAAAAGTCAGGACGAAAAATGTGATTTCAGTGTTTGTCCCAAATGATGTCCCTTCATCAAACTCTGTCCCTTCATCAAACAGTTTGATGTCCTTTCATTAAACTCTGCAGGCTGCCACATCCCTCCCTAGAACTATTACAGGCTGTTGGGTAGTGGTATGCATCCCACTCCTAATTGAGTTTAGGCCATCATAGCCTACCACTGCTCTGAGTACAGAAATACCTGACCCTCTGGTATTTTGATAGTGCTATGAGAAACCCCTATTCAGGTCAATTGGCACTTCTTATTTTCAACAACTAGTGAGGACCAAAAGTCTCTGATAACTGAGGAGAATTTGCCCCGTATCCAGGAGAAGTTGAAAGGGACTTTCCGGCATCATATGCTGGCCTCATATTCTTACATCTGAATTCTGTTCTCCATCTTTTAACATGCCTGTTACATTATATCATGTGCCCATGGTCTCAACTGTACATATTCCAAGTCATGTCCCACTCTGCTCCTTCCATCTTTGAATCTCCAGGCAACCAGGGATTGGACAGAGTTGTCCTTTCATTCTTGAAAAGTGATACTTAAACTCTCCCTGAGACTTCTTTCCCTTGTTTATTCTGGATACATGCTAAAACATTCCTCCTCTACTCTTCCTTCCCAACCCATTCTAACACCACCCTCTAAGTATTTGAAGCCCTCAAAATGTTGGCATGTGACAGGCCCTGGAGAAGCCCATGTAGGGATCACAAGCTGTCCTATCACTACCCACACCAACCCAAACTAAGCCTTTACATGTTTACTTGGTGAAGAAGAAAAAAAGAGCTGGTTACAAGGAGTTCCTGCATTTTCAAACTCTATTCATAAGGTAGAAGAACATTTGAAAATGGTTAAAATTCTAGCTGACATTTACTTCAGGGGGCTAAGACAGGAATATGGCAATTCTTTTGAATAGATTTTTTCACTTTCATACAACATTGGTACTCATTTCTCATGTCTGTACCTTTTAAAGCACTTCTGAGTTTTTGTTACTCAGTAGCAACATCACAATGTTTAAAATCACCCTAATCTCCTCCCTGCACTTTTTTTTTTTTTTAAAAGCTGGATAAAGGTATTCCTTTACTTTATTATTTTTTTTTACAAACATTTGCAAAATGATATATAAATATATATGCATATATGTGCATTTGCTTACAAAAATGTTATATATATATATATATACATATATTTTAAGAGGTGCTTAGATTACTCAAAATATTACACGGAACCCACTGGGATTCCCATGTTGCCCACCTCCCACACCTCCCACCACATCCCATACAAACATCTCCCACAGTGTGGCCCACCACCCTCAATGAACTTACACATCCCCTGCACTTTTTAACCCATTTACAGACAAGGAATCAAACAGTTTAATTGTAAGGTGAAGATCATCTCATCAAAAGTCTCTTATGCCCCTTCCTAACATTTTATTAAAAGAGAAGCTGGGAAAAAAAGAAAGATTTTCCCAAGTTAAGAGTAGAGGCTGAGTTCATTTGCATTGAGGGTCTATAGGCCTCAAACCATTGCTCTTTTCACCATTCCCTGGAAACTGACACTCAATTTACTAAAATTATCCCATACTCCTTCCCCATGAAGGCAGAATTTGGATACCCAGCACAGAACTTTGTACTTAGCGATCGTTAATAAATAAATTACACACAAAAAGGCACAAGTTTCCTGGAGAAGAAAGTTCTGAGGTAGTGTTTTCTTTTCCTGACCAATAACTGATTATCTTCTGCCCCAAGACCTTGGAGGATGTTCTACTCCTTACTTGAGGGCAAAGTTATCTATAAGAGTGATGTAACACCATTGTTCAAATTTAGAACCTTGAAAGTCAAAGGCACACCAGGGAGCAGGACAGCCAAAGAGCTATTAAGCACTTAGGGCATGGTCAACTCTTGAGGGTCTTCAAAGATGAAAAGATGACTGTAACATAAAATAACTAATTTATAGCACACATGGTGAAACTTATTCACGCAGATTCATTTTCATTTTCCCTCCAATACTTCAAATAGTCATTCTGTAAGCAAATATCATATAACCTAGAAAATACAGCCATTTCACAAGATATTTTCAAACTTTTCTTTGGGAATTGCTGGCAAAGCCTGATCTTTTGAATATCTTTGATGTTAGTAAGTGTTTTTCTTCACAGTAGTCTTGGTTATTAGAAGTAGCCAAAAGTCACCTTTAGTTAATTGGAGGGAACAAATAGGTGAAATTATATTTTTGGTTAAAAATTTGTAATGACAGCAATTTTCTGAGTTGTTTTAAAGGTGTTTCCCAAATAGTCATTTCAAAAATAATCTAGGGAATGGCAAAGTGATTGGAATAAGAATATAATTTTCCCAGATGAACTAAATTGGAGTCAGCATTCATTCATACGAATACGATTTGGTGTTCTGGTTCAAAGACTAGCCACAATTATGACACAATGAAATATATGCTGCCATTTAAGTGGATGCTTGAAAAAGAGCATATGTAATAGGAAAATGTAGTAAAATATTAAGAATTTGATGAGTTTTGAGTATTTATTACTTTTGTTTTGAATCTAAATTATTTAATTTTAAGCTCATATAATTTAAGTGTTAAAAATGGCTGTGTTTAACAACTGGGTTGTAAAATTCATCTGGATTTAATAATTAACTCTCACTCTATCCCTGCCACCACCTCAAGCCTCTCTGTTTCCTTACTTGGCTTTATTTTTCTAAATGGCTTTTATCACCCCTGGGAATTGTATATTTGTTTATTTATTGTTTGTCTTTCCCACCAGAATGTAAGCTTACTGAAGGCAGGAACTTTGTCTGTCTTGATCGTTACTGCCATGGTATCTAGTACATGGTAGGCATGGGTGTGGGGTGTGGAGGCTCAGTCTGAGTGGGCATGGAATCCAAGGCCAAGCTACTCATGCAGTCCTCACTGGGCACCTAGGTTATGAAAATTAGCATACAGGAGCTCATCAGGAGGAGTCCATAGTGTCAACACCTGTGGAAGAAGGGGAAGGAAGCCGAACTGGCAGAGGAAGAAGTGGAGCTGCAATAGGGTCCCAACAAAGGCTTCAACTTATCCCACAGGGACTCTGGAACTATGATGGTCATCAGTGTGGAGATGAGTTGAAGCGAGGTATGAGCCTTTATACCCCTGCGCTGGTCTTTAGGTGTGGGCTTCCTCAGGAAGGGGACATGACCTTGGCTGAGGTGATCCTTGTAGGTAGGATGAGAGCTGAGGAATGTCTGCCAGCAGCTCTCCCAGCAGCTGGGAAGCACGTCCTACACAGGGTTAGATTCAGGGTAGCATACCAGGGTCAGCAGGAAATTAGAATACTATTAGAAAACAAAGGTTGAAGCCAGTCAGAGGGGTCATAGGAAGGGAGCACATCTGCTGGGTTGGGGAGAAACTCCATCTTAGAAAGCATTCATGTTCCTCGGGCTTGCTTCAGACTCCTTGATTTCTGGTATGAGGATAGTAACAGTAGAAATAAAGGTAAGAATACACTCCCTGTCTCTCTCATTTACCCTCATAAAGCCCCATAGAAGCCCCAGCCAATTTGTAACAATCTAAATTCTTACAAAGCACAGGTCATTAAGAAAATATTTATTGAATACCTACTGTGTGCCATGCCCTATATTAGGTTCTAGAAATACAAGAGTAAATGAACAGACATAGCCCTTGGCCTATTATAGCTTACATCTAGCATAGTGATTCTTAATTCTGGCTGCACATTAAAATAATCTACAAAGCTATTTTCAAATGCCAGTGCCTCGGCCTCACTACCAGAGATTCTGACGTAATTAATATGGGATGGAGCCCAAGCATCAGCATTTTCTACTTGTTTGTACTATGGAGCCAGAATTGAGAATCACAGCTTTAAGTCATCATGAAAAGGAAGTGAACAGGTGCACACCCAAAGCGCCGAAACTGCACAATGGCCTGATCCTCTGTTACTCAATGTCTGAATCAATGCTCGTGGCTAGATTAAGTCATTGATAACATATCTCTGGAGTAGATGGCAGTTTTTTTGCTGATTGTTTGAGATTACAAACTATAACCCCTGTGTTGTGTTTGATGGCACAACTAAATAGACAACCATTAGACCTCAGGGCAACTATTCCTGCTGAAAACTGGCAGCACCTTGGGGTTTTGGCTCCTGATATTGTTGACAATGAGTCAGCCTTTCTCTCTGAATTCCTGACTCTGGTGCCCAGACATAGTGTTTAATTAATGTTTCAATTAGCATTTAAATGTTTGCACATCAAGTTCAATAATGATCAGGCAGATGAATTTTGGGACAAGTTGTTGTATCATCAATGATTTCCCCAGAAATAGCTTATTTGAAGGTTAACAATTCAAGCAGAGGGCCTTAAAAAATTGTTAATTGGTGTAAATACTTTTCCAACTGCAGAAATCAGCACTGTGAACAAGTGACTAGCTTCTTTGATCTTAATGAATTAATATGTTTTTCACGTATCACAGCAGTTGATTGGGTCCTAAACTGCAGTTACTAAGAGCACAGAGGTCATCTTCTTCTAAACAATCTTTGTATTGGCTGAATTGTAATTACCCTGTGCATAAATAGCCATCGACTCACTAGAACATTTTTATTGCCCAAAATGTTTTTTTTTTTAAATCGTGCAAACGATAAAATTTAAATGAAAATATTTTAGATAGCAGAAAATAGCTTGATATTACATATATTAGAAGATGAAAGAGAAATAGAGGGCACCTCTAATCAGTTTGGCTATTAAAATTACCTCATCTATTTTCATACTTAAAGGACAACAATATTGTCTATGATGAAAACATAAGAGAGAAAAAGAGGAAGAGAGGGAAAAGAAATGGCATAACTGCCCACAGCATATCATTAGGACTAAAATGACTTTAAGTGATGTAAAGATTTACTAAGCAGGAGTCGGGGCAAGATGGTGGCAGTGTAGGGAGCTCTAAGAGGCAGCTTGTCTTACAGGGCAGTTAGTAATCAGCCAGGATCTATCTGACTGAACCTAGGGTGGCCACATGCTTCCTGAACAATGGGGTGAAAGACACATTCTTTTCATGTGCTGAGACATACCCTTTTTACACACATTGGGCAGGGGTGTCCCTCTCTTGGTCTGAGATGATGTCTTATGTCCAGACCTCAGCTTCATGGTTCTGCCTTTGAAGTCATTTTTCCTTTAATCTTTCCCTTTTCTATCCCATTCATTTCAGGCTGGTGGTCGTTCTATTCATACAGATCTCACAAAAAATGTGTTGCTTTAGCATGCAGAAAATAGGGGTCCAAGCTGTCAGACAGTAACACTTTCCACAGACCTTTCCTGTGGAATTTTCAATCCTGAATTACACCAAATGACTGGCTGTTCCAAATTCAGTTAGGTCCTCACATGGGGTACTAGTCCCTGTAGGCAGGAAAACTCAAAATTAAATGAAAATCTAACTTTACCTCCCTAAGCATGGATAAAGCTTTCAACATTTGCTTAATTAATCTTTTTATATATATATTTTTTTATTAGAGAAGTTATGAGTTTACAAAACAATCATGCATAAAATACAGAATTCCAAAACACCACACCACCACCAACACCTTGCATTGCTGTGGGCCATTTGTTACAGTTGATAAAAGAACATCCAAATATTACTATTAACTATAGTCCATAGCTTATATTATGTGTAATTTTCCCACAAACCACCTTATTATTAACACCATATATTAGTATTTTACATTTGTTCCTGTGAGAATGTGCATGTGTGTACTGTTAACTACAGTTCATCATCCACCTCAGGGTTCACTGTGCCCCATGCTTTGAACAATCCATCCAAAGTCTACACTCAGTGGCTCTCAGTTTCATTACAGAGTTGTGTGTCATTCCCTTAGTCCATTTTAGAACATTTTCATTATCCAAAAAAACAAATTCCATATTCCCTTATCCCCTGTTGCTGACCATTGTCATTAATATATTACCTTCATTGCCCTTGGTGCAAAAATATTGCATTATTACTGTTAACTATAGTTCGTAAGTTACATTAGTTGTATTTTCCCCTTTATCACCATATTCTTAACATCGTCTAATAGTGACATACATTTGTTCCAGTTCATAGAAGAACATTTTTAATTTGTACTATTATCCACAATCTTCACAAATCTGCCCTTGTGGTTTGCTGTTTTTTAAATAATGCTCATTCTATAAATTGTGAAATTATATCTCATAGTTTTAATTTGCATTTCCCTAAAGCTAGTGATGTTGAACATCACTTCATGTGCTTTACGGCCATTTGGGAAAATGTCTATACAAGTCTTTGCCCATTCTTAAATTGGGTTCCCTGTCTTTTTTTTTTTTTTTTTAACAAATCAATTTTATTGGTACATATTAATAAGCATATATCCATCCAAAGTGTACAATCAATGGTATTCGGTGTAATCACATATTTGTACATTCATCACTTTAGTCATTCTTAGAACACTTTCATTATTCCAACAATAATAATAATAATAAACAAAAACAAACAGAAGTCATGTCCTCTCTTCTCTACAGGCTCGGCAACTTTGCTATCTCCACAAGGCCAGCTGTAGACTATCAGGCCAACAGATTGTTTCTCTTCCCAGGGTCTTTTCTCTTTTCTCATGACCAAGCTCCTCTGTGTGCTTACTTCCCGTGACTCCAGCTCAAAAACTCTGGCATCAAAAACTCCAACTCTTTTATCTGTGCCATGTCTTTTATCTGTGAGTCCCCACTCACCAAGGGGCAGGGACTCAACGCCCTAATCATAATTTAATCATGCCCAGAGGAGTAGACCAGTTTACAAACATAATCCAATATCTATTTTTGTAATTCATAAATAATGCCAAACTGCTACAAAGATAAACTCAAAAAGTATGTAAAACTAAAATTTAAGTGTCCACAAACAAAGTTTTATTGGAGCACAGCCATGTTCATTTGTTTACATATTGTCAATGGATCCTTTTGTGCTGCAACCAGAGAGGGTTAATTTTGTTTGTTCGGATGTGTTTAATTTGTGATGTCCATACTGAACAATGCATTGTATTATTATCAGCCTACTGAGAGTACACCTTCCTCTCTCACATAAAGGAGATTCAGGGGGATGAATATTCAAAGATGGGAAAGGAAATTTTGAAGAGAGCTGTACATGGTCTTTGACCACTTAGAAGTTATGAAAGATATTTCCCCCACCACTCTTGCACTCATAAGTTCAAGAAGGGCAGGTGAGGGGGTGAAGGGTAATATGAGAAGGAACAATGTGATTACACTCATGGGATGTTATCTTTTATTGGGGTAGGGTGTAGGGGAGGAGCCCTGAAAAAGCTCGGTGCTCTGGATGCTGGCTGGCTACTTTTCCCTGGTGAGATCCTCGGGAAGAAGCTGTGAAAGCCAGGAGGCTAGAGCAACAACATCCATGGTGCTTCCCTTGGGCGGTGATACCTTTGCAGGCAAGGAAAAGCAGCAGCTGCCCCCTTGGGCCACACAAGCTGTAGGAGTTCTACACTGAGGCTAGAGTGGTGCTCTCTGCTGGTCTTCCCTTGAGGTCAGTGGCGCCTCCAGCCAAGGTGATCTCTATCTTCACATCACCTCAACTGCCCCTCAAGTCCTTTAAGTGAACTCTTCATTTTGCTGACAGGTGTTATATTCATTTGGTTAGAAGGCAAATGTGTTGGATTTCACTTTCTTTTGTCCTCTGCATACATGTGAAATAAGAAGGTGATGGGAAAGTGATGCAATTAACATGACTAGCCTGACAATTTTAAAGAAATGTTTACTGTCTGGTCCTTTTTAAAGTTTGCCAACCAATAGTTGAAAGTGATCCCTGGCGGGCAGAAGCAAACATTAGTGCTGTCTGGTAAACTTTAAACACAAGCCTCAAGGAATTCCACAAAGTTCTAAGAAATATAATCTCACAATAGAAAGGCACTAAACACTTAAGAAATAAGACACCATGGCCCACAAAATTAAATTAAAAAAACAAAAACAAAAACAAAATACAATTGGAGCATTAGACTTACAAAGACTCCAGATATTCAAATACCAGACATAGAATATGAACCACATATGTTTGCTATGTTTAAAGAAATAAAATGTAGGGAAAAGATGAGGTAAAGTTATTATCAGTAATAACTAGGCAGATTTTCAAAGAACCAAAAGGAACTTCTATAAATAAAAATATAATTGTTGAAATAAAAACAATGGACAAATGAAGAAGCACACAGATAATTTGAGAACTCATCAACTGGAAGATAAATTGGAAGACCTTCAACTATAGCACAGAGAAACAAACCCTAAAAAGAGGTGAAGAGACATAAAAGAAAAAATGAGAAAGCCTCATACAATTCTAATTATAGAATAGAGAGGACAAGAAAGAGGTAATAATTCAAAGATATAATGACTGAGTATCTTTCAAAATTAATAAAAGATGACAATCCTCAGATTCAGGAAACAGAGTGATTCCTAAACAGGATAGAGGAAAAGAAAACTACACCTTGATACACAATTGTGAAAATGCAGGACACCAAAAATAAGAAGACTATTTTAAAAGCAGCCAAAAGTCTAATACACTAGTATACCTACATCTTAAACATAACAATGAGAAACAACTGCTAGTAATCCTATCTTCAAAGTGAAAAGAGAAAAATAATTGGCAACCTGAATTATATTAGGAAACTATCTTTCAAGGAGAAGGGCTAGCAAAAGAAAAACTCAGATAAATAAAACTCAGATAAATAAAATTCGAATGAATTTCTATCTTTATCACTAAAGATAATGTTAAAGGATGTGCTTCAGGAAGATGGAAAATGACCCAGAGAGAAGTTAAGATGTAAGAAAAAACATTGAACAAAGAAGATGCCAAACATGTAGATAAATCCAAAGGAATATTAATTGTAGAAAGTGATCATTGTAGTAATAAAGTTTAATTTCTAAGGTTAAAAAATACTTATAATTTTAATATGTAATATATATATATAAATATATATGTTTTTAATATATATAAAATTTTATAGAACTAAAATTATGACAAAATAATATATAGGTTGTGTGTATAGTAACCAGAGCTAAAGCAATCTAGATTCCTTTTATTTCCAGGAGGAGATACTCTAGATGTTTTAGGCATCAGTTAATTTAGAATTTGTTAGGTTAAACATCCACATTAAAGTTTCCAGGGTAACAACTAAGCGAAGACATAGAGCATATAATTTCTAAACTAGTAGAGGAGCAAATATGGAAAGAGCAATTAATCAATTCAAAAGACACCAAGAAAGGAGGAGGGAAAATGTAGCTGCCAGAAATCTAAACACAAGTCCCAGGTCCACCGCTTATTTAGTTGTGCCATCTTGGGCATGTCATTTAACCTTTCTGAACAGAGTACTCTAAGGTAAATTGGTATGTCTTGCAATGCTGTTGTGAATATCAATGATTATGCCATGCTTTCTAACTGTTAAAAGTAATACTCAAATATTGGTCAATATCAGGAGTGTGAAAAAACTCAGTTCAATCCATAATTCCTGTCTTGCTCTTTGATGTCTTCTTTCTTATATATTAAAATCATCAAAATCAAACTTTTATATTTTACCACATTTGCCCAAGTCCATCTTTGGGTCATGATTATTTATGTATTTGTTTACCCACCCATCTATTTATTTACTTACTTATTTTCTGCTTTCTGCTTTCTTTATAGAGTGTGATTTAAGGTAGTTTATTTTTCCTACATGCATTTGCATTGGACTGATCCTGGGAGCACTCTAACACCTAGACAAAATACCAACAGAGGCAGTTCAACTATTCAGAATTCAACTGCCAGTAATAGAATTGGGAAATTTTAGTCTACTAGATAACTGACCACTAAGAAGCATTAGAATCAACAGTGATTCCTAACCAGGACAAGTTCACAGCTTGTGCTCAATACGTGGTGTAACCATTGGGGAATTTGATGTAATTATGAATTCCAAAAATATAATTGAATTTTGCTTGTAAACTGATCTGTTAATCTGGGCATGATTAGGTTAGGATTAGGGTGTTGAGCCCCACCCCTTGGTGGGTGGGGAATTGAATATAAAAGGCAAGGCAAAGGACAGTTGAAGCAGTCTTTTGAGAAGCAGTTTTGATGTTGGAAAGAAGGCCCCAGGAGAAGAGAAGCAAGCCGTTCGCCTGATCGTCTACAGCTGAACTTGTGGAAGAAACAGGAGCTAAGCCCGGAGAGAAACGCAGCCCCGGGAAGAGAGGAACCCCAGAAGCCTGAACCCTGGCAAACGCCGGCAGCTGTCTTGCTCCAACACATGGCAATGAACTTTGGTGAGAAGAAACTTACGCTTTATGGCCTGGTATCTGTGGACTTCTACCCCAAATAAATACCCTTTATAAAGACCAACCCATTTTTGGTATTTTACATTAGCACCCCTTTGGCTGACTAATACACGTGGTCACAGAATTGGGAAATCTTATGTCAACTTGACCTTTGAATAGATCTGCCCTTTGCAGACTCCAACTAATGATAGATTATGTTGTGGTTCATGCTTTGCCCCCATATCACCACATGGCTCTCTCTATTGTGTTATTCAGGACTCAACTCAATTGTCACCTCCTAAGAGGGTCTTTCCTGACTACTCTTTTTAAGGAACCCCTACATACACACATTGTCTTTCACATTACCATATTTAATTAACTTTAAGATGCTTCACATTTCTCAAATATGATTTATTCGCATATTTATTGTCTGTACTCTTTTCCCAGAATTGTGGTTGCATGATAAAGGAATGCTGTCTATCTTTGTCATGCATACACATTAGTCTTGTATACTGAGTACTATATCCCCAGTACCTAGAAGAGTGCCTGGCCTACTGGCAAATTAATATTTGACTGATTAATGACATCTTGCCTGAAAATATGAATGAGGGCAGAGTCACAATTTGTTGGAAACAAGTTAGAAATTATCCCTCTCTTCATAAGGATTCATGTTGGTCGGGGGACACCAGAGTCCAGAATTCATTTGTTTCCAGCACTGAAAGCCCAGAGAAAAGTTTTGTAAGTTTTCAATTTCAATTGCTCTTGAATAGAGAACCCCATGCTTTCAGAATACACTCTCCCCTTGTTGGGTGCTAGGAAGAACAACAAATATGTGGTCATTCCCAGGACTATGAAAGTTCTCCAACTAAGTTTAAAAATGGCAATGAGCAAACCACTCTGCCTGTCCCAAAATCAGTGTGGCAAACTCATTTTCTAAATGAGGTTCTCCAGTCACCAGAGTGCACCTTGGTGATTCTATCCTTGTTGGATGTGAACTGGCCTGACTTTTGGTGCTTATTTCTCTGCCTCGCAAAATAGGGGTGAATATATATTTATATTTATGATTTTTGAAGGCTTTATTCCACTTACTATTACTATGTAACAATCTGTCCCCAAGTTTAGGACCTAAAGCAACAACCATTTTATTATATGTATGGATTAGTAAGTACACTAGCAGATGTCACAGCAGGGATAGTTGGTCTTCGTGTGAGAAGACTTAAACCCTGGCAGTGACTTGGTGGCTAGGGCCTGGAACTACCTGGAGGCTCTTACATTCACACATCTGATGTCTGGTCTGGGATGACTTGAAGACAAGAATTGCCAACTGGAGCACTGGCAGGTGGCCTTCCCATGAGGCTTGGCTTCCTCACAACGAAGTGGCCTCAGGGTCGTCAGACCTCTTACATAGTGATTTAGGAGTCTACCTCAGTAGTTACACAGCCTCATTACCATCATACTCCACTGGCCAAAGCAGTCAAAAGTCCTCCCAGACTCAGGGAAGGAACATAGAAATCAGCTCTCAATGGGAGGTGTGTCAAAGTGTTTACAACCAATTTTTAAAGCTGCCACTCTCTCCTTTCCTCTAAAATTCAATCCTTTCTCAACATAGTCTAGTGTATCTATCACTCAGGTAAACAAAAAAAAAAACCTCCATCACTTATTTTCTGTGTAATTTAGGGTAACTCTTAATTTGTTATTTCACCTGAATAAAAAGGATATGGCACTCAATGATCTCTGAGGTTCCATCAAGTTCTTACATTCCATCCTTCCACTACCTTCTTATATCCCTTCCTTTCCCAAATCAAGCTTCAGTTATCAAACTAAAAAAAACTCTCCCCAACTTCCACTTTTGACCTATTTCATGGTAATGGGCTACTTCCTGAGACAGCAACAAGAAATTAAAATTAAAAAACAGAGAACTGGGGGTGTATGTTAAAACTCCAAGCCTCACTTGTTATAATTCATGAAAGAACATTCTTATACTGGTACTAACTATACTCCTTCACCTACAATAGGGTTTTGAAGCCCTATGTTTCATCTTTGTATTTTTATTCTAGTAACATATACAACCTAAAGTTTCCCCTTTTAACCACATTCACCTATATAATTCAGTACTCTTAATTATACAGCTATGAGCTGCTCTGTCTGTGGCTTTTCTCGCTCCCAGATTTGTTTATTTCAACTTCTGAAAGCTTCTCTCTGTCTCTGCAGCTTTTTTCTGTGTCAGCAGCTTTTTACTCCTCCATTTATAAAGGACTTCAGTAAGCAGATGAAGATCCATCCTGCGTCATGCCCTACTGAAGTGATCTAATCAAAAGGAAGGTCCCTTCACCAACTGAATTTCTTCTTTGGACAATTGTCTTTTCAAGTCTTTTGCCCATTCAACATCACTAGCGATTGGGGAAATGCAAATCAAAACCACAATGTGATATCACTCCACACCTATTAGACTGGCTGTTATTAAAAAGTTGGAAAACTGTAAATGTTGGAGAGGATGTGGAAAGATAGGAATGCTTATTCACTGTTGGTGGGAATGTAGAATGGTACAGCCACTGTGGAGGACTACTTAGCAGTTCCTAAGGAAGTTGAATATAGACTTGTCATGGGACCCGGCAATATCATTAGTAGGTATATCCAGAAGAACTCAGAGCATAGACACAAACAGACATCTGCAAACCAATGTTCATAGCGGCATTATTCACGATTGTCAAAAGCTGGAAACAACCCAGGTGTCCATCAACTGATGAATGGATAAACACATTGTGGTGTATACACATGGTGGAATAGTATGCATCGGTAAGAAGAAATGAAGTCATTAAGCATATGACAACATGGATGAACTTGGAGGATATTATACTGAATGAAGCAAGCCAGACACAAAAGGACAAATACTGTATGATTCCATGTAAACTCATGGAATTAATAATTAGAATATAGGTCACCAGAAAATAGAAGGATGGTAGAGAATGGAAAGCTAAGGGTCAATCTGTGCAGAATTGGTAAAAAGTGATTTGTAAATCTTTGGAAATGAATAGAAATGGTTAAAGCATATCACGGTGTGTGTAACTAGCAATGCTATTGCATGGGTATGACTGGTTGAAAGGGAAAATCTAAGGTCATGTATATTACTAGAAGGAAAGCTAAAAACTGTAACTTGGGACTGTATAAGATAGTAAAATCTCATGTAAAACATGAATATGGGTGATATTGCATATATAAGACCGTTTTTACAAAATATAAATACAAATATACTAGAGAGAAGGGAAAAGAATAGCAGCTATGTACAGGAGGGAAAGCATAGAGAGATTGAGAGGTGATAACTTTTGTTTGTTTTTTGTTTACTATTATTATTATCAGAATAATGAAAGTGCTCTAACAATGATTGAAGTGATGAATGCACAAATATGTGATTACACCAAATACCATTGATTGTACACTTTGGATGGATATATGCTTTATTCATATGTATCAATAAAATTGATTTGTTAAGGAAAAAAGAAAACAAGATCTCTTAACTGAATATAATCAAAAAGCCCTATCTACAATGGGGTTATATGCACAGGAATGGATTTGCTTTCAGAAAAAGACTTTTTGGGCTCCACAAAAGACTCAGACTGCACAATTACAAAAAAGTGCTATCATCAATTATAACAACTGTTCCACACCAATCCAAGTGTGTTGGTGGTGGGATAGTATATGGGAATTCTGGATTTTATGCATGGATGGTCTGTAAGACCAAACTTCTCTAATAATTTTTTTTTTTAAATCCAAACTTCAGTGCACCCAAGTTACCTTTTTCATAGCTTTGCTCTTGTCATTTTTGCTTACTTTGGGTGTGAGCAAATTAAATGAGGCTGATGAGAAAGTACTAGCAGGTAGAAGAACACAGATATGCACTAACACAGGCTCCACGGGAGGACTGAGGGGAGGTGGAGAGGAAAATGTGTAAGCTATTCCCACTATAAATGCCTACACCTTGTGTGAAACCCAGTTTGGCACAATCATGAGACTGAAGTGCAGCTATCTGTAGTCTCAAGATATGCACAAAAGAATGATGAAGTCAAATCAATTTAGGGCTTTTCAAAGGGGGTTTTTGTTTTGGGTTTTTTGCTTAAAATGCTGGAAAGAAAAGAAGCAAAAATAAATCAAATCAGGACACTAATGATCTACAAGTAAATCCTAAAACTGCAAAGGATTTAATATTTCACATTTTACTTCTTAAGACTGTGAGCTGCCAAAGGCGGTCCACTCCTTGGTGGCTTGAAGGATGGATGCTTTTATTCCATACTCTTGACTCTAAGGCAGCTCTCTCCTCACCCCTCATGACTGTTGAGTCCAGAAATGCGGAGCATTCTCACTGTAGAGCTCCCACTCCCTTCTCCCACATCTCATTTAAATTTCTAATTCCCCAAAGCCTAAAAAAAAAGAGATGCCTCAAGAAAAGCTCAATTGAGAAAGTAAAAGTGAATAGCAATAAGGGGTTCATACATTCTCCTTATCTGGGTGACAAACACACTCATATAATTTAAGTTCCTACCCTCATTTTACTTTGAAAGTGATTAGAAGGCCTTAATATATTTTGAAAGAAAGCATCTTCCCCAGAGTATTCTACATAGATCACATGCTAAGCTTGCTGAAAGGATAAATTTTATTTCAAAGGAAGATTAGAAAATACCTTTTCTAAAGCTATCAAAGTTGAGTAAGATACAAAAGGTACAGCTAATCAGGTAGAATATAGAGCCTTGCACCATTAAGAGGGTTTTTTTTTTTTTTTTCTTTTCAATAAATCATTTTTGGGTAGTTTGTAGGGAAAAGGAACATATGTAATGAGGACATTAGTTTTTACTTTACAAGGCAGCAGATCACAAGAGGAACAGCAAATAAGCTGAGCTGTTTATCAGGGGGTTTCAATTGAAGAAGAGCAAAATGAGCTGCCTTGCACAGCAGGCAGGTTGGAGTCTACTGAGGCATTGCTCAGAGCCCTTTCAGAAGCTGCAGAAATTAAGCCTTCTTGTTCTGTATTGTGGTCTGGTTGACTTTGCACCAGGTCGAAGCAATGATCTGTATAATTGCAAACCCTCCCCTATTACCAGAGCTTGTCATTGCAGAAAGTGATGTCTGGGCTCTGGGCCAGATTTTGGCTTCACCTTAGTTTTCAAGATACTGCATATTGTTAAAAGGAAATATATTATGGTGTGTAAAGGAAAGAGAGAGGGAACAGGTGGTAGGAGGTAGAGAAGGGAAGGTAGAGGGGGGTGAGAGAGAGGATGGAAGAGGGAGGGATAGGGAGAAAAAGAATGAAAATGGGGAGTGGAGAATGGGTAAGAAGGTCATCTGAGAGATAGCAAAATTGTTTTAAAGAATGGCATATCTCTGTTTTCAGAAACATAGTATGGAAAGGTAGAACAGATTTTTTTTTCTAATGAAAAGTCCACCTCTCTACCCAGCAAAACTTATGCTCCACCCCCCACTCTCAACCTGGGAGAAGACTTCAACTCATTACAAATGATTCTCCATGAGAAAGCATGAAGACTGGTTCTGGTGCTGACAATGGTAAATGTCAGGGGAGACTGGGAAAGGGCATGTAGGGCAGTCCAGTAGCCTGCCTGACTTGGGCTTTTCAGAAATCTGTGAATGAACAATATTCAAAAAGGGTCCTGAGGACAATGTCCAGCATGGAGCAGAGCTGGGCATGTCGCCATGTTCAACAATAATTTCTTGAAAGAATTAATGACTGCCATTGAGTTTAAATTTAAAAAAATGTTTTGTGTGCAATAAGAATATATTATTTAAGTTAACAATCATCAGATGAGACATAAACTTGAAATGAGCTTATACTCATTAATTTGAGGGTCTCCCCAGCAAGAAATTCATCTTAAAGTCAAATCCTTCTACCCATTTTTCTCCTGTTTCCACATACAAAAGTCTCTATTGGATAATCATGGATCCTCTTGTGGTTCCATGGCTTTTGGTGGCTCCCAAAGGGCACAAATTAAAGGAAGAATGTGTAGTTTAGACAAAACACAAAATACAAAAAAGCAGCAACAAGGACAATTGGAAAACGGCATGAAAAAATATTGCTTTCTTGGTATGTTCTGCTATGCCTGCTTGCAGATAATTATTACTTTTATTCTTAAGATTTGCACTCAAAGAATAATTGTCTTCTTAAATCATGCATTATTCATTATTTAAGTTGCAAGATAAGTTCACAGGAAACAATGCAGCGTGGGAAAGCACAATTCAGCTACCACTGATGGAGGGTACCTGAAGGAGCAGTGTGGTGGGATGTGATTGTAACTCCACTAAGCCATTCTGTGGAACTCCTTTCTTCTGAGAAATATTTTTAAACTATAAAATCTCAGAAAAAAATATATATTTCAGAGGCCTATCAATCCTAGAAATGGAGAACTTTTTATAGGCCACTGCCATAATTTTCCTCTGAGAAACATTGGTCCATGTTCTTCTTAATTTATTTTTGTCCATGCTGTTAATATAGCCACAATGGATGGGAGGAAAATCCAGATGATCCATACTTGTTAGTCAGTAATAATGGGGAATTTTCTCATAGGCACAGGATATGAGAAATATAATTTATATTATATTATAATTATTTATATTATATTATATTATAAAATATAATATAATTAACCTTCTCACTGTCCAATAAGCAACAATGGCAATGGTGCTCCAAAATCCACTATATTTTGCTTTTTATCCCTAGAAGAAAGGAACACTTCCTCCACAAACCCTTGAATGGACAGGATCTTCCAGTGAATCTTCTTCTGAATCTCCAGGGTGACCAGGTACATGCCTTTCACCCCTCAAAGTTACAATCTTTTCTTTAATAGTTCCTTTCATTTATCAAAGTGTATACACACATATTAGCTAACTTGATCTTCTAATCACTTTTCTGTCTCTAGATGAAGAGAGTCTCAGAAAAAATAACTGGCTTGCTCAAGATTGTATCCCTAATAAGGAGTGGATCTGGGCCAGGAATCCATTATATCACCGGCCAAAATTGATCATGCAAGGTGCTCTGGAAACAATGTTTTGGGATGGACAACAGGCAAAAAATAAGTCCTCTCCCAGAAAAAGGTAACTAGGAATGTGGCAGATAAGTCTCCTGGCTCTAGGTAATGTGCTCAAACTAAGTAGTGTGGTTTATTACCGATAGAATAAACCTCTGCTTACTCGAAAAGACTTGGTGTCTTTGTTTTTAAATTGATAGAGTCAAAGAAGGAGTAATGAAAAATCTCCTTGTCTCACAAACAAGCTCATCAGTGCACATTTTAGTGGCTGAAATGTTCTTAAATTATGAATAAAATATTTGTATTTTCTAAGTAATGCCCACTGTAAGTTAAGGCATGGATGAGTAATTATGTTTGCTACATTGGGAAGAAAGCAATTATAACTTTGTATGTTCCCACTCCTAGGGTATATGGAAATTAGGTAATTAATAGTTTTCTGCAGGTAAGAGCCTATCCTTAGTTGGAACTTCTTCTTAGCTACCTTAGCTACCTTAGCTACCTAAGCAAAAATTAAGCAAGAAACTTAATTTTCTTCCCATAGCTCTGAGTCCATTTTTTCCACCTTATTCTGCTTTTGCTGTTGCAAACTGAAATATGCCTTTTCATCAATACTTCTGTCAACATGCCTATTAAAATATTTATTGAGACTCTACCATGTCCCAAGATGTGAGTTAGACACCAGGGGTACAGTAGTGATCAAAGCCATCAAAAATAACCACTCCTCTTATGAGTTTGGAGGAAATGTACATATTTTGTATAAAGTCACTAAAATTACTGAAAGTTGTGTAGTATTTTATTTTTTGTTTTGTTTTTAATTCATCCAGGGTGGCTATGCTCCAGAGTCAAAAAAAAAAAAAAAAAAAAGAAAGAATGGCTATGATGACTCTGTCCAAGGTACTATCCTAATTGCACCCCATCCCTTGCTCCCGAGGCAGAGGGGTAAATGCGTAGATTTAACTACAAAACTGCATGACTAAACATGTAGGGACTCTAAGTATAAAAATAAAATAGATGATGCAGAATAAAATCTTAAACTGTAACAAAGTAGGTGTTTATTTCAGTTGGCAACTTCAGCCTTCCTGGCAGCACACTACAGATTTTCTTTTAAAATTTTCATGATGTCAATAGTAAAAAAATTTTCCAGATGGTAAATAAATACATTGTTCTGTTATCAATAATAATAACTCCAAGAATTATTAAAGATTTTTCTTCCAAGTTACATCCCCTTTAAAATTTATTGCTAGTAATTTATTGCACAATGTTTAACTGAGCAAGGAAAGTTGGGGTTAGTTCAGATTCATTTCAAACATCAAGGTCTCTACAGAATTTCTTATTAACTGACTTGATAGCCGAGGTAGTCCAGGGACTGTATCCTCTATTCCCCTACTTTTGTTAATTTAAATTTTACCGTCTTTTAAAAATAATTTATATGATTTAAATACATGAACTTATAAGGAAGTTAAAAATAAAAACAATTTAGTAGAGGAAGGGATCATTTTATTAGCACCCAGAATTAAATTTGTACCTCAATTAAATACTTATTTTAGTTCCCAGCTTCCTGGTGGCCAGGCAAAAGTATAACAAAATATTATATAGTTAGGTTAAAAGGTAGCCCACAGTTTTACCTGGTGAGACATTTTCATAGCACTAAATTCTAGGACAATGATTTTCCATTTTATATTATTTAAGAAACAATAAGTAAATATAGTAGATACAATGGAAAAAAACATTTTTTTAGGAGATACTGAAATATTCTTCAAATAGTCTTTATTCACATCAAAAATTACTAAAAATCCAATAGCATAAAGTAAAATTTGACATGAAGGTACTTTGTGGGAGGTTAGGATAGCAGTCTTGGTACATTGCACCCTGATGATCTTATTTTTCTAAGTATAGAGTTTAGAGAACCTAGAGAAAAGAATATATAACTCTTAGCCTGTCTTTTTAACCAAAATTTGTCAGTTACACTCTTGGTAGATGCTTTCTAGGGGTCACTTCAAGACTAAGCTCTTTTAAACTTGTCTAAAATGCTGATTTTTCTATACTGTCAATTGGTGACAGTACAGGGATTTTAATTTGGACATAAGATGGATTTTTGCTGAGTAAAATGTAAGTGAGAATCTCTAATGTTTATTGCAGGATGCTAACCTTGCCACCTCCTGCTCATCTGGTACCTCAACTAGAGGGAGCTGATCTGTTCAAGAGTGTAATTCCAGCTCACCTATACTGCATTGCCACTTTCCAAGAAAAAAAATAGCAATTTTACTTTAAACAGTACATATGTTAAGCAGCGAGTCTTTATCAATAATTCCTTTGTTTTTGAAAGACCAGTTGACTCAAAGGTACAATCAGATTATTGGAGTCTTAAAATTGGAAAATACTCTTTCAATATTGGGATATGATTTGAACACTGCTGTGACTGGTAACTTACTACTAAATGAGACAGCTTGTCTGTCTGACTTTTAAAGCTCTAAATGTGAGAATGTTCATTTTTTAACAAGCCAAAATTTGCACCTATCTAATTTCTAGATACAATCTCTACTTCTGCTTTCTGATATGTATAGAATATGTACAATAAATAGAAAATATCTAAACCACTGCTACACTGAAATTTTGATTATGCCATGGATCAAAAAATTTCATCTTTGCTTATAGTGATGGTAGTGCACTTATATCATTGCAATGCAGAAAGCTCATTGCACTATTGCCTTTTTGTGATGTCGATAGTGTAACCATGGTGTTTTTCTGTATTTTTCTTAAAACTTCTCTATTTCCCCCTGCAGTAAGAATTTAACTCACATATTTTATGGATCTGCCCTTCCCACATTTCCTAAAGGGTCAGTGCTATGTACTATGTGGTTTCATCGCATCCAAGGTTATGACTGGTTGGAATATAGATGGATATCCCAAGCAAAGGCTACAAATCCATGTCTTGGGTGGTATGGCTTAAGCAGATGATCTGGTCCCATCAGGTTGCCTCTTAAGATTTCAAGCTAAAATACAAAATATGTTGTTAGTAGGTGGTGAGTGTTAGAGTAGGAAGATCATGAAGAGTGAGGGATGGCTTAGCAACTTGAGGAGTCACTAGAAAGTTGATGAATAAGATAAAAATAAATATTTAAAGAAAGACAAATAGAGGATATATGCTAAGACCTGAACTGTTAGACCATGCAGGCAGTGGCTACCAGAAAAAAATGGCTTTGATTCCTGATGACTTTCTGTTTCCACAAAGCTAGTTACAGTTGTCTCAATCCTTGGATCCTTATGTGAGTTCTGTATCCTTAAATGCTCTCCCAACTTTACTTGATCTGATCTGACTGGGTCTCTGTCCTTTAAAAATGAAATATCCTGGCCTGGAGAAGAACATACAAACATACTAAGATGACAGATGGGAAATCTAAGTTACAGAATGAGGTTTGAAGTTACATTTAAAAACACTGTAAGCCATAAGCAGCAATAGCAATTGGGGACGATATGGAAGTTCCATTTTATATTGGCTAATTTGAGTGATACAGATTATTTATATACTTTTATGCACAAAAAAGCAGATAGCTTTCTCAAACAGATTAACCATGACCCCAGTCAGCAAATACATATAAAGTATTAAGTACACTTAGTACCATAGGTCATCACCAGTGACTAGACTCTATTCCATGCTAAAATGTTGGTCTGACATGCTTGCTTCTCCTAGTTTCATAGTCCTGAAAGACAGGGAGCTCAGACTGACTCCCCCCAAAAAAACCTTTCTTCCTCCAAAAAGAGCAGATCACGGAGTTTATGGGAATCCACCTTTGGCCTCTTGCTCATATACTTCTAATCTTTGGATATATTTGAATTCTAGGAGGATAGATTTAAGTACAGTGAGGAATGATGGACAGGGCAGGTCACAATTGCCATGAGGGGAAGATATGGATGTTGTTTGAGAATCCTGCTCTGGAAGGTGCTTCATGGCACTTTCTAAATGGGAATTAATACCTCATAGCACATAATTTTGCACCCTGCGGCATGTATTCATTTTAAATCTCCTCCATTCTATTATAGACTTTCAGTGAGTCATTCTTGACACATGTTGTATTTTTCTGGACACCAGTTATTTTGAAAAACAGTATGGAATAAAATGTTCTCTCATCACTTCACATTCCTAGAAGCTATTGGTAATGTCATCTGGTTTGTAATATTTCTTTCTTTCTTTTTTTTTTTTTTTTTTTTTTCTGCTCATAAAATGTACTATTGCTGAGGCCTGAATGTAGTCATGCATGAAATAAAACATTAGTAAACAAAAAGTTACCCCACCAAATTCTCATTTTCTCCATGCCAAAAGGAAGTTTTCTATTGGAGATTAAGATGTGAAGTAAGGAGGGGGAGAGGAAAGGCAAAGACTTCATAGTTGAAGTGGTTTCTAGCAGGCACAGAAAAAAAATGGCAGAAATTACATTCAGCAAAACCAAAGCAAAAAAGAAGAGTGAAATGAATCACAGAAATCATGTCTGCTGAGAATCTGGAAATTAAAATACTGCTCTGAATAGAACAGATCTGATTCCCAATTGAACAATGAGCTGAAATCCAGGAAGCTTTCAAAAATAAATATAAGGTAATCACGGTGAAGAATAAAGATAAATGCACTTCTCATTTACATGAGCGGACAGTCTTTCCACAGTCACTTGCTTATTAAAATGGATTGTTAACTAGACTGCAAGGAATAAAATGAAATGGATCATAAAGTTGCTCATTTTAATTTTACATTCTTTTGGTGAAAATGTATTTTTAAATTAAGATATAATATTCTAGATGAAATCTCAATTACATCTGAGTAATCATAGAGCTGACAGGGATTTTGTATTAGCCAATAAACTATTATTTGGGACAATGTAACTTTTTCTCTCAGTGCCCCATCGTTATAGTTCAAGAGCTTGTTAGGAGACTTCTGTATATCTCTCCCTCATAGACAATCTCTGATACTGTGTAAGTCTTCTTACCTTTGCCAGGTAACTGTAGACTTGCCCTCATTGCTACATAGGACTGATTCATCCATTAAGTTACTTATCAAAGCACACAGGAGATAGACCCTCTACTCAGTGAGTTTTCATATCCGTGAACCAGTTATTTATTACTATTTAATGAACTACTCCAAAACTTGTTGACTTAAAACAGCAACCACTTCTTGGCTCATGATTCTGCAATTTGGGCTGGGCTCTGCTGGGCAGTTCTCTTCTCATTTTGCCTGGGATCAATCATGGTGACTTGATCGATGGTGTAAGATTCTCACTTAAGTAGAATTGTTGACCAGAATGTGTTGGTTTTCTTCCACATGGCCATTCCATGTTTCTTACATGGAAGTAGCAGCCTTCCACAAGGAGAAATCCCAATACTCAACTGTGCATTAATCCTCTGCTTGCATCATGTTTGTTGGTGTTCTTTTGGCCAAGCAAGTAGTGTGGCCAAACAGAGTCAATGTGGCAAAGAAACTACACAAGGGCATGGAGTACCAGGAACCATGATTCACTGGGGGCTATAAATGCAACAATCTATCAAAACTTCCATTTGAGGTTGAGCATAAAATAAAGTACAAACTTCTTAGTCCGGCACTCAAAACTCTATATATTCTAGTCCCACACAACCTTTCCTTTTGATGTCCTACTGAGCTCAACAGAAATTTTATACTATCAAAATCAAAATACATGCTTTGACTTGAAGACATATTCGCACCCCATGTCCAGAACCCTTCCACGAACACTTCCATAATTGTCCCAGCAAGTGAGTATTTTCCCATTCGCTGAATTTAGTATCAAGGTAGAGTGTAATGGAAAGCACCCAGGCTTTAGAATCAGATAGATTTAGTTTCAAACTCTGGTTTTTCAAATTATTAGTTAAGTAACTTTGGCCCCAGTACTTCAGGTTCCTTAGCTATAAAATAGTTCTTAAAATATATACTTTGTGGGGTTGTTGTGGGGATTAAGAGAGAGAACATGGTAAGATTATCTAGTAAATTAAGTAACATATGATGGACCTGTGGGTCTAACCAGTATTATGAGACAGATCTATCACGTCTATAACACTGAGACTTTGCTTTTTACCCTTTGATTTTGTGAATAAATGTCTCTCCTCATAGACTGTGAATCCTTAAGGATAAAAATAAATAATATATCCCATTTTACTGCCCAGCAGTGCCTCTCCCTCACTCCAGTGTCCAGTATTTACTCAATGTTAGTTGAAGTTAGAAAGAGAGGAATGAAGGAAAGAGGGGAGGGAAGGCTAGTGTACCATTCAGCTTTACTACCTAAAGCAAAAAGCTCTGAGTTTGATGCTTCTATTTCTGAAAGACATTAATGATCACTACCTGGTAATTAGGAAGTTACAGCTGTTAAGTTGACAAGACATACTAGCTGCCATTGTAGGAAGACATCTTTTGTTAAAATATAGTATGTTTCTACTTGATGACTAAAAACATAGACCAAGAATGGGTTCTGAGAAGTTGTTTATCTTAGCTCCTCCCTTCAAAGAGAATTGCACCCAATTCTTTAAGAGGTCTGTCTAAGCACTGGAAGAAAAGGCAGATTCTTCTGGAAGGAAGCAGGCCCAATACTGGACACCCTGCTTTGAGGATGGGTATGTGGTCTCTAGCAGACCACTATTAAAACCACTTATTCTTTGCCCAATCACAATGATTTGTCTACTAGGCTGGTTTGGAGCAGTACCAGAGGGTTACTGGAGAGAAAAAAGAAGGCAAGGAAACACCTGATGAAGAGGATAAAAAAAACAAGGTACAATCTGGAAAAAATATTTGCAAATCACATATCTGACAAAAACTAGTGTCTAGAATACATAAAGAACTACTATCAGCATCCAACAGTAAATAAAAACCCAATCAGAGAACAGACAAAAGACATGAAGAGACATTTCACTGAAGAGGATATACAGATAGCACATGAAAAGATATTCAACACCACTAGCCATTAGGGAAATTCAAAGTAAAGGCACAATAAGAGAGAAAAAAAAAAAAAAAAAGACACAATAAGATACCAAAACATACTCATCAGAATCACTAAAATGAGAAATAGTGACACCACCAAATGCTGATGAGAACGCAGAAAAATTGGCTCATTCACATCAATGCTAGTGGGACTGTAAAATGGTATGAGCACTCAAGAAAACAGTTTCTTTTTACATTGTTGGGCATTGTTTGGGTGAATGGAAACATGTTCACCCAAAAAAACAGTACATAGATACTCATAGTAGCTTTATTTGTGAGATGCAAACACTGGCAAAATCCAGATGTCCTTCAAAGAGTGAGTGGTTTAACAAACTGTAATACATTCATACCATGGAATACTACTCAGCAATAAAAAGAACCAAACTACGGATACATGTAACAACCTGGACAAATCTCCAGACAATTATGCTGAATAAAGAAAAGCCAACTTCCAAAAGTTTGCATACTGTGTGATTCCACTTACGTATCATTCTCAAAAATGACAAAATTAGAGAAATACAGAATAGATGAATGGTTGCCAGGGGTCAGGGCTGGGAGGCAAGGAAGAGATAAAGGTGGCTGTAGCTATAAAAGGTCAACAAGAGGATCTTTGTGCAGGTGGAACTGCTCAGGATCTTGACTGTGTCAATATCAATATACCAGTTGATATATTGTTTGCAACATATTATTGGGGAAACAGCAGAAAGGGTACACAGGCTTTCTCTACATTATTTCTTAATTAATCTACTGTTAGTTCAAAAGAAAAGTTTAATTTAAAAAACATCTCTTGGGAAGCAAGTATAGCTGTTGAGAGTAGAGGGTGTGTTGTCAGACCAAGTATACAGTCCCAATTCCATCAATAGTTGTTTGATTTGGGGCAATGTCTAACCTCCCTAAACTTCGACTCCTGTAAAATGAGGTTTAACAATAACACCTATCCCATAGGAATGTGGCGAGAATTCAATGAATTAGGACATAGGAAATCTTATCCCAGAGACAACACATGGTTTGTACTCGATAAACTGCCAGTCCTCGTTAATTACTGCACAACTCCTCTCTTTCAACAAAGTCCACAGTCAGTGAAGCATCATTTTAGGGACACAGAGGAAATAAAATAGACAAATAGGAAGACTTGGCTTTCATACTGAAGCTGTGCAAACACTATCTCAGATGCATAAATTCTGAGGCATAAATGCATTTATAATTAAACTAAGCAATTTTATAAAACAGAAACAAAATCACTACCCATATTTATGTATCTTTTTTTAATGAAGCACAGAATCAATTAAACAGCCTATATGGAAGCCTGCATGAGCATTAAACAGAGGCACAAAGTGATAAAGATAATTCCTTTCTAATTTCCCAAATTGATTACAATAATAAGGAAAATAGATTAAAGTTTTCCTAAGATGACCTTTTCTCTTCCTTGGAAAGAAATTTCTTTCTAAGACAGTCACAATTATGCAAATTTAATTCCCCAGGTTTTTTTGCTGCCTTCTTTTAAGGAGAGTTATTTTCAAAATCAGAGTTTACCTAAGGTAGTCAGGGCATGAGGACCACCTCTTCTCCAGATTAATGGTGGATGCAGATAAAACAGGCAATGGAAGTCCCTTGAAAAAACTGTAAATTCATTTTAGCAATTGTTTTTATCTTCTTGCCTACCAAATGGTTTATATGTTTGTTCTAATTGGTACAAAGGGAATAAAAGAAAGACTCTGGGTCAGGGTAAAAGTCAGTCTGTGCAGTCAAGGACATCTTGCCATCTTTTGTGTTTTAATCCTTCCAGGATTCAAAATTTCATGGGATGCAGAATTAAACTTTGAATTAGAGAACAAAAGAGCCCTGCATCACATGAAGAGTATGATTTTCTTAACGAGATTTTACATTTTGTGAAGATGGATCTATTCCCCTGATGAAATGGAAAGAACACAGACCTTGAAATCAGACAAACTTTAGTTAAAACCCAAGCTCCACCACTGATTTGCTGTGTGACTTTAAATAAGTTACTTAACTTCTTTGAGGGCAGTTAATTCATCCATAAAATTGGGGTTAAAGTAGCTGACTTGCTGGGTAGCTGTGGGATCGCATGAGATGTGGAATCTGATCAATTGTGTGGATTACATGCCTACAACACTGCCCAGCATGTAGCGGAGCTAATGACTGTGCTTGAGCCTTTATTTCATTGTCCTTGTATTTTTATTCCTTGTTGTAGCAACCTGTGGCTTATTATTTGCTCAAGTTATCCCAGCTTTTGATTTCAAGCTAATCCTCAAGAACCGAACCCTGACTTTTGTGGCAACACTTAAGGATGCCTGTCAAGTGTGGATTCTCCCTTTCCAGGTTATTGCTGACAAGTAAAGACTTCTGGATCAATTGTGACCCATGTATACCAAAATTCACATAATATTCAATCCTTGGAATATTAGAAAAGGGAGACAAAGAAAGGTAAATGAAATGGAGGTTGGAGAATAGCTTATACCCACTGACAGGAAACCCTTCATAGTAGATCTTGTTAAGTGGAAGGTCCCTGACTAATGGAGTAAAGCTCAAAGGTCTCCTTTGAACCTAGTTTCAGCTACTAAAAATTTAGAATGTTTATGGTAGTAAAGTTGTGGTCCCTTGAAAGAGAGAAGGCAGGTAGTATCCACTATGGATCAATGTAGGAAGCTGGGTTTCAACCAATATTAAAGACTGCTTTGATTACTTATCCATTATGCCCTTATTTTTGAGTTAATTTTTTCCTAATTGAATAGAAGCAACATACCATTGCAGGACATACTCTAACATGTGACCAGGCTTTGTTAATGTGCACAAAGCAGTGCAAAATTAAAAACAAAACAAAACAAAAAAAAACTGATCCGTTTATAAGTTTCTGATCTTCCATCCTGGTGTCTATGGTAGATTGTTACAAGGATGTTCCCCAAATGAAGAACTTCTCCCTGGGTTCACAGCTTTTTGCAATGTGACTTTGCCACTCGCCCCATGAAGAGGTAGAGTCTATTTCCTCACCATTTGAACCTCGGCTGGCTTCGTTCCTTGGTGAAGTGATAGTTTGTGAGTTCAAAGTCTAAGCCTGAAAATGCCTTGTAGCTTCTGCTTTCACCCTCTTTGGAATACTTTTACCATCACATAAAGTAGACTGATATACTGTACTGGATGAGAAAGGCCTTGTGGAAAGAAAGGCTGAACAAAGAGCCAATACCAGACCCCATGCATGTGGATGAGGGCCCCAAGATGATTCACCAACTGCCTGTGAGTATAAAGACAAGCTCATCCAACACTATTGGACAGAAGGATTTCTCAGCCCAAATTTCCCACCCACAGAAAGCAAAGACATGGCTACTGTTTTAAGCCAGTAATTTCTGGGTTGGTTTCTTACCCAGCAATAGATAAACTGGTATACTAAGTAAAAGGACCTTGGTAAACTTTTGATACAATATAAAGCCTGTCTTCTACCCCTACTTTTACTATAACTAATTGCCTTTTGTCCATTCTTTATTTTTTCTCTGATATTTTTGCATTTTTGAAATGTTTCCCTTGATTTTCTTGTCACTGCTCCTTCCTGGGTATTTCCCTACCTCACAATCTCCTCTTTCTCAATCACCTTTGCTGGCTTCTTTCCCTCTAGATATTCTGCAGAGACCAGTTCTTAGCCTTCTGCTCTTCTCTCCCTGTCTCATTTCTTTGGTGAACTCACTCAATCTTATGGATTTATTCTTAGAATTATCATCTCTACACAGATGATGTCCAAGTGTTACTGTAATGGAGTTAACTGATCTCTGTATACTGTTGGTTTTCAGTAAATATCTGTGGGTGGTTTTTCATTTGGAAAATTAAATAGGCACATTGACTATGATTTTCAACACTGCTTGACAAAACTGAAAACATCTGGAAATCTCCTAAGGGGTCTTGATCTCAGGAGAAGTTTCTCCACCTGACTATGGAAGTTTACATGTTAAATTTGGGTCAATATTTCCCATCCTCTATGAGAAAAGACAAAAAATGGGAGTGTTCAACACTGACTGCAAACCCAAAGACACCTCCGTGTAAGAATCAAATATTAAATACTCCATATAACTACTGCTAAATACCTTCTTGTGAATTTCATTAAAGGATTCCAGGAAGCTTTTGCCAGTTTTTGAGCTTGAAATAATGAAATTAAACAATAATTCCAATTTTACAAGTACTCAAAGTGAAAACAACTGAGATGTAGCATTTTCCTGGCTGTGGTGTGTTCCAATCCCTGCAGGCCAATTAAGTTCTTTCAAAGCCCCAGCAAGGGCTTGAAGGTTAATTAAAATGTGTGATTTAGAAAAAGGGAGAAAGACCAAACTGAGGATAGTTTATAGCACACATACTCTACCAGCTGCCTTGGAATCAACATTTAATTAACCAGCAGTGAGGCATAGCACCTGCTTTTTCCCATTTATGCACAGACAACACAGATGCAGAGGGCCAAGGTCTCAGTAGCTGGTGTTTGCAAAGGCAGTAAATGGAAAAACACTTCATTTCCCACTCCCACCCCATTCCTCCCCTTAGTCAGGAAGGCTGTTTCCAGGGGCCTTTATCCTCATTCTGTCCTAAGTCTTCCTTCTACAAATAGTAGATTCCTCCTCACCAACCCTCCTCCAAATTTTTCACACATTCATATTTTCCCCAACACACACACATACACACAACCTGCATCTATTTTCTGCTTTTCACAGTGGTAGCTATTTGCTTTAATTTCTTAATGGCATGTTAGTATGCTAAACTTCTCTGGCAACACCTGTACTTGAGCTGAAGGACCACAGAACTGTAGAGCCCCTCAACAGAAAATGTGGTAGCAAGCCTCAAAATGACTCCCAACTATCCAGCCTCAAAATGGTTTGCGGGTTGTACTCTTGTATATAGTCTGTGTGACCAATAGCATTTGCCAGAAGTGATGGTATGTCACTTGCAAGAAGCTTTCATCTTAGGCTCTCTCTCTCTGTCTCTTTCAGTCTCATTACTTGCTCCTGGGGAAGCCATATTGTAGGTAGCCCCATCGAGAGACCCTCCTCCTAAGGAACTGAAGAGTCAAATGAGTGGGCTTGGAATTGGTTCCTTTAGACCCAGTTAAGTCTTCAGATACTGCAAACTTGATCGATTATTTGACTGCAATGTCATGAGAGCCCCTAGTTCAGAATCACCCATCTAAATAGCCCCTGGATTCCTGATTCATAGAGACTGTGGAAAGATAAACATTTTGTTGTTCTAAGCCTCTAAGTTTTGGGATAATGTGTAACACAGCAATAGACAAATAATACAGAAAGTTTTTGTTTTTTCCTTACAATGGAGCCATTTCAGAGCACACAGAAGTATGTTGCTGAGGTAGAGAGAATTGAACACCCCTTTCTGGGTGTTTCTCCCAAGAAAAGACAGGAAGAAGAGACACTTAAGGAGAGGTATCACATGGAGGATGGGGACCAAGAAGAGACTGCTCCTGGGTACAGCCAGGATTGGAATATGAAAGGGATGACTGTTTAGGACCCAGGGTATTTTCCCTTGTCCAATTAGGTTTTTGAACCCTCCTCTCTTCCACTCAGTCTTAGTTTCCCAGCTACTATGACAAATATCACACAATGAGTTGGCTCAAGCAGTGGGAATATATGGGCACATGGTTTTGAGGCTAGAAGAAGCCCGAAATCTGTTGCATTCTGGTGTTGGCCTCTGGCAATCCTTGGGCTTTCTTAGCCTGTATCTCTGCTTCCCATCACATGGTGATGCTCTCCTTTCATTGGCTCTTCTGGTTTCCACTGACTTCTAGCTTCTCCATGTGGCCTTCTCTAACTTCTGGCGTCCAGTTTCTTCTTTATAAGGCCTCCAGTAATATGGACCAAGACCTACCCTCATTCAGTTGGGCCACACCTTATCTAAAAATAATGTCTACAAGAGGTCCTATTTTCAATGGGTTCATACTGTCATCATTTCCTGGCTGCAATCACATATACCACAAACAGGTTTCAGCTTAAAATAAGAGGAATTTATTCATTCCATAGTTTCAGAAGCTAGAAGGCTTGCTTCCTCCTGGGGTCTGTAGCATTCTGGCTGGCAATCTTGGGTTCTTTGGCTTTCCTGTCACATGGTGATGCCCTCTCCTTTCTCTTCTAGATCTCCCCTGGCTTCTGGCTTTTAGGGTCTCTGCATGGCTTTCTCTTTATACGAACTCCAGTAATAGTATTAAGATCCATCCTGATTTAGTTAATTCACAAATTAACTAAAAATAATATCTTCACCAGGTCCTATTTACAATGGGTTCATACCCACAGGTATGTGGGTTGAGATTAAAAACATGTTTTTTCAGGGGTGCATGACTCAATCTGCCACACAAACCCACAGGAATGAAGATTAAGACTAAGAACATGTCTAAACTGGGATACATAATTCAATCTACCATCCACGCTTTCCCTCTTCCTCAGGCCTCAGTCACTCTGAGTGTGTAAGACACATATTACTATGTGTGTAAAATAGTCTATCTCATGCTCTCTCTGTCAAGGTGTGGCTCAGTCTCTTTCTCTTAAGGGATCCTTAGAGGTTAAAATACCCATTTTTTCCTTACATATGAAATGAGCTTTTGTGTAATGCTCCCCAAAGAGGTTAGTCAGGAGGAAGAAAAGAAGAAAATGCCAGTCCTGTTAACTAGCAAAAACACATAAAAAAACTTTTCTAAAAATGTGATTTTTCTCAGTGCTAGTCACACATTTGTTCATTTCACGTGTAATTGCCCAAAGGCTTTAGGCATTGTTATAGGTGAAAGAGATACAGGAGTAAACAAATCAGACAAATATCCTTGCCTGCAAGGAGCTTACCTTAGAGATTTTGATTCAGAGTCTGAATCTCTGCTTCTGAGGTACAACCAGACAGCTAAACAACTGGCCTAATCCAAAACTTTGACCCAAAGGTATGACTTTCAAAGGGGTGAGAGTTACTATGATTAGTGGAGGAGATTTTTTAACTGAACCTCAGATAAAGAAAGGCTACCTGCCCAAATACCTACCTGGTATTTGGAAACTGGTCTTGAGCAAAGATATTTTCAATAAAGCATTATGTAATGAAAATAGCATGGACTTTGGAATCAAGTAGACCTGAGTTCAAATTCTGTTCCCACCACTACATAGATTCTGACCTTGAGAAAGTTATTTTCCTCACTTAGTCACTATTTCTCTCATCTGTAAACTAAAGCTATTAAAATTTACATCATGGCCTTGTAAAAATGAAATATGGTATGGCAAGTAGAACACATAGCATTTAGTAGGAAGGTCCATTAAAGTTGGCTGCTTTGGTGGCAATAGTAGAATAAGTAGCAATAATAGCAAAAACCATCATCAAGCACCCAAACCTCAGTTATGAATTCTTTATTATGAATGCCCAGGCTTGCAAGACATTCCTTTCTCCCCAAATTGCTTAGATAGGGATGCAGAAGATAGGATGTAAGCATGTTGGTGTAGTAAAGGGTAAAATGTCGACAGATATGCCTACTCCCATGTGCACTTGAATTTGGGTAGGCCCACAGTAGATTCCCTGGTATTTGTGATTGAGAATATGGTGAAGTTGGAAAAACACATGTTTTGGTACCAGATGCCTCTGGGTTCAAATATAGCCTCTGAAACTTATTAGTTGTATTAGGTTATTCTGAGCCTTCATTTACTCATTTAAAAAATGAGAATATCTAGCTCATTGGGTCATTGTCAGCATTAAGTGAGATAATGTACATAAGGCCCCAAATACAGTTTCTGGCACCTAGAAAGTGTTTATCATATATTAATGCCCTTTCTTTCTTTGCTCCCATCTGAATCATTCAGAGAAACTCTAATAACATACAGTGATTTGAAAAGAACTCCAGGGTTGACTTTATGATTCATAATACAGGAGAGGCAAATTATGACCCTTTTTAATGTGCAATCATTTGCCAAAAAGGGGGAAATAACTTGTATGCTCTAATTTCTATGTTGTTTATGCTCTACCTCCAAGTAGTACTTAAAATACACAGTATTCAAGTAAATCTAGAAAAGTTATCCAAAGCAGAAATGTAGCACAGATGGATTTTTAACTGTTATTTATATAAGAAAAGACTTAGAGATGAAAGGAAACTTAGTGCTTAAACGGGCTAAATGTACATCCAATGTGGAAATCCCATCTAGAACACCCTTTAGAACCACAATGCCACTGGATTGCCTGGATTCAAATCCTAACTCTGCCCCTAATTAGCTGTAACCCTGGGCAACAAGCATTCTGACTCTGTCTCTTCACCTCCAAAGCAGGAATAATTATAATACCCGATTTACAGGGTTGTTGTGAAGATTTTAAAAGTTAATATGTGCAAAGTGCTTAGAAAAGTGCCTGAAAATAACTAAATGTAAGTGGTCACTGTTATTTTTAAGTGATCTTTGAATTGAGCTTGAAACTTCAGAGATGGGAACCTCAAGTACTCCAGGACAGGCTTTCCATTGTTGGGCAGCACAGGTTCTGCCCTCTGGGACAAAATAAAGCAAAGCTACTCTTTTCCAGCTAGGTAGATCTCTTGATACTAGTGGGCAGCTAAAGCCTCACTCTGTGTGTGCATTTCATTGTAAAAGTTCTCTAAACCCTCCATTCCCTGGCTAACTGCTACCAATTTATGGGGATCTTTCTGGAGTGTGCCGTGCAGAATTAACCCAGTGAGCCAGGGCTGAGTAAAATGGGACTAGGGTTTTCACTAAAAAGGAGTGACCTTCTATATTTAGCAACACAACATATGTGTTAATATTTTTCTATGCAATATTATAAAATCAAGCTTATTTGATACTAAATATAGATCTTTATCTTGGAGTTTACCTTTTTAGTTTAATTCCAATGTTCTGTCTATTTTAGCCTACTAATAGTACGTTGAATTCTATTTTTCCCAGTTTTGTTTCATCTACAAAGTTACAAATCAAACAAGAAGCTTTTATCCATGTTTTTATTCAACATGCTGAAAGAAGCATGTTCCTAAACTGTTGATAGTAAGAGTAGAATATTGCTCCATCTAATTGGGTTGAATAGAATGAGGGTTTTAATCATATTTTGGGCCTAACTTACCCAGGAATGATGTGTCCTGGAGTGATATAACTTTTGCAAGCCTCTAAGAAAGACCATTAATCAACAGCAAAATCAATCGATCAATCAATCACCATGAGGGAAAATCCTGGAGGAATAAACACCCAATCTAAAACCCACACTTAGTTAGAAATGACCAATATTGGATATGCTATAATGAAAAATTTTATTGGAAGAAGATGTTTGGATTCCTGAACAGGATAGAAAAATTGGTACAGAAAGGAATAACTGTATGCATTTAGTAGAAACTTTAGTTATGTCATCACTTACTGGATTCTACTAACAAAAGCAGGACTTCTTTCCTAGAAACCTTAGAGCATAAAAGTGTTTTTCCTGAGCTCAGTGGGAAAGCTTTTAGTCTTTCCCCATAGAGTACAATGCTAGCTGAAGGTATTTCATACATGCACTTTACCATATTGAGAAAGTTTCCTTCTATTCCTATATGTGGAGTATTTTTATCAAGAAAGGGTACTGTATTTTGTCAAATGCTTTTTCTGCATCAGTTACGAGGATCATGTGATTTTTCTTCTTCAATTTATCAATGTCATTTATTACATTAATTGATTTTCTTGTGTTGAACCACCCTTGCATAATTGGGATAAAATCCACTTGATCACGGTGTATAATTCATTTTTTTTAAAATCAATTTTATTGATTCATATTAATAAAATACACAATTCATACAAAGTGTGCAATCATTGGTATTTGGTATAATCACATATTTATGTTATCACTTCAATCATTATTAGAAGTATTTTCATTATTTCAAAATAATAATAAACAAAAAAACAGACAAACAAACAAAGAACTTTCCTCACTTCTCAATCTCTCTATGTTTCCTCTGCTGCACATAGCTGCTATTTCTGGCTATTCTTACACAATTATTTATTTGCTTATTAAGCAGTTTTATTGAGATAGATTCACATACCATATGATCTATCCAAAGGGCATAATCAATGGCTTTTAGTATAATCAGGAGAACAGGATATCTATATCCAAAAGAAAGAAAGAAGACCCCTATCACAGCTTATACAAAAAATAACTCAAAATGGATCAAAGACCTAAATACGAAAGCAACACCTATAAAACTCCTAGAAGAAATGTAGGAAAGCATCTTCAAGAACTTGTGGTATGTGGTACTTTCTTAAACACCCAAAGCATGAGCAACAAAAGAATAAGTAGATAAATGGGACCTCCTCAAAATTCAACACTTTTGCACCTCAAAGGACTTTGTCAAAAGGGTGAAAAGGCTGCCGACTCAATGGGAGAAAATATCTGGCAATCACATGTCCAATAAGGGCTTAATATCCATGATATATAAAGAGATCATACAACTCAGCCATAAAAAAACAAAATTAAAAAATGGGCAAAAAACTTGAAAAGAGAACTGTCCAAAGAAGAAATATAAATGGTGAAGAAACACACGAAAAGATGTTCAACTTCACTAGTGATTAGGGAAATGCAAATCAAAACTACAACACAATATCATTTCACACCTATTAGACTGGCCGCTGTTAAAAAGTTGGAAAACGGTAAATGTTGGAGAGGATGTGGAGAGATAGGAACACGTATTCACTGTTGGTAGGAATGTAGAATGGTACAGCCACTGTGGAGGACTGTTTGGAAGTTCTTAAGGAATTTGAATATAGACTTGCCTTGGGACCCGGCAATACCATTGTTAGTTATATACCCAGACGAACTGAGGCCAGAGATATGAACAGAAATCTATACACTGATGTTCATAACAGCATTATTCACGATTACCAAAAGTTGGCAACAACCCAGGTGTCCATCAACTGATGAATGGATAAACACATTGTGATGTATACACATGATGGAATATTATGCAGCAGTAAGAAGAAATGAAGTTGTGAAACATATGACAACATGGATGAACCTGAAGGACATTATGTTGAGTGAAGCAAGCCAGACACAAAAGGACAAATACTGTGTGATTGCGCTATTATGAACAAACTATATTATGTAAACTCATGGAGTTAATAATTAGAATATAGGTCACCAGAAAATAGAAAGATATTAGAGAATGGAAAGCTGAAGTTTAATCTGTGCAGAATTGGTAAAAAGGTTGTTTGTAAAAATTTGGAAATGAATAGAAATCGTAAAAGCATATCATGGTGTTTGTAACTAGCAGTGCTATTGAATGGGAATAACATTAGTTGAAGGGGAAAGTCTAAGGTCATGTATTTACTAGAAGGAAAGCTATAAATTGTAACATGGTACTCTATGACAGTAAAACCTCATGTAAAGCACAAATATGAGTGATATTGCAAATATAAGACTATTTTTATGAAGTATAAAACATATACTAGAGAGAAGGAAAACGAATAGCACCTATGTATAGCAGGAGAAGCATAGAGAGATTGAGAGGTGATGAGTTTTGTTTGTTTGGTTTTTGCTTATTATTATTGGTATAATGAAAGTGCTATAAGAATTATTGAAATGATGAATGCACAAATATGTAATTACAGCAAATACCACTGATTGTATACTTTGGATGGATTTGTGCTTTATTAATATATACCAATAAAATTGATTTGTGAGAAAAATTGATTTGTTAGAAAAAAAATTGTTTTTTATCTCATGGAACAAATTTTCAGACGACATAATTTAAGCCTTCCATATATACAGACAACTAAAAGATGTAAAAGACATAGATATTTTGCCTTTTAATAGGTGCAAAATAAATAGATTCTTTTCCGTGAGGGATTTTCTTTAGAATAAAGGATAGGGACAGAAAACACAGAAATATAAATAAGGATATTAAATATCAACAAGAAGCCATGGGAGACAAAAAGACCTGAAAATGGGAAGAAAACCTAATATCATTGAGAGCTTATTGTGTGCTAGATGCTTTCCATATGTGGCTGCCTTTATTCTTCCTCAAGATTTCTCAGTGTAAATGATAACCCATTTTAATAGATGAGGAAACAGATGTTCACTGAGTTTAAGTAATTTGCGAAAGGTAATAAGAAGCAGAATGTGACTCAAACCAGGTTTATCTGCATCCACACCCTATGCTCTCTTATTTTAATGCATTGCCCTCTTGGGTTACAGTCTATTTGTAGAGAGTAGATATACTCAAATTCAGTAAAAACAACTTATGCTCAAAAAATTTCATAATTTATTGAAATTTTTTGTAGCAAAGATTAGTTTAGAAATTCAAAAGCAAAGAAAACCAAAGTCTAGAGATGTCAGAAAAGGTGGCTTCACAGAAAAGTTGGACCATACACTGAGCCTTGAAAGATGATATCCTGGTTTGAGTCTTTTGTGGACCCCAGAAATCCTGTTCTTAAAGTGAACCCATTCCTGTACCTATAAACCTAATGTATGTGGTGGGACATTTTGGTTAGATTCAGTTAAGGGACCTTTAGATTAGATCACTTTTGATTAGATCACTTCAGTTAAGAGCCTTTAATAGATTCCTTTGATTGAATAGAGTTCAGTTGGGAGGGTCTTTGATTGGAGTATTTCACTGAGATATGATCCAGGTTAAGTCTTGGCCCTTTTGCTGAAGTCCTATATAAATGGGAGAAATATGAAGAGACATACAGAGAAAGACAGTTGCCATTTTACCCTGCCATTTGAAGGAGGACTCCAGGATTGTCTACAGCTGCAGAAAGTCATAGAAACCCCAAGAGGCTGAAAGAGAGCCCAGAGGCTGGAATCAGTGTAGAAGATGAAGCAACGAGGCTCCCAAGAGCTAGGCCTATGAAACTGCTTGAAGCTGAAAGAGGAGGTGAGCGTGGAGGAGAAGGCAGAGAGAGAATGGCAGACCCTCCATTTTGCTTTGCCACGTGGAAGGAATCCAGGATCCAGCAGCCAACCTTTGGTAAGACAGCATAGCTGATGATGCCATGATCTGGATATTTTCACAGCCTGGGAACTGTAAGATTTTACCTCCAAATAAATTCCTATTATTAAGCCAACCCATTTCTGGTATCTTGCTCCCAGCAACTTTAGCAGACTAAAACAGATGGGTTGAGCTTGACTAGTGGTGGAAGAAGAAACATAAAACAGAGGCCATATTAGGAAAATACACAGAGCCATTTTATAGGAAAATTTGTTAAGACCTAGTGAGGAGTGCAAAGGATAGAAACAATGCAATTCCAAAATATGATGGTGGTACTCATGACAAGGGTCAAAGAAAGTAAGAGGAAAAGGTGGATTTAGGTGAAAGATGATAAATTTTACTTAGAATTGTAGAGTTTAATGTGGCAGTCAGTTATACAAATTAAAATCCCAGTGTAATAAATAAACTAAAACTTGTGAAAACATCAGGCTTAGAGTAGAAAGCTGAGAGGCACTTCAACATTGAGGTAATAATCAAAGGCAAGGATCTTATTGAGAAATCAAATAGGACAAGAGACAAGGTATTTGTGAAAATCCACAATTAATAATGAGGAGATCCAGTGAAATGTCAGCAGAAACCTAGGAAGAGACCCAAAATGATTTGGAATCATAAAAGCTAAAGTAGGAGAGGGTTTCAGGATACTAGGTGTAATAGACTGAATGAATGCCTTCAATTTTCCACCACTCCCTACATCCACACCTTTGTCATGGCTGCCTCATAGGTGGAAGTACTTCCTCGAACATAGACTTCTTGTTTGGCCATGTAACTTGCTTTGGCCAAGAGCATGTGGGAAGAAGTGATAGTGTGCCAGTGTGCTATTGTTTTTAAGCCTTAAGAAGTTTTGCACATTTCTGCATACCTTTTTGTGTCTCAGCCATTACTCTGAAGAAAACATGCACATCTTCATAACTGGTCATAGGAAAAGAATGAGAGAAATATGGAGAAGAACCCTCCTGGCTGACCTTAGCATAAAACAGCCACCTTAGCAGCCATAGCCTAAAGCAAGAGGCACCAACCAAATATCCAACATCAATCAGCCAAATCCCAACCATCCTGCAAAATATATAACTAATAATATATTTTTGTTGTCTTACATCACTGAGTTTGGGGTTGATTTGTTATGCTGTTATAGGTAGGCCATACGTCAGGATAGTTGACTTTGACAAATGATCCGGAGAAAAGACTATTGAATCTGGAAATGAGGCAGTTTCTAGAGAACTTTGTGGATGAATGAATGTTTCAGGAGAATATCAAGTGCAAAAACTAGGTTTCAAGGAATTAAGAACAGAAGAAAGGACCAGAAAATGCAGTCGTAAATGGAAATTAGCTGAGGAAACAAATTAGATTACTTGATAAGATTGCTTTAGGGGCTTTTGATCGCACTAGGTCAATGAGATTTGACTCAGATTTAGTCCCCAACACTTTGCTGCATCTATACATAGACTCACAGGGTCAGACAGAAGGAAAAAGGGGGAGCGAGCATATTTGATTCTGCAATATGAGAAAGAAGATTGCTTAAGCACAAAGACTCCAAGACACTGGACCCAAGGAGCAGCTCAAGAGAAGATGAGCCTTATATCTGATAATTTGCAGCTGCAATTGGGAAGAAAGTGGAGCAGCTGAGCCTGAGAGAGGAAGTCCAGAAGGGAAGGCAGAAACTAGGCAGAGATAGCCCACCACCTTGCTTCAACATGTGGCAGCTGACTTTGGTGGGAAAGCACCTCTTAGGGTGCCTTACGTTGGGCTTTTCATGGCCTTGGGACTGTAAGCTTTTACCCCAAATAAATACCCTTTAAAAAAGCCAACACGCTTCTGGTACTTTGCATTGGAAGCCCTTTGGCAAATTAAAACACCAAGGGAACATAATGGAAGAACTGAAGTTAGGCAGAGTCAGTAAGGCACATTTCACAGAGTGGGTGCTTTTTTCAGTGAAAACCCTCAGATTATGTAGATAGCAATTATGGGAATGTGAAAGAGTATCACACACTTGTCTCTGAAATGTCTATTTTCCTTACATCAAACAGGACTCTGCAGAGTCAAATTTCTAACAGAGAAAAGTATCCAAAGAGTTTAAATACAATTTTGTTTTGTTTTTGGTGAGAGAAGGAATTTGACATTCTACCTAAAAGTCATGCCTATAGCTTTGATATTTCAGGGTCTTTCTAAGCACCCAATCATGATGACACATGGGGAGATAAAAGATTTTGTGAGTCACCATGAGAGAGATCCCAGGTATGTTGGGAGAGAAGTATGATGAATTGATGCAGTTTGCTATTGCTGGACCACTCTAGAATAACAAGGGGCTGGTTGGTGTTATCTTAGTGTTTTGTTTCCCCAAGAATTCAGAGGTTTCCCTTTGTCAGACTAACTTCACAATACCCAGCCACATACATGAATGTATATCTGTTTGGAGGCCATTTGAAATGAAATAATAGGACTATGAAAATGCCCATAAGCACTTCATAGATGAGGATAATTCTATTTTTGAACCCTGGTTTGCAGTGGTGTGCCCCAAACTGTCTGAGACCAATGTGTCAGAGCTGTCTGAGCAAAATGGAATAGGAGCTGTCTCCTAAAGATCTATTCTTGGCAAGGCTGCTGCTGACTTGCCAGGAAAGGCAGTGATCTCCACAGCACTCATGCCATCATTGGCAAGTTGCCCTGCTTCATATCTTCTCTAATGGGGCATAATCAGGACAATATTTACTTTGCCTGCTCTGACTCCAGTGGGGTATTGTGATGGCTTTCCTAAGACAAAGCCCCCTCTCCTGCCCACCTGCCTCAGGCTGCACCTGGACTCTCAGTGAACAAGTTGAACCTGGATGCCTGGTACCACAGAGCACTTGTGAGATGGGAGCACATGTCAGGGAAAGGGATAGCATGGGAAAGTGGAGGGAAGCATCTTTGGGGTTTTCCAGCAAAAGGAAATATGCTTTATAATTTGAAGAGATAAGAATCCAGCAGTCCAGCATGTTCCCAGACAGTTCAAACATTTCCAGAGGTATATTTGAAGGTATTAGTTGAGGCAGAGAAGAATAATGTAGGGTGTATCTAGTGATGTTCACTCCATAAGTCGAATGGCCAGAAAAGCAAAGTGACCACAGGATTTGTTTAGTGAAGTCACTGGCCTACCAGTTAGACTGACTGGGTTTTATTGGTGCTATATCCATTTCCCAGTGTCTGCTTGTCACCCTTTTCTGCGTATTTCACTCAGAAAATCCAAAGCCCTGCTTCAGAGTCCCCAGCCAGGAAACTGATACCCTATGTTAAGATTTTAATTTGCTGTTGTAGTGTTTAAGATGGGTTATGATTGTCAGTAATAGACTACTTTTTTTTTTTTTTTTGCAACTAGTATTGTGCCAAAATTTATAAATGAAGAATCTGTGCTGGATATTGTTTGTTGAAAATCAGTACCATCCCTGGCCTTTAAGCTCTCCCTTGTATTTCTGGGATATGAAGCTCAGAAACCACAGTTCTTAGACTCCCTTGCCATTGAGGCCCAGTTAGATTGGGCCAATGAGAAGTACTTGTTTGAGATTTTGAGGACAGAAGAGGAAAGACTTTTTTCTAAGTGGCAGCTGCAAACCATTATGCCTGTATCAAAACATGGCAGACATAGCAGGGATTCTACTTGAGGTTTTCATGTATTCACCCACATCTCTACTCTACACTGAAGTCAGCTGAGAACACTGGTGATGGCTTCCTGAGGAGGATTGTGACAGTTTAAAATTATTTTATGAATCCCAAAAAGAGAAAGATCATGTTTGTGGGCTGGTCCACTCCTGTGAGTGTGAGAACATTTTCAATTGGACTACCCCATTGAAGCATGGCCCAGGTTGAGCTCCCACCCTCTTGCTGAGCTCAATAAAAAATGGAGACATACTGAAGAGAGCTCTGCCATTTTTGATACTGCCATGTGACAGAAAGGAGAAGCTCAAGCAGCTGAGGCTTTGGGGAGACAGGAGCCATTTGCCTGATAGCTTGCAGCTGAAATTGGGAAGAAAGTAGAGCAACTTAGCCTGAGAGAAGAGACCTGATAAGAGACAAGTCCTATGCCTGGTTGCCCTCAGCTGAGCTCCAGGATATGGTACAGCCCAGATGGAAGGCAGAGACCTGGCAGAGAGTGTCCACCATCTTGCTTCAACACATGGCAGCTGACTTTGGTGATAAAAAACCTATTATGGTGCCTTGGGTTGGGTTTTACATGGCCTTGGAACTGTGAAGTTTTACCCTAAATAAATGTCCTTTAATAAAAGCCAGCACATTTCTGGTACTTTGCATTGGCAACCCTTTGGCAAACTAAAACAAGGGCAGATGCAGGAAACTGATTAGGAGGCTATTACCATAGCCTAAGTGAAAGGATGGAGACTTGAATAGTAGCAGCAATGGAACTATGAGAAGTGGTCCCATTCTGGATACATTTTGAAGGCAGAGTTTAAATGATTTCCTGATTGATTCAATGTGTTGGGTGAGAGAAAATGAGGCAATGAGAATGATTCCTTGTTTCTTTCCCTGAGTAACTAAAAAGAATTGCCATTTACTGATTTGGGGAAGAATGCAATGGGGAAGAATGTGAAGAAACAGATTTGGTGGTGGGAAGATCAGGAATTCAAACTACGATTTTCAGTGTAGAGTTTGAAACACCTACTACCCACCCAAGTGGAGATATCTTATAGTCAGTGAAATATATGATTTTAGAGTTGAGAGTGAGAGCTAAACTAGAGAAATAAATGCAGTAGCAATCAGTGTAGATATGATATTTAAATCCATGGGATTTAATAAGATCACCAAGGTAGCAAGTGTAAAAAGAGAAAAAGTCCAAAATGAAGCCTCAAAGCATTCCAACACTTAGAGATTTGGGAAAAGAGAAAGAATCAACAGAGGAGACTAAGGAGAAACCAGTGAATGAGAAAAAATAAGACAGGCTTTCCAGAAACAGACTGAAGATCTTGGTCAAAAACGGAAGAAGCAGTTGTTTCAAATAAGGCTGCTAGTTCCTGTAGGGAGAATAGTGAGCTTGACCATGGGATTTATCAACATAGAGACCAACAGTACTTTGATAAGGGCAGTCTTCGTAAAGTCAAAAACCTGATTAGTGGATTGAGAGAGAATGGGGGTAGCGGAGGAAATTAAAGGCATGGAGTATAGATAATCCAGAGAAGTTTTGTTGAAATAAGATTAGAGAAAAAGTCATTTACTGGAGGAGAAATGAGAAGTCAAGAGAGTTTTTTTTCTCTTTTAAGATGGGAAAATTTACAACTAGCTTTATGCTGCTGTAGGTGAGGCAGAAGGGAAAGAAAAAGTCAATTATTAATTAATATATTTGAGAAGGTGATAAGAAAAGGCATCAAGTACACCTGGAGGCATTGGTCTTGTATATGACCACAGAAAACTCATCCATAGTTACAGGAGAGAAGGCAGAGAAGAAAGAAAACGATGGAGAGAAGTTGGTAAATGTAGTGTTAGAAAAACATAGGAATTATCTTCTGACTGCTTCTACCTCCCAGTGAAATAGAAAGCAAGGTCATCCAAGGAGTTTTGAAGATTTGAAGAAAGAAGAAAAGATGTGAAATAGTCTAAAAGAATGGGAGAATGAATGGACTAGGAAAAAGTAATAGGATTGCCAGGCAATGCGAAAGGTCCACTTCAGATAGTGGACATAAATTTAAGAAAAGATCAGTCAGCATGATTGTGTATTTTTCCCTGGTCCCATTCCACTACTTTGATGCAAGTATGGAATAAGGAGAGAGATAGATTTGTCCAGAGTTTCAGTTTTGACCCAAGAATAGGATGGGAAAGTAGTCAAGAGAATTAAGTTGCTATTCAAGGTATCAATTGTGATCATGGACCATGGAATCTAAGCCAGATAAAGAAAGAAGTGAGAACATGAGGAGGGAGGGACAGTAAAAAGGAAATAGGTTAAATGTATCATAGATTCCAGAAAGGGTTAGGAAATATTAAGGTTGAGATACTAAATGGAGCTAAATGGAAAGCTAGGAGATGGTGTTGGATGTTGGGATACTTGAAATTGAGATAATGGAGTGGTACCATTATTGGTAATGTCAAGGTTTAGAGGATATGGTCATGTGAATGAGTAAATAAGGTAGGGTAGATGACAAGGTCATCAGAAGAGAGGAGGTCAAGGAACAAGAGGCCAGGATATTGGAAGAATTGTCTTTGGGGATATTGACATCTTCAAGAATTATAACAGGCATAGTTATAATCTTAAAGGAATTGGGAGGAATGACTTTGTAGTCTATATATAACAGCAACAAGGAAGGTTAATGAAAGGCATAGTCTAATAGAATAAGATTCAGAGCTAGGGATCTTTAGAGAGAATGGATTCAGAAAGGTTTGGAAGGGAAACAAAGAGTAGGGAGAATACTTATTTCACTTCCATGCCTAGTGGTACAAGAGAAGTGGGAAAGAAAGTAGCCAATACTTGAGAGGGCTGTTGAGGAAGCAACATACTGAGGGGTAGAGCAAGTTTTCTGTAGGAGCAAAAGGGTGACAGGAATATCATTGAAATGTTTCAGGACTGGGGAGTGTATTAGTCTGCCAAAGGGGTGCTGATGCAAACTATCAGAAATCAGTTGGCTTTTATAAAGGGTATTTATTTGGGGTAAAAGCTTATAATTACAAGGTCCTACAAGGGGAAGAGGGATGAGTCTTGCCAGGAACATGCATAGCTCTGTTATTCCTCTTCACTCCTGCCAATGGCAGCATGGAGATTGGAAGAAGGGTGGCCATACTGGAACTTGGTCTTCACCTCTCCAGGACACTGAATGCTTGTTTCCCTAAAGCTATGTAAACTGGGAGTATAGCTGCAGTGTTGGTTGGGTTGTGCATGAGCCTGGGTAACTTGAAGAATCAAAGAAGTAGGTTGAAGGAGGATTTTCTTCCTTTCGTAATTCAGGGTACCTGTTTTACACTACTGAATGGTGATAGTTTTCATTATACTGTCCAAATCTTCACTTCTTCCTTTTTCCCAACTCGGTCATGTGGCTTTGCAATTCCTTTCTCAAAGAAGGAGTTCACTTCCTTGCCCCGTGGCCTGAGCTTGGCTAAGCATCTACCTTTGGCCAGTGGATTTTAACAGAGTGACACAAGCAGAGATTTGAATGTGCTTGTGCAGTTAGGATTGCTTCCTGCACTTCTACCACTGTTGTAAGAAAAACATGCTCCAGGTAGCCTGTTTGCACAGGAAGGATGAAAGACATGCAAAGTAGACCTAGACCCAATTTGCAGCTGGACCTTAGTCCATCTGATATAGACTAGACTGCTTTTTGCCAAACCTCAGATGTTTGAATTAAGATAAATAACTTGGCTTGTTACAAAGCATTTTTGTAGCAATAACTGACTGATACATGAATCAAAAAGTAGAGCTGGCCTCAAATAGGTGTAACATGGGGACATTTTTGGGACATTGGAATTGACCTGCATGACATTGCAATGGCGGATACAAGCCATCATACATTTTGGCATAACTTATAAAATTGTGCGGGGCAGAGTATAAACTATAATGTAAATTATAGTCCTGGTTAGTAGCAATGCTTCAATATGTATTCATCAATTGTGACAAGTGTACCACAATGATGAAAAATGTTGCTCATGTGGGAAGGTTTGGGAGGGGGAAGGGGTGGGTCATATGGGAATCCCCTGTATTTTTATGTAACATTTATGTAATCTAAAGTTTCTTTAAAAATAAAAAAATTAAATAAAGAAAAAAAATACTGTGCAGATAACTAGTCCTTGACATTCTTTTTGCCTTTCTCTGTTTTTTTTTTTTTTCTTTTACTAAGCATGTATTGCCTTTATAATAAGGAAAAAAACAAAGAAGATTTAATTTAAAATAATAGAGCATAGAAAACATATATACAGTATTCTATCTTCAAAAGCCACACTGAACCCTGCTCCTCTTTGGCCAACTACTCTTCAGGCATAATCTATTGGCTTCTTGATTTTTGTTTTAAATTTCCAGGTTTTGCTATTCTAGGAAAATGACATACAAGATAATTATGAGAGAATTATACATCCAGCCCTTACCAGAATTTTCTGCAAATTGTAAAATAAAGGTTGAGTTTCCCAGACGGTTACAAAATAAGGCTGTATTTAAGGAGAGGCAAGAAAATAAAAAATAACTTGCTGATGAAGACCTCAAGCTAAAGAGTCACTCTTCCTTCAGAGTAGCTCATTTAAGTTCTTAAGGACTATACACAAATACTATGCTTAAGACTTGTCAGAGCCCAGAGACTCTAGCACAAAAACAAAGCCTCCTTCAGGTTAGAGGCACAAAATGAAAGCAGCTGAAAGCCAAATGGAGATTGCAGGAAAATAAGTAGGGAAGGGAAAGAAAGAGAAGGAATGAGAAAAAAGGATTAAAAAAGGTGAATTCAGACTGTCCCAGATAATACTTAGGTGCTGTTATGAGAAAAATAAATAAACCCTTAACAAAATTTGGGAAACAAATACTATTCTACTAGATACTATTTTCTACTAAATAGTAGAAAACTTTTATCAGAAGGAAAGGTGGTCCAGATAACTGTGCCTGTTCAAATATCCTGACTAACTCAACTTAATTTGGATGAATTCACTAAGTCCCTGTGTCAGGTAGAAAGATAGAGAAGAAATAGCACTTGTCTCTACAAAGGTTTCTTGACTATTCCATGATGGCCTTAATTTAGTGTTAATGGTTTAATTTCGGTTGTGCTTCCTTCCCCCTTAAATAGCACTTAGTGTAATTGATGCCAGGTTAATCACTGTGCCAGCCAAGGGAAGTGTCAATGGGGCAGGAACCACATGCTGTTTTACCTGTGCTTAAAGAGGAAAATGTCACGCCTCTCTGAAAAAACAATGCTGCCTGAAAAATGGTCCTGAGTTTCAAATGAGATCATTGAGGAAAATAAAGCATGAAGCACAGAATGAGAAAGAGATAAAATTCACCACGATATGAGTTCAGGTGAATTTAAGGTGATTATTTTTCCTTCTTTACATTATTAAGTAGTGTCCAAAATTATAACAAAAGGTATACATAATTTTTATAATTATTGATAAGATAATATTATGTAAAAAATCTAGGGAAAATATTCCCAATTTAATCCATTGTGAATACATTGGACTAAGACTACAAATGCACTCTAAAATGTTAACAGTGGATATCTCTGAATAGTGGGATTGTTGCTCATTTTTATCCTTCTCCCCTTTGCTTTTTATTAATTTCTAAATTTTTGGCAGTATTACTTTTGTAATTAAAACAAAGTAGGTTAGTTTTCTAAAAATTTACACCATCCTGACTATATAATAGCTAAGCATTTCATTAGTTTGTTTACATTGGGTTTATTTTAAACAGGTCTCATCTATTAATCCTGGTATCATACCAATATGAGGGGGAAAGTTTTTATTTGAGGGAGGTATAGGAAGTGCACCAGCTTTTAGAAGAAGTTTTTCTTTCCCATCCTTCTTCTAAGATTTCCCCATCACTAGTTGAAACAGAGCAGGCATGAACTTCTGCACCCCTGGGCATACACTGATCTCAATCAGGGCTAGAGTAGACCTTGGAAGTTATCCAGCACCACCCTCTTTCACAGTAGAGGAGACAGAGGGCCGGAGAGAGGCTGGGATTTGCTCGAGGACACACTATGTTGGTGACATAGTGACAAGCCAGGTCTAGAATCCCTTAGAGAACTTTTATCCTTTACTTTTTTACTTGTGCATGCTGCTTATTCTTTGGCCTCAGGAATAGAGTAGACCTACAATAAAGGAATGTGGAATGAGTAAGTAAAAAAACTAAAAAATGATTTGAACATCCATGATCACTACTTTCCATGGGGAAAAAAAAGGCTGTGGAAATAAACATCAATTCCTTTTGCTCAACTTGATAGGAGAAAAGAAAAGGCAGAGACAGAGAAAGCTACTAAAAGTAGAAACATCTACCATTATCCGTGGCACATATTGGTGCCAGGTGCCAGGGCCTGTCCCTGGAGAGGCAATCAAAATGCCTGTGATGATAGAAGGCATACAGAGGCCTGCAGAAGTCCTTCTCTGGGTTTAAGTGGAATTTGGGGGATATATAAGAGTAAAGAGAAAACCTGGTTCAGTGGCTGCAAGGGAGCTTCTATAAGGAATTGATGGAGGTGCCTCCAGAGCCCAATAGCATCTCCCTCAGCTCATAGAAAACCAAAGTGGCCAACACATGACAAACTTCAGGGAATAAAGGGAGATTTATATGCATCCCAGGGGCAGTAAAAAGAACAGAAAAAACATTTAGCCTCAAAAGTAGGGACAGTTTTAGAATCAAAGAGAACGTTTTCAGGATTTAGTGAAGCTTACCAATAACAATGCACAGGCTTCTTGAAGAACAGGATCTACATAAAAAGCAGGGTATAAAAAGCAAATCTATTAGATTCTCCTCCATAGCTTGGCTTCCTCGGAGAGGCACAGTCATGTCATACGCCTCTGTTACCTGCACCACTCAGAAATGGTGGCTGCCAGAGTTGACAGAAAATTCTCCATCATCCCCATTGAGAAAGACTCCGCTCCCAGGCTTCAAATTTTTCCATCTAGAAATGCTTTTGCTGAAGATTCCAAATGGTCTTTTTGGCCTCAGTCTTTGGCCCAGGTGAACTATAATGCAAACATTGTAACAATGGTATACCAGGTTTCTTTTCTTTTAACTTTTTTCTTTCTCAATTCTGAGATTCAGGGTTTGAATTTTCTTTATGAGATGAGAACACAAAAGATCACAGAAGAATAGTGTGACATCACTGCCCTGTGAATCATGGTGGCAATAGGCAAAAGACATGTGTCTTATTTTCACAGAGCTTCAACCTACTTAGATGCCTCCCTTGTTGGAAGATAGACTCCTCTTCTCAAGGTAATCTCCATTTATTTTCATTTACTAAAACCATTAATTAAACCTGTTTGTTAAGTAAGATGGCTTTCCAGATAGGGTTTTCCAGGCTGGAAGAAAATTTATCATGGGCTTTCACCTTTAGAAAAGGGACTTGCACACAAAAGTTGCTTAATATTAATTCATTAAACAAATAACCTGTGGCAGTCAGAATAATGGTCCCCCAAAGTGCCCACATCCTAATCTCAGGATTAGGATCTTAATAGGGAAAAGGGGACTTTGCAGATGTGATTAATTTCAGGACCTAGAGATTGGGAGGTTACCCTGGATTTTCCAGGTCAGCCCAATAAAATCTCAAGGATCATTACAAGGGCAAGATGGAGGAAGTTAGTTCAGAGTTAGAGAGATTTGAAGGTGTTACACTGCTGGCTTTGGAGATGGAGAAAAGGACCATGAGCCAAGGATCATAGGTAGCCTGTGGAAGCTGGAGAAGGCAAGGAAATGGATTCTCCCCTAAAGTCCAGAAGGAATGCAGCCCTGCCTGTACTTTGATTTTGGCCCCGTAAGATACATTTCAGAATTCTGACATCTAGAACTATAAGATACTAAATTTGTGTTGCTTTAAGCTACTATGTTTGTGCTAATTTGTTAGAGCAGCAACAGGAAACGAATATATAATCCAAGTGAAAAGAAACAATTGAGAATTACCTATCAATTTTCTATCTCTCACCCCTTTCTTTGAAGAGATGATTAATAGACAGAAAATACAACACCAGACATCCTATTGTGGACTCTTCAACTAGACTCTTGCAACAAAACCTTACCACAGTAATCTATTGGAACGAGCCCACCGGACTGTGTGTACTCCATCGCATTTACCAAAATGAATTTCACAAAGCTATATGCAATCAGAACAATTGGTTCTAAATTATAGGGTGTTTTGCTCTGAAAATTAACTCCATGGTCTCCTTTTCCTTCCAGATTATAACAAATTCAAATACTTCAGTAGCACATGAAACAAAGGCATTGCCTAATGTGTAATTTGGGAGGGGGTTTAATGATACATCTGTCTGTTTTGACAAAGCACAGCCTTGGAGTATCTATTTAAAAACAAAATCAGCAGATTGGCAGTGACTAAAATTGAAAGGATATAAAAAAGTTTAGGGAAAAAAGCATTAAAGTCTAATAGCTCTTGGTTTAGGTGCCAGCTTTATAGTAAATATTTCTAGCACTAAATTTCTCTCCTGAAATCTCAACATTACCTATTGCAAAAAAAAAAAAAAAAAAATCACCATGAAACACAAGCAAAAAAAAAAAAAAATCTTTTTTAAATAATAAAGGTTAGGCAGTGAGTCCATCTGGGATACAGTAAGACCAGGTATGCATAATATTTCAATGTATTTTAATGTAAATTTCTGGGCATTATCTAGCAAAACACTAAGGTGGGAAAATATGCTATTACATTGTATAAATAGTCTTGAAATCTTTTTGATACTACACTAATGTTATTTTGCCTGAACAATTTAAAAAGGGATTTTGGAAGTTTGCAAGTTTAGGATATTCTAAATGCTTTCTGGAAATATACTAAATAGCCATATAATGTATTTACATCTGTTCTCAAAATCTCTACCCTTAGTTTACCCCTTAAAGAAATATGCAATGACAACCAGAGACAGCTGATATCAGAACAAACTTAAGTATAGTTAACCACTTCAGGAATTACTAGTGACTGACTGACACTTCTAAGAACTCTGAGGGTAAATGTGCAGCAGCCCAGGATCCAAAACCCCATCCTACCAGCTTCTGAGACCCAGCGGCAGACCTCAGTTTCCTCCTGTAATTAATTTTTCTCCACCTTCTGCCTCCAATTACTCGATGTCTCCCTAGGTCCTTTTTCCTTTCCCCGACTTATCTCACTGAGAAAGGACTGAATTTGTTGAAGATTTGTACAAATCTAGTCCTTATCTTACATATCTTTTATCTGGTGTCAACCTGAGGATATACATTCTCCTGCACAAGGTCTTTATACTGTGGTGAAACCTGAGACTCAGTAATTCTCCCAAGAACTACTAATGGGGACTTCAAAATAAACAGCTCAAGATGATAAGTGGCATGGCATAGGACTGTGCAATGTTGACCTTTAAAACAGATATTATTACAACTTCCTCCTTAGAATATAGTTGCCCAAAACCACCCAAAGAAGAGAATAGAGGCCAAAAAAGGAGGTAAAGGAAATAATATATTTACTCATTTATCCATCCAATATTTATTAAATACCTAGTCAGTTCCATGTTTTATGCTAAATGATAGAAACACATACATTAGTAGTTCAAATGGTCATGGTTGTGGCCCATTTCATCGTGATCTAAAATGATTGCTAGAGATCTAGCCATCACATACACATCCAGACAGAAGAATGTAAGGCGGGATAAAGAAAAGCATGTCTCCTCCCTTTAGGGGAGGAGTTGTTTAACGATCACTTAAATCTCATTGCTCAAAACAGTCACAGTCACACTGAGCTACAAGGGAGCTGGGGAATATAGATTTTTATCTATGTGGTCTACACCCAGCTCAAAATCAGGGTTCTTATTTCTAAGGAAGAAGAAGGAATGGATATTGGAAATCAACTAGGATATTCTGGCATAGTATCTTTATTTCTTTTGTATTCAATAGCATATAGCTTGATGTCAAGCATAGAAAATATTCAATTTAATTTCTATCAGAATCAAGGGTGACAATATAAGAAACAGCTTTGTAATTCTAAAAGGTGTTATAGGACAGGACCAAGGTCAATCAAATCATATATTGACTTCTTTTCTGCAAAATTAATATTTATTTCAATATCATTTATTTGGTTGCCAAATTTTGTAGAATTATCTTAACAAACAATTTTCTTTTAAAAATATTTAGGTATCTCTCTTTTGTAAAATATCTCTCCTTAGTGATTTCTTTCTGGAATTCATTGCATACTCTTCTTATTTATTAAAATGATTAAAAAATTCAGGGAGTTTTCTAGTTAGTTGGGAATATGAGATTTTTAAAATAAGAAATATTTAAAGATTAGGAAACTATAAATGTTAAAGAATGGTGCAAGTAAATATTATAAGATGAAAAATAAAGAGAAGTAAGCATGGATAAAGATGATGGAGGGCAGACCTACTGAGAGCTTGAAACTGAACTGAGTTACAAAAGATATGTGGGATTTCATTTTATTATTATAAAAACAATATAACATATTGCTACTGGGAATGTAAAATGGTATGGCGACTCTGAAGAAGAATTACACTTTCTTACAAAACTAAACAAGTGTTTACCATAAAACCCAGCACTTGTACTCTTAGACATTTATCCCAGAGAAATGAAAACTTATCTTCACTCCAAAACCTGTGCACAAATGTTCATAAAGTTTTATTCAAAATAGCCCCAAATTGGAAATAAGCAATGCATGAATGATTAGACAAACTGTGATACATCTATACCACAGAATACAACTTGGGTAGATCTCAAAGGGATTATGCTGAGTTAAAAAATTAAAAAAAAAAGCCACCTCAAAAGGTTACATGCTGTATGGTTCTATTTATATAGCATTCTTGTCATGACAAAATAGAGATGGAGACCATATTAGTGGTTGCCAGTGTTTAGGGCATCTGGGGAGAGAGGGGGTGGCTGTAGCTATAAAAGGGTAGCATAAGGGATCCTGATGATGGAACTATTTTGTGTCTTGAATATGGTGGTGGTTACATAAATCTATACATGTAATAAAATTGTATAAAACTGAATACACACAACACACCACACAAAATGGTGCATTAAAAACTGGTGAAATCTGAATAAGGTCAATGAATTGTATTAATGTCACTTTCCTGGTTGTGACGTTGTACTATGTTTTTTCAAGATTTTACCATTGGGTAAAACTGAGTGAAGGATGTAAAGAACTTTCTGTATAATTTCTCCTAAATGAAGGTGAAGCTATAATTATCTCAAAACAAAATGTTAATAAAAATATTATAACATAATACTAAGCAAGAAAGAGGAAATTATAATTATAATAAATATTAAATAAATATTTATATTTTAAAATATAATAAAATTATAATAAATTATCATGCCATCACACTATTACAATAATGGCTATTTCTTTCATTCTTATGGGTAGTAGCTAAATAAACACAAATAGGATGGAGATTTGTCCTGTTTTGACAGAACTGCTAACACAAATACCACACGATGGGTTGCCTTAAACAGCAAGCAATTGTTGTCTCACAGTTTTGATCAAGATGTCAGTAAGGTGGGGGCGATGGTTGGGCGTCCGTCTGCCATATGGAGGGACCTGGGTTCGATCCCCGGGACCTCCCGGTAAAATAAAAAATATATATATATAAAAGGCGCATGGGTTGACAGGCTCTGTGTGCCGGTGAGCCGCCAGGCCCCGGGAGCCATGCAGCAAGATGATGACGTAACAGTGGAGAGACAAGATGAGATGCTCTGAAAGCTCCGAAAACCAGGAACCGAAGTGGCGCAGGTGGCAGAACACCTCTCTCCTACATCGGAGGTCTCCAGGATCGAATCCTGGTGAAGACTGGAGGAGGAGGATGGGAGGAGATGGCAGGAGACAGACACAGAGAATTGCCCAGGGAATGGACACACACAAAAAACAGCAAAATGGGGAAGGGGGCGTTTAAAATGGATTAAGTAAATAAATAAATCTTAAAAAAAAAAAAAAAAGATGTCAGTAAGGCCATGCTCTCTCTCAGAGCCAGTAGTGTTCTGGTGATGACAAGGTCCTTGGTCTCTTCCTGTGGCTTTCTCTGACTACTGGCTTCTCTGTCTTCTTGCTTCTCTGACTGCATCCAAAAGTCCCATCTTTATAAGGCCTCTAATAATCAGATTAAGACAAGACACACCCTGATTCAGTTTAGCCACATCTTAGCTAATAATAACATCTTCAAAAGGTCATATTTACAAATGAGTTCACACTCACAGGAAAGAGGGTTAAGATTAAGAATATGTTTTGTGGGGTGTATGATTCAATCCCCAACAGGGATTTTTGGGAATATCTCAAATAACAATATAAATATGAAATAAGAGAAGAAAATAGCATCGAACTGTACTGCTGACTCAATTTCCTTTCTTACCCATCCTTCTCCAAATTTAAAGAATATGCCATCCTACCTATATCATCCTTGGCTCTCCTGAGAGGAATAGTATTAAGATACATAGCTACAATATCAGACTACCATTTAGATCAGAATGCTATGCAAACGTAGTGTTTTTCTCCCTTCCTTCTCTTAATTTTTTAAGATACAGTGGCAATATGTAAACTCTATAGCAAAGAATCCCAGTATCTTGACCTGCTATTGTGATGGAATGTAATATTTCAGACCTCAGAATGGCATTGAAGTGTGTTTTCTGTCTGATGAAATACAAACCCATACATTAATTTGTCTTTTTGGTTGTCAGTAAGAATTATGGGGTTTGGTTTTTTTTTTTAATTTTATGTACAGTAGGCACCCCCCCACACACACATCGAAAACATATGCATATTTTAAGAATGTAAGTTACAGAGAAATAACGTAAAACTTACTGATGAAACATACCCATAAATTTGATATTTGAATGCTTTCTCCTGGTAGCCCCTGGTAACATCTAAAAGCCACATCTTAATTTTAGACTAAGAGTAAAAGGTTTATGACCATGTTATTCATGCAAATACATATTGCTGTGAAATACCACCCTGGCGAGGCCGTCTTATTATCTGGATGATTTCATTGAGGACACAGATCTGACAGATAAATTAGCTGCTTTTTCACATAACAGGGACCTTCAGAGAAGACCAAAATCTATAATTCAGCTTCTGTTCATCACCGGTCAAGCAAATCAGCCCTGATCAGAATGGGTAATAAACAAATGCTGATGCAAACAGCAGGGACTGGTCTCTATTTCTGAAATCACCTCTTTCTAGAAGGGCATTCAAGTTAGATAGATGTAATTATATGTCTCAGATGTTCATATGACCCAACCAGGTATTATGTTGGTAATGTTAATTACATTATCTATCCTTTTAGCTATTTTTCATGCTATTTTTTTCTAAGCAAAGAGTTTATAATTTTAGATCAAAAGAAAGTACTTAGTGTTAACTGACCATCAATGTGTTGTTCAATGTGGATTTCATGTAGTAAATTTAATAAATACACATATTTTTTATTTCTATTTTTTTTTTAATTTTTAAAAATTTATTTTTGTTTTTTCTTAGATGCATATATTTTAAAAGTAAACAACTAGAGAAAAAGAAAAGTAAATTCAGATATTAGATCATTTGCCTGTCTGTGCTTCTTAGTGTGGAATAGTTGAAAGAGTATAAACTTAGGATCAGACACATGTTCATATGTCTGCTCTCTTTCTTGGTTAACTGTGCAGTCTTGGGCAAGTTACTTCACCTCTCTGAACCTCACCTCTCTGAATCTATTTCCTCATTTGTAAAATAGAGTTAAGATAAACTACCCCTCAAGGTTTTGTAAGAATTGGTCCAATAACTGACACACAGTAGGTCCTCAATAAATGTTCATTCTAGTCCCTTGTGATTTTCTTGGATAGTAAAGTAGAATCATTGAACTGGAACAACAGTTCAATTCAAGACGTGTGTGTGTGTGTGTGTGTGTGTGTGTAGTGGATAAAAGCACAGATTCTGGAGCCAGCTCTACTGCTTTCTACTTGTATAGCCTTGGATAAATTGTTGAATCTCTATATGCATCAGTGTTCTCATCTGTAAAATGTGGACAATAATTGTTTAACTGCCTCATAAAGATTAATTAATTTAATGTAAATATAAAGCACTCAGCAATGCCTGGCACTTTGCAAGCGCTAGATAAGTGTTCCTGTCTTATTATCACTGTGTATTGTTTGAAAACATATACTTCCTGGCTTGTGTCCATTAATAGTCAGCTATTATTAAAGACCTTATTTTATTTCCTATTGCTCATTTAATCAACGATTTCTCCTTCCACTGTTTTATATTAGAAATAACTGGGTAAATCTGGCTCTCTCCCTTCCTGCCCCATCAAGTCTTCCGGGGCAAAATTACACTTCAAATGATGGTATCAATGATCTTTATGAGTTTCTCTCATAAAAGATGCTCTAAGGTTCTATTAAATGCTTGAAAGAAAGCAGGGTTTTTTTTTCCTGGTAAATCTACTCTCAAGATTTACCAGAAAGATTATCCTAGATAATCTCTAGGATTCCTTTGTGCATTAAAATTCTGCGAGGAAATTATCCTTTTCCACTCTTGAAGATGGTTAGGGAGAAAGAAACAAGCTTATATAAATTTCTATGGGAAACAAATTAATAATAAAAATGGAACTAATACTTCCTTACTCCCTTCTCTTCTCTGGTGATGAATGCAATAACAGATTTCAAGGCTATTCTAGCACAATAGCTTAAAAAATTCCTTTAGGTTTTTGACTCTCTATCATCAGGGTTCTTTAGAGAAACAGAACCAATAGGACACACACACACAAAGAGATTTATTACAATGAAATGACTCAAGAGATTGTTGGGGCTGGCATGTCCAAATTTGGAGGGCAGGCTGGAGGCTGGCGGCTGAAAGTTTGTAATTCTGGTGAGAGTAACGTAGAATTCATATTTTATTTTTTTAAAGTTTGAAATACTTTTAAACTTACAGTACAGTTACAAAAATAATACAAAGCTTATACAGAGAACTCCACCATAGCATATTCCCTCACATATCTGGATCCAGCAATATGAACATTTGCCACATTTGCTGTATCATTCTATCTATCTATCTATCTATATCTATCTATCTATCTATCTATCTATCTATCTATCTATCTATCTATCTATCTATCTATCTATCTTTCTTTCTTTCTATCTTTCTATCTTTCTATCTTTCTATCTATCTAGAAATTTATCTTTCTGTCTGTTGATCTATTTATAATCCATTTTCTGAAAACTTGAGTGTAGGTTGTATATGTCATGCTCCTTGGACACTTGATACTGCCATGTACATTTCCTAAGAACAAGGATATTCACTTATATAACCACCTTAAATGCAGTTATCAAGTTCAAGAAATTTAACATTGACATGAAGCTTATGGTCTATATTCCATTTTTTTCATATGTTCCAATAATGACTTTTTAAGCCTTTTCTCCTCTTGTTAGATCCTGTCCAGGATCTTATATTGATTTAATTGTAATTGTCTCTTTAGGTGCTTTCTTTTTGTTTGTTTAATTGTGGGAACATCTATACAACATAAACTTTCCCATCTCAACCACTCCTAAGCATACCATTCAATGGTGTAAATCACATTTGCAATGTTGCAGTGTGTGTAGTGGGTAAGAGCACTACATTCCATTACTAAAACTTTCCCATCTCCCCAAACATACACCCTACACCCATTATGCATTAAGTCCCGATTCCCCCTCACCCCTGACCCTGGCAAACTGTACTTTTTGCATCTATGAGTTTGCATATTCACTAATATTTTCTTTACAGTTACTACAGGGGTTAAATTTAACATCCTAAATCTATAACAATCTTGTTTTCTTGATACCAAATTAATTTCAACAGTATACACAAGACACAAGCTGTGCTACTGCACTCCTGCATCTTTCCACCTTTATGTAGTTCTTATCACAAATTACATGTATATACATTATGAGTCCAAAACCATTGATTTATCATTACACTTTTTGAAATTGCCTTTTAGATCCTATAGGAAGTAAAAAGTGGAGTTACCAATGAAAAATACAATTTATATTTACTCATGTCATTGCCCTTATTGGAGATCTTTATTTCTTCATGTGGCTCCAATCTATTGTCTACTACCCTTTCCTTTCAACCTGTAGAACTCTCTTTAGTATCTCTTGAGGGGCCTGTTTAGTGGTGATGAGTTCCCTCATTTTTGAAAGACAGTTTTGCCAGATATAGAATTCTTGGCTGGCAAAATTTTGCTTTCAGCACTTTAAATATGTCATCCCACTGGCTTCTTACCTCCATAGTACCAATGTGAGGTCAGCACTTAATCGTATTGAAGCTTCCATGTTCCTGGCATGTTGTTTCTCTCTTGCTGCTTTCAGGATCCTCTTTTTGTCCCTAGCATTCAATAGCTTGATTATAAAATGTCATGGTGTGGGTCTATTTAGATTTGACTTGTTTGGAGTTCAGTTGAACATCTCGGAAGTGTATATTCATTTCTTTCATTAAATGTGGGATGTTTTCAACCATTATTTCTGTGAATATTCTCTTTTCCTTCCTCTCTTCCTTCTCCTTCTGGGACTTCCACAATGAGTATATTGGTACACTTGATGGTGTCCCATAGGTTCCTCAAGTCCAGTTCACTTTTCTTCATTCTTTCTTCTTTCTTCTCCTCAGACTGAATGATTTCAATTGTCTTATCTTCAAGTTCACTGGTTCTTTCTTCTGCCCACTCTAGTCTGCTGTTAAGCCCCTCTAGGGGATTTTAAATTTCTGATACTGAGGTCATTAGCTCTGTTTGGTTCCTTTCCATAATTAAATGCTCTGAGGCCTCTGTTCCTTAATATTGTATCCATCTAGTGTTATTATAGAGATTTCCTTAAATGCCAGGAGCTAACAACAACAACAACAAAATGATGGAAAAAAGAAATCACCTTTCCCAGTCTTTTCAGATTAACTGATGTGAGTGCTCTCCTTCAGAATGTATCCATACAATGAATTTAGAAAATAGCTCTAGGCCAAAGTGTAGGGGTCTCCCTGATCCTTTCTGCATATGTATTCTCTCTTGGACATGCACACATGACCTTAGGAATCCCCTTGTTTTCACAGATATGAATGTTTCCTCTTCATACTGTGAGTTTTCTCACAGTCTCAGGCACTGCACTGTATGTCTGACAGCCAGTTATTCCTTGCCCCAGGCAGTCATGACTTCACTGTTCTCCCAGAGCATTCTGTAGGAAAATTCTCTGAGCCTCTTTCTACATGCAGGGCATGTTCTGGGATGGCAAGCCTGAAACCAGTGTCCTAGTTGAGTCCCTCGGGCTGCCACCAGATAGTCTGGGCCATATAAACATGCTTCCAATATGTGCACAAGGGTTGCTTTACTCTTTCTGGAGCCAGGACCAGGAACCTGTAGTGGAAGCACAGGCCAGTTCTGCAATGAGCCAGTGAGGGTATGGGAAAGGGACCAGCCAAGGTGCCATAAGATCCTACCCCTTTTAAGTTGCCTTTTCCTTGATTTGGTGCTCTTCCTGTTACTGAGATCCTTTAACTGTTTTCTGGAACTTTGAGAGAGATATTTCTGACAGTTCTTGCTGGTTGTTCAAAACTTCTGTGTGGGGATGGAGCCCTGAAGTTTTTCAGTCTGCCATTTTGATCCTTCCCAGCACCTTTTGAGCTGATGTTCATTCTTTAGTCCCTCAGGCTGGAAACTCAAAAGGAGTAGAGAGTGTAATCTGAGGAAGAAATCCTTCTGATCCCTGGAATGCTGAGTTCTTGCTCAAGCTGATTGGATGAGGCTCACCCACATTATGGAGAATGATCTCCTTTATTTAAGGTCAACTGATTGAAATCCCTACACAGTAACAACTAGGCCAGTGTTTGAGAAAACAACTGGATACCATAACCTAGCCAAATTCACACATAAAATTAATTATCACACATTCTTAGAAAACAGTATTTTTAAATTATATTAAATAAAAACTTCTAAAACCCAGAATAATAGTAATGATCTCCTTGACAGAGATAAAGGTGGCAGTGCTCTTAAACAGCAGGACAAATTTTGTGAGTGAATCCTCCATTGGAGGAATAGATTCACACTCTTCCTGAACACTTGTACTCTGCGTCCCTTTGAGCAGGTAATATGCTTTCAAGATGGCTGCCTTAGGCTAGAAACATGGGTTTTCTCCACATCCATGGCTCAAAACACAGCTTTCAGTTCAATCCATCATCAAGCTCCTGAGTTAGATGTGACAGTTCTGTGCTTTAATGACTAGCCATTAAATCAAATACAGCATATGCCAAAAAGGATGGGAGTGGAATTTGTCAGTTTTGGTTGGAATAACCTGACCTGGTTTGGGAAGGAGTCCCAGAGAAAACACCCAGTGATTCTCTAGGGATTCCTCAGGACAGTCAGTCATAAGCATAGTGACCATAAGGACAAGATGTGCCAGAACAGCTCCAATTTCATGCCTTTTTTCCTCAAAAGAAGCATTTTTGCTAAATATGGTTTAATTTTAATATTTAAAAGATTTTTCCAAGACAAATTGGGAAAAATTATCCCTATCCCACATGGTTTGAGGTAGGAAAATATAGCCTTTATAATATGGAATGAATAAGTCAGAGCTGGGTAATGTGGTCTAGAAGAGAAATGCTACTGAGCCACTAGGCCAAGCTGAGTGAGGAGGTCGTCAGGGTACAGTGATGCCTCACCCAACTAGAACCTGGGAAACAAAGGCAAGGAGTTAGAAAAGCCTGCCTGCAATGCTTTCCAACTGGGGCTGGTCAGCTGGAACAGAGGAAAAGGCAATATCCTGAAGCAAATTTTTAAAACTACATCTACACTGTGGCTTAGAAAACCAAAACCACATGTGGACACAGCCCCCAAAGACATCTGAGGCTTGCTTCCTTCCTTGTATGCCTGATTTCTCCATCTAGCCTTCTAGTCTCCTCCTCCTTACACAAAAAAAATATTCAAAGGAAGTTCTTCAAGGAAGTTACTCAAAGATATTTGTTTCAGAAGATACCCATTACTTTCAGAGTTTAGAATTATTTTCAGTCTTCCTGGATATGTCCTGAGTTTATTTGTACTTCCTTTACTGAGACATTCCACAACTTCTTGGGTTGGGGAGGGCCCAGTTCATTGGAGCAATCTGTATACTCCTCTCTGGAACTGTGGCAAGAATCATGAAGACACAATGGTCAAAGTTAGCTACTTAGTTCAGTTAAAAACATTTTTGCTACATAGGGATCATCTCAACAAAGACAATTTTATGCCATTATGATTGTCATTCTCAACCCCTTGATTCCCACCACCCCCCTTGAATATTAGAAAATATGAATGTGATGGTTAATTTTATGTGTTACTTGGTTAGATTATGGTGTCTAGTTGTTTGGTCAAACACTGGCCTAGATGTTACTTAAGGTATTTTGTAGATGTGATTAACATCTACAATCTGTTGACTTTAAGAAGATTGTCCTTGATAAAGTGGGCAGGCCTCATCCATCATTTGAAGGCCTTCAGAAATATTGCCTCAAGACTACACCCTCCGTTTCTGTTGGGTATTGACTCATGTGCCCACAAAAGACATGTTCAAATATTAATCCACATCCATGTGGGCATGAACCCATTTGTAAATAAGACCTTTAGAAGATGTTATTATTAGTTAAAGTATGGCCAAATTGAATCAGGGTGGGTTTTAATTTTTATTAGTGGAGGCTTTATAAAGAGATAAAACTTGGATTCAGTCAAAGAAGCTAGAAGTCATAGAAAGCCATAAGAAGAACCCAGAAGTCAGCAGAAATCAGAAGAGCTGACACAAAGAGGGAGGGATCACTATGTGATGGGAGGCAAATGCATGCCAAAGAACCCCAAAGACTGTGGCAAGCCAGCACCAGAACACTATAGGCTTCAGGGAGAAAACATGGCCTTGTCAATGCCTTGATTTTTGACACGTAGCCTCTCAAACCATGGGTCAATAAATTTCTGTTGTTAATCTAACACATTGTGTGGTATTTGTCATAGCAGCTGTATTAGTCAGCCAAAGGGGTGCTGATGCAAAGTACCAGAAATCTGTTGGCTTTTATAAAGGGTATTTATTTGGGGTAGAGCTTACAATCACAAGGTTATAAAGAGAAAGTTACTTCCCTCACAGAAGTCTATTGCCACATCTTGGAGCAAAATGGTAGGCAATGTCTGTGAGGGTTCAGCCTTCCTCTTCCTCTTAAGGCTCCATGGCCCCAGCTTCTTCTGACCTCAGCTGTAGGCTTGGATAAAGCTTGTCTCTCTCCCTCAGACTCGTTTCTTTCTGGCCTTTCTCAGCTGTTCAGGGCTCTGATCTCTTCAGCTGCAAACTGTCGGATGAACAGCTCAGCTCTCTCCCTGGGGCTCCAGCATCTAAAACTAAACTCTCTGTGTTCTTCTCCATGTATTTACTTCCCTGTCTTTTGATTGAGCCCTAATGAAATAAAAGCCTCAATCTTGATTTAATAAAGTAAACAGACCAGTTTACAAACACAATCCAGGATCTATTTTTGGAATTCATAAACAATACCAAACTGCCACAGCAGCCTTGGCAAACTTAGACAAGCATCTCCTCCTCTCTGAGTTTCCAGCCCGCCAAGCTGCCCTATGGAATTTGGATATGTCAGTCCCCATATAAGCCAATTCCTCAAAATAAATCTCCTCATATATATTTGTGCACATACATATATTCTGTTGGATCTGTTTCTCGGCAAAGTCCTGGCTAATATAATGAGTTACACACATAATCTAAGAATTTAGAAGGGCCTAATTTCTCAGGCAATGTCAAAGGAAACCTCACTGATGGATATTCATATTCTACTTGAATCTCTCCCCTATTAACTGCTGGAGGCAATTTATGCCCAACAGCTCCAATTGCTAAAAATGTTTATATTGAGCTAAACTCTAACTACTTATGTGTTTTTAATGCCATTTCTGCAACTATAAAAATAATGCATGTTTATTATAGAAAATCTGAGAAACACAGAAACATAAAAATAAAATAATGATGAATTTCACCTCATAGAGAAGTGCTGTTAAAATTTTAATGTATTTACTTCAGTCTTTATTTATACAACACACATGTACACACACAAGTACATACCATACCATTTTTAACATAATTGAGAGCACAGAATATAGTATTTTGAATCCTACTATTTTCTTTTAGTAATACATCATTAATATTTTCCCATGTTTTAAAATATTCTTTGAAAACATTTTAATAGCTACATGAAGTTTCATAGTTTAAATGTACCAATATTTATTAACTTTTCTCTACCAATGAGTTTTGGGAATGTTCCCAAATATTTGCTATTTTACATAATCAATAAACATCTTATACATGAATATTTGATTGCTTTACTACGTCCACAGAGTAGATTGCTAAATGGAAAATTATTGGATCAGAGAGGATAGACTTTCTTTTTAGAAAGATGTATCTGTTTACATTCCTTAGAGGTAGTATATGAGAGTATGATTTTATTATCCCATTTTTAGTACTAAATATTATAATTTAAAAATTTGTATTACTATAAGGAGGAAAAAAATGGGCACTTAATTGTTATTTTAAGCTTCACAGTATTGAAAAGGTTTTTCTTTTCCATTTAAAAATAAAGCACAATTGAGTATACGGCATATTTTCTTCAAAACATCTAAAGTTGGTCTAACCATTATAAACAGAACCATTTGGTGGCAACTATAATGTTTTCCTTGAAGGGTTTCAAGAAGAACTCTACAGCCTCTGGGGCTGTGCCTTACAGACCAACCTATCAGAGCACTGGTCGTGAAAAGAGGAGGAAGAAGTTCTTAAGCCTGGAGCAGCACTATTTTAGTTTGTTAAAAACAGCTGGGAGCATTATCCCAGAAACTGATTAGCTTTTATAATGGGAATTTATGAGCTTAACGATATATAGTTCTGTGGCCATGAAAGTGTCCAAGTCAAGGCATTATCAGGAGATGCTTTCTTTCCAAGCTGCAGCTGTGGGTGATCAGACACATGGTGGCTTTTGGTCATCTCTCCCCTCTCTTCCAGGCCTTGCTGCTTTCAGTTTCAGGATGCTCCATCTGTGGCTTTTCTCTCTCCCAATTTCATTGATTTCAACTTCTGGAGGCTTCTCTCTGTCTCTAGAGCTTTTTTCCTGTATCTGTGGTCTTTATTTCTCCATTTATAAAGGACGCTAGTAAGAGGATTAAGACCCACCTTGGGTCATGCAATCTAATCAAAGACCCTTAACTGAAGTAATTTAATCAAAAGCTTCCACTACAATATGTTTACATGCACAGGAATGGATTACCTTTAAGAACAGGATTTTCTGGGTTTCACAAAAACTTCAAACTGCCACAAGCACCATGAGAAGGGCAGGCCCTGATCTGAGCTGCTGCTTTAGCAGGAGGGTTTGGACACTGGAGAAGGTGCTGGAAGATAGAAAAGAATCTTGGGGGTTGTGGAAGATACTGAGGCAAACACTGTCTAATTGATTGTTTTGCTGAGGACATTCTTATTGAAAGGAAAACCTAGGGAGGATGCTGCTATGGGAAGAAATCATTAAATACCCTACAACAGTGGGTGTCAGATGGAGATGCTTGCTAGAAATGAAACAGTTCATGCCTACTCATTTGGTGAGGCAGCCTCTTGTCAAGAAGCAGACAGTGGAAAGATGTCCATTTAGGAAGGCAGAGCATATCATCCCGAGTATAAGGTAGGGGCTGTTGTCCAAGAAAACAGTCTTTGACATTGAGTAGTTCTTGAGTGATCCTTGGGGGGTTTCCCTTACCATGTAGGGCATGGAGAGGTAAGTACACTGTCTGCCCAAATGTGAAGTCTATATCAGGGTACTTCAACATGCAAAGGCAAGCCCCAGGCTGTGTTTCAGAGGAAGGACCAGTCAGGGTAAGGGGAACCCTGGAGGAGCTGAAGATCTAAATAGTTATCAAGTCAGATCCTTGGACCCAAGACATCCAAACAGGAGGCCAGTTACTAGAGTATGTGTGCAAGGGAAAGGCTGGGTGAGGATATCCTCAAGATCTATGGCACTGATTCCATAAATTCTTCTGAAGGGGTTGGATTAAGCCAAGGAAGGGATTGAGAGATCACCCCTACAGGGCCTGGTAGGCTGAGACATCAAGGAGCCAGGCTGGTTATCAGAGAAAACAAGGAGAGTACTCTTGAAAATATCACAAATGAAACTCAGAATATTGCTTTTCATGCTCACCATTCTAGTTCATGAAGAACTGAAAATTCTGAATGATGAATTGCGAGAGATTTACAAGTAAGAAAAAAAAATGTGTATTAGAAGAGGCTCAGTTAGGAATGAACAAAAACTGTAAATGTTAAAGTAGGCAAAGAGAATGAAATGAGAAAGCAAAATTAAGTGTGTTTTGATACGAGCAAGGGAGGACTAAGGGGCAGGAGAAGGATTTAGGGACACATTTTTTAAAAGCCAGCTAGTAAATCAACAGAATGAGATTAATGATGATTTTAAAATGGCTAAGGTATTGAACTGATTTTCTTAATCTATCTTTAATAAGAGTAATGGAACCAAGCAGCCATTTCAATTAGGTGGTAATGTAGAGTTTGCAAAAGAGTCCACAGCTGGTAAGAAAAATGTGGAGACTGTATAAATATGCAGCTCAGCAGGTCTTGAGATTCATCCTTGGAAGTGATGCCTCAAAAAATCCACATAATGCAGTGAAGAGGTCGGCAGAGTTGGGAGGAGTCAGGAGGAGTGGGGGTAAGAGGAAGAGAAGGCAGACAACTATGTAGCACAAATCCATGCAGTATACTGCGGGAGAGAGAGATTATTTGTCTCTCCCTCATTACAGTTCTAGGAAGTAGGCATTAAAATGTATACCACTCTAGAAAATACACATTAGGATAAAGTAGTTAGGAACGCAGGTAAGGAATTATAGGTGGTGGTCAGTATCATCATATTTTCCCATGTATCTTTAACACATTCAAAACAGTTTGCCAGATCACTAAAAAGGGCATTTTGGGGCAGAGTTAACATTTTTGAAGAGCATATGTAAGATTTTGTTCAGTCAAGCAAATATATGCTGGACACATATTACATTCCACATTTGTGCTGGGGAAATAAAAGGGAAGAGTGCAAAAATGCATTTTATCCAGCCCCTACCCTTATGGGGCTTATGGATTCATGGAAATACTAAAAACCAAACTAGAAAATAGTGCAAAATGTTGTAAGCCAAACTGTCAGCATGTGAAGTTCAGGTTCCAAGGGCCAGGTCAGAGAACAAAGGTGCTCATGTGGACTTTCAGCATCTGAGACGGCATCAAAAAAGTGGCACTTCAAATGGGCCTTAAAGATGAGAAGGATCTATGCAAGGATGAGAGTGTGGGCTTTCCTTGCAGAGGTTAAAATAAGAAGGTAGTGTGTGCTGGGGGGAATAATAAATAAGCTGACAGGAATAGAGAGCTCATCCTAGGAAGTGGGATGGAAAGAATGCCAAGCTGCAAAAGGTTAAGGTACTAGAAAAAAAGAACCAAATGTGATTTGGTCAGTAAGGCATTATTTTGGTGTTTTTGAGGAAGGGAATGGCATGAGATGAGTAAGCTTTTAGAAAGACAGGTTCCTTATCCCTGGGGAACAAATAAAATATTAGAGCATGGACAGATTGTTGGAAAGGTATGCCTTTAGAATAAATTCGGATCTGACCCCTTCCTCATAACTTTTCTTACCACGACCCTGGTCTAAGCCACCACAACCTCTCAACTTGAACTGGTCCCTTAACTGGAGTCCCTACTGCTGTTCTTGGCTCTTTATGGCCAATTCTTAACAATGCAGCCAGAGTGATCCTATTAAATTATAAGCAGATAATGTCACCTCTTAGCTCAGAACCATCCAGTGGCTCCAATCTCACTCAAGGAAAAGAACAAGTCCTTATAATGCTCCACAGATCAGTACCTGATCCAAACTCACTCTCTCTATTCCTTCTTAGACTTCATATTCTACTACTTTCCCCCAACTCCCTCATTCTTATAACTCAAAATGTAGTGGGCAAAGACCACAGGATCTTTGCATATGCTGCTTTCATTGCCTAGATAGTTCTTTCTCCAGATGTATGGCCTCTGCCACCTTCTCCTCCCAATTCCTTCAGGTCTTTACTTAAATATCTCCTTCTTAGTGAGGCCCTCTATAGCCACCTGTAGGACTTTGGTATTGTTTATGAATTCCAAAAATAGTTATTGGATTATGTTTGTAAACTGGTCTGTCAGAGGTATCACTTTTAATTGATTAAATTATGATTTAGACTTTGGTGGACCATGTCAGTAGGGTGTTGAGTCCCTGCCCCTTGGTGGGTAAGGACTCACAGAAAAAAGACATGGGAAAGGACACAGCTGGAGTTTTTGATGCTGGCATTTTGAGCTGGAGCCCAGGAAGTGAACACACAGGAGAAGAACATGGAGGAATAGAGATGGCTCCTTAGACATGGCACAAGCCCTGGGGAAAGAGACAAAGCCATTAGCCTGAGAGTTTACATCTGGCCTTGTGGAGAGAGCAGAGCAGCTAAGCCCAGAGAGAAAAGAGCCCTGGGAAGAGAGGACCCTAAGAAACCTGAACTCTTGGCAGCCATCTTGGCCCAACATGTGGCAACAGACTTTGGTGAGGAAAAGAAATTATTCTTTATGGCCTGGTAACCATAAGCTTCTACCCCAAATAAATACCCTTTATAAAAGCCAACTGATTTCTGGCATTTTGCATCAGCACCCCTTTGGCTGACTAATCACTACCCTATCTAAAACTGAAAACCCCTTTCCTAGTTTATTTTTTATTAGCACTTACCACTCTCCAACATATAATGATTTATTAACTTAAATCTCACCCAGTGCCCTTTATGAGGCATAGATTTTGCTTCTCAGCACCTAGAGCAGAACCTGAGAGGCACTCAATAATATTTATTGAATAGACGAATGAATGGGTATCACAGAAAACTGAGAAGGGTTGAGAGTGTGAAGTTGATAAAAGCTGTAAGAATGGAAACGGAGAATAACTATGGAAAGACTGTATGAAAGATGCCAGACAGTGTCTAGTGAAAGAGAACAGACCGATACACCAGGCTCTTGACATTAGTGTTTGTACTTATGAACCTTATTCTTGTAAAATTGAAACTTAGCCTAATACTAACTATTGCCTAAGCGTTACCTCCTGTAAACTTCTTTGTTATTCAAATGTGGTCTCTCTCCATCCCTCCTGGCATGGGACATGACCCCTGTGGATGGGCCTCCCTGGCACTGAGGGATTATTACCAAGTGCCAACTACTGATGCATTTGGAAAAAGACCTTGATCAAAAGTAGGAAATATTAAATACCAATGAGTTTTTATGGCTAAGAGATTTCAAAGTGAGTCAGGAGGTCATTCCAGAGGTTATGCTTATACACATCTCAGGAGGTTCTCACTGATTTCCACATAAACAATACCTCAAACAGGGGGATCTAGAGATATCTGGGCACTATAGGCAGGACAGACAACCCCAGGAAATCGGCATCCCATCGGTGGGCCTTACCTTGGAATATTTGATAACCTATCTCCCCAATGTATCAGAGTTAGAAACAATTATAATTCCCTACACATGGTTCTTCTGCCCCCTTTTATTTGAACCTATAATTAGCACTATACCCACTAAATATGTGTCCCAGAGTCTTAAATCTTCAGTCTGTTCATATGCCTGTTTAGCCCTGAATCTCAGCAGAGCTACAGCCAACACCTACTCTCCAGTTCATCCGACTTGCCCAGGACAAATAATAAAAGGATGATGATGGACAACATTCATCCCCAAAAACAGACAGTATCTGCAACTATAAGCAAGACATTTGCATCTATCTGTCCCGTGGGATCAAAGGCCCCCCTCAGTCAGAAGCAGGGTGGGCATCACCATCCCCAAATCCTCAAGATTGAGGAATGAACAAACATAAGGGGACAAATGTAACTATGGACCAAAATAGACTTATTATTATTCTAGTAATGAAGGAACTTGTAACATTGATATAAAGACAGTGGTCACCAAAGGTTCTGAGGAAAAGAGGGAAGAATAGATGTAATATGGGCATTTTGGGGACATTGGAATTGCTCTGCATGACATTGCAATGAAGGATTACAGGCCATCATATATTTTGTCAAAACCTATAAAATTGTGGGGTGCAAAGTACAAACCATAATGTAAACTATAGACCATGGTTAGTAGCAATACGTCAATATTTGTTCATTAATTGTAACAAATGTACCGCACCAAAGAAAGAAGTTGTTAATGGGGGGAAGTGTGGGAGGGGAAGAGGGTGGTGTATATGGGAGTTCCCGATATTTTTTATGTAACTTTTATGTAATCTAAAACTTCCTTAAAAATAAAGAAACAAAAAAAATTTGCACATACTCTGAGATTAAACTATTTCTAACCCCATCATGCTTAGAAACATCACTTTCTAGTAATGCAACATATGAGTCAGCATGATGTCTCTCTGCTATGTTCCCACTATTGCACTATCTTCCCCTCAACTTTCACAACCTCTCCTCCCTTTTTGTTCAATCCCATAAAAACCCTAAGTCCTTCTAACACAGGGAGACAGATTTGGGGAATATCCTCTTATCTTTGTAGTACCAGCATTTGCTGAATAAACTCTCTTCTCCAAAGAGGGGAGGAGAGAGGAGGGGAGGGGAGGGGAGGCACTTTCTAG
>JAKSZT010053887.1:14901255-14956930 GCA_026826555.1 Tolypeutes matacus | reverse complement strand
CTAGAAAGTGCCTCCCCTCCCCTCCCCTCCTCTCTCCTCCCCTCTTTGGAGAAGAGAGTTTATTCAGCAAATGCTGGTACTACAAAGATAAGAGGATATTCCCCAAATCTGTCTCCCTGTGTTAGAAGGACTTAGGGTTTTTATGGGATTGAACAAAAAGGGAGGAGAGGGGAGGGGAGGGGAGGAGAAAAATAATGCCAGAGCCTTTGAATTACTGTGGGAAGAATTAAGGAAATATATGTCCCTTCAGTAGAAGCACTGACATTTCTCAGCATATCTGAAGTATGGGGCTGATAAGGCCAGAGTTTTATGAAGGGAAATCATTTTGAAGCATGATAAATTTCTGAATGAGATCCATTAAATGACCTGCAACATGAATAAATCACAACTTTGTCTTTTGGGTATATTTCTAATGAGGTTTTTGAAACATGCATTTCCCCCTCTATTCAACTTGGTATCAGTGCAAAAGGGTTCATTTTAATCTTGGGCAGATTTCTAAAATCATAAGTAATATAATCTTTTCACTTCAATTCAAGGGTTCAATTTTAAATGAGCATTTTGAGGTTTCTTATGACAAATATTATAATCCATTTATTCACAATCAGAAGTATTAAAAAGCCCTCATATGTGGAAATTAAAAATTAAGGAAGAAAAAAGATAGATGAGTGATATGAAGGAAAGAAATATGAATGTGAGAGTGAAAAAAGAACAAGGATAACAAGAATGAGGTGGAGTGAAAATTACTTCCTAAAGTGCTGCTATAAATAAATACTTGTGGAACTAGAGTTGAGGTTGGATCAATGCAAGAAAAACAAATGGGGCTGGGGGGCGGGGCACTTGTGGATCTGCTTATGCTCTGAAGTAGACAATAGAAGAACCGGAGGGAGGCCATGCATACAAATGCTTAACATATTCTCAGGATCCGTCTGGCAATATGTGGGCCACATGTCCTAAAGACACAGAAGGCCTGTTTGAAGGAACTGGGAGGCTTAGAAGACCTGAGAGATTAAGAGAAAAGGGATGGATGGAGGAACTGACATTACAGAGTGCTTTACATATGTGAAGCAGGTCTGAATCAGTCCACACGTTTAGGTGTGTAAGAATTAGCACATCTCTATTTTCTGTTAGCCAACTTCTCCCAGTTCCATGTCTCCGTCCCACTAGATGAGACAGAAACTCAAATTCTCGGGAACTTCTTCTGCTTGCCCTTTGTATTTCACATTGTGCCGAAGTCCTGGGGTCCTCCACAGCACCAAGACAGTGGTGGTGCTGATTAGAAATTACTGCTGAGACACTTGATGTCTCAGGCCTCATGTATCTTCATTTCCAACACTGAGGTTGTGAAAGTTGAGGGGAAGATAGTGCTTCTTTGCCAGGGTTAGGGCACAGGATTGTTCAGCCCTCCATATTTTCTGGGTAACTCTCTTCTGAGGCTCTGCTGCATACTCAAGGAAATATCAGCAACAACATGCACATCTGTATTTCTTAGAAATTTCTTTCTCTTAAAACTCTGTTCTCAGAAAGATGGCTTTAAGTTTCTAGGGAAAAATCCAGAAAGGCATAGAATAGACTCCCTCTGAGGTGAGGAAACATGAGAGGCTGTTTTTCCTTGAAAGGAGAGAGGGAAAAGAGGCTAATACAGGGAGGAAATACCAGGTAATAAATTAAAATTTATTTTTGCCACTTATAGAATTTCCCTTACCTGTAAATAAATTAATAATAGCCAATTGGAATGAAAGTAACTCTTTCTCCAATTCTTCTCCTTGTGTTGGGGACATGAAATATACTGTTCCAGTTCTCAGTTTCTTCAGAGTTTAGAACCTCCTCACCCAAGGACATTCCCTGTCTGAGACAGCCCACATCCAGTGACTGATGGAGGGTGGGCTGTGAAAGTTAGGTCATTTCAGTCCAAGATGGCACGGGACAACTCCGATGGGTTGTGTATGCTCCACAGCTACCCGGGGAGGGGGGGGAGGTCAAGGCTTTATGAATCAGCATTACACTTCAAATTTTCTCCCTGTCCAATTCTGCTTCCACCCCCTCTCTTCCACAGGTCTTCATCCCTAAAAAAAATACTCTGCATGTAGAACTCTATCACATCATTCACTTCCAGAGAACTCTATCTGTAACAGTTCATACTAGAAATTGTCCTAGAAAGTAACAAAAAGATGAGATTTTGTAGCTGAATCACTAGCTACGTGGCTGACAGTGAGGCCCCCAATGGTGGTAGATGGAACACACACAGGCAGCCCCTGGCATAAGATAGAAGTTCAGTGAGTGGAGAAATGGAATGATGTGTCAGTGAAAGGGATGCACTAGGAGGTGAGATTTATCAGGTCTTTGAGAAGTAAGGGGCAAATATTAGCTATAAGGACAATGGGACTGGATGAGTATCACTAAAGGCCATTGATACCCTAAAAATAATAAAAAGCTACAATTAATGGGCAACTGAATGCCAAATAAGAAAGCTAGAAGGACCTCTCTGTAGTTTACAAAGAGGATTTCATCTCCTGTAGCAGGAGGGCAGAGAAAAACTGAGATCCAAACACAGGATAAATATAGTGTCAGTCTCCAGAGACAGTTACATACCCAACCAAGGCAGACCTGTTATCTTAACCTGGTTGGGAAAAAAGAGACCCTGACACTCGGAATGAGATCATCTGGGAAGATGGCTCTGAATCCTCACACTCTTAGGGTGAACAACCATCCCAATTTTATGGCAACTGAGTGGTTTCGATGGGACCAGAGACTTTCAGTGCCAAAACTGGGAGAGTCCTGAAAAAACAGGGCCTGTTGTTCAACCTACGATTCCTCTGAAGTCTCTGACCCTGCAGAAGTGGCTTACTCCTCCCTACCTAGAGCAAGCATTCCACTCTTGCTTGAAAATAATACTGTTTTCTCCACTCAAAGTCAGGCTGTATCCATCCTTCTGGTTATTAGCCCTATAACTAGGATTAAGTCATAACATAAACAGCCGGGGACACGCTGGACGTAGTAAGGGAGCAAAGGGATTCTACTCCAACTGAGCTGTAAGACCTAGTTAACGTACACTGTCAGGATCCTGGGCAGTACAAGTGAGACTGGATCTGAGACTGCTTGACCAAAAAGAGTTGGAACATACAACTGGATAAGGAGAGCTATTGATTTGGAGCACTTTCCAGAGATACAGGATTTACACTTTGGTAAGTACTATAGGAGATGGTGCCACATTTTTACTATGATGGTCCTTAGAAACAAGAGAAAAGCAATTGCCTATACTAAATGAAGATGGAAAGCCAGAAGTTTCTTGGCAGAGGAAGAAGAGATTAAAAGTCTCAAGGAAGCCGACATGCTAGAGTAGATATATTATGTGAGGCCCAAAGGCCACCAAAGTATTAGTTCCACAGAAACGTCCAGGAATATACCATTTTACAGGGCCACAAGGATTATGCTGGTGAGAAGGGTACCAGCATCACTAAAATGTTCAGCAATGATGAAAGGATCCTAAATGATGGTAACAGCTGTGATGTTAGAACCCCAAAATAACAGATGCCAGGTAATGGAGTATAACCACCAGAAGCAAGCCAGGTCAATGCAATTATTCTAAAGAACAGCATTCTAGTTTGCTAGGCTGCCAAAAGCAATATACCAGAAATGGGTTGGCTTTTACAATGGGAGTTTATTAGCTTACAATTTTACAGTTTTGAGGCCGTGAAAATGTTCAAATCAAGACATCATCAAGACAATACCTGTTTTTCCTAAAGACTGGCTGCTGGCTCTCCTGAACTCCTCTGTCATATGGCAAGGCACATATTGGCATCTGCTGTTCTATCCCTTCTTTTCTGGGTTTTATTGCTCCCAGCTTCTTGCTTCTGTGGCTTTCTCTCTCTTTTTCTGATTTTCATTTTCTTAAAAAGGACTTCAGTAAGAGGACTAAGATCCACCCTGAATGAGGTAGTTCACATTTTAAGATCCTACTCCCCAAAAGATCCTGCTTACAATATGTCCTCACCCACTGGAATGGATTACATTTAAGAACATACTTTTTTCTTGGGCACATAGAGCTTCAAACTATCACAAGCAGTAAGGTCAGCCTGGAAGCCAAAGGGGGCCTGTTACAGAGAATTATGGAGATGATTTTGGTTATCTCCATAACTTTGGTTCCTGGACCAGCAACATCAGAATCACCAGTGAACTTCTTAGAACTACAAATTCTCAGGGCTCTCCCTATACCTACTGAATCAGAAACTCTGGGGATGGAGTCGAACAATTTGTTTTACCAAGCCCTCCAGGTGATAAAGATGCAAACTAAAGTCTGAGAACCACTGAGTTCATAGCTCACAGTCCCCCAAGGAATAGAATAGACAGATGGGTAGGCAACTACTCATTTTATACCATTGTTGGAAATGAGGAATATTACTGAGGAGGTCGATAAATAGCCAAGATCTCTTGCTCAGTTCCTGTGCACAATGAAGGACACTGCAGAACCACATTTCACTATAATAATTTCTGCAGTTATTGTGCAAAGAAACCTTTGGCCATTTACTTGGGCAACTGTACACTGGGAAAACTCAGGAATTTCGAGAACTGTTAGACCTAAGTTGACCTTAATACTTGGAGACCCTAAGTACCATTATGCCTCCCTAACCCCAATGGACACATATGGGAAGCTAGTAATTAATGGATTTATTGATGATCACTTCCCTGGTCAAAGTTATTGACATACTTTGTAATTGGTGTGATCCCACATTGGGCCTTTGGCCTGTGGGTTAAGGGTTATCAGAGTGGGGAAGGCCAAGTGTAAGTCTCTAAAACTTCTTCCTTGCTCCAGACAAAACAGTAGATTAAAAAAACAAGATTGCGTTCCAGGTGAGATGGCAGAAATTGTGTCATCTCTAAGGATCTAAGGGATGATGGTCCTATCATATTTCAATTTAATTCACCATTCTGGACCTTGTAGAAACCAGAATGACCTGGAGGATGAGAGTAGACTCCCACAAACCCAATCAAGTATCTCCAATTACAGCTTTTGTTCCAAATGTGGTATCTTTTTCTTTTCAAAAAAAAAGATTCATAGACCTTAAGTTCATGGTATATGTGGCCTGGACTTTGCAAAAGTATTCTTTTCTATTATGATTAGGTAAGAGGATCAAAAATAAATCACAATCAAGTGGAGTGATTGACAATATACATTTACAGTTTTGGCCCAGGATTATGATAACTCCCCTGTCGTCTGTGATAAAATAGCCCAAAGAGATCTGGACTCTCAGGATATTCCACAGAATATCTCATTGATCCAGTACATCAATGACATTATGCTTATTGGGCTGGATGAGCAAGAAATGGTGAGCAGGCTGGATAACTTGGCAAGATATATATATATATATCTTGCCAAGGTATTTAGTATATATATGTGTGTATTAGGTTTGGAGGGAAGCCGAGGAAGGGAGGCTCTAAGAAATCAAACCGGGACCTGAAGTTAGTTTTAACAAAGCCTTTAATGAGAGAGCTTAGCAGTCGGGTTGAGTCTAGCATAGACAACAGCACCGAAGGAGGGGGAGATGAGGTATTTATAACTCGTTCTGGGGCTAGACTACAAAGGGGCTAGTTTGCCATGGTTTATGCCAGCTTTGCAGTTTTAAGGTCCGGGCGAGATATAACTCATACCAGCTTTGTAGTTCTATCTGCATTTAAGGAGGGAGCTGGGACAGGAGCTCTGGTTTTGTATCAATTAGGAATGCACAGCTGCAGGTAGAGGGGGAGGGAAGGGGGATGAAGTGGGGGCGGGGCAGCAGGATGAGAGCCCTGGGCCTAACAACATGTATATATATATACATTATAGAGGGTGGTAGTTAAGCCCTATGAAGTTTTCAGAGTGACATATGAGTAACATTTTCAGGATTTCAATGATCAGAGGTAGTTAGTATATTACCTCTAAAATTAAAAATAAATTGTATCTAAAAAAAGAAGAAAATGAAAAAAAAAAAACAAAAAACAAAAGAAAACAAAAAATCAATTGTATCCACCATGAAGAAGGAAGTACAAGCCCTGGGAGGTCTTCAGGTTCTGGAAACAGAAGATACTCTTTATAGCAAAAGAGGCATGGAAGTGGGCCAATAACCATGGGCTCCATTGGACATTTCACACACTGTACCATTCAGAAATTTCCAGGCTGATACATGAGCACTGGAGTAGCTTCTTGAAGCTGAATTTGAAGTGCCAGCTTGGAAACAACATTCTATTATACAAGGATGGAGTTCCATCCTCCAGGATACAATATGCACATTGAATCAAAGACCTTTATACAGTACCATGTTCATTGTTGGAAGATACGTGGTGCCAGTAACCAAGGTGTGGAAGAAGTGGCTTCACTTACCATCACTCCCAAAGGTCCATAGGAACTTTGCACTTTTCTTCTTGTTCCCACAATTCTGTACTCCTTGGGGTTAGAGGCCTTGGTCTCCATACGGGGCACACTTTCACCAGGAGACATAGCGAGAGTCCTATTGAACTATAGACTGCAATTGCCTTGTGGTCATTTTGAGTTTCTTGTGTCCACGGACCACCAGGCATAAAGAGAAGTCACTGGCTTGGCAAGGATAATTGTCCCTAATCAGCAGGAGAGTTAGGACTGTTTCGCAATGTGGGCAGGGAGAAATACATGTGTACTCAGTGGATGTATTTGGGTGCCTCTTGGTACTCCCTTGCTTAATTTTGATTGTAAAGTGTGGCAACCTCGGCCTGAGAAGGTCCAGGCTGTTCAGGGGTGAGAATCTATATCATGCCACCAAGGTAAGCTACTGAGACTAGAAGAAGTCATAGCTGAGAATTAGGGGGGTCTAGAAAGGATAGTGGAAGAGGAATATGAAGAATATCATTTGCAGCCTCAAGGCCAGCTGCAGAGTTGAGGACTGTAATTCGTTCCACTAACCATTCTCTTTAAAACTTTTCCCAGGAAAAAAGGCCCACCAAAATCCTTTAGGAGCTGTCCCCTGAATGGATATAAAGAAGTGGATCTGAGCTATGCAAGGTATGAACTGTGGTGGATATAGAGATCACCACCCACAGCCTCCTTCAGGCAAGGACTTGTAACCCCAGCTGTCAGCTTCTTCAGGGTTAACCTAACTGCAGAAAGCTGTCTTGCCTGAGGGCACCTCCTTCCTAGGTGGCCCATATCTAATGATTGATTGAAACAGGGGTATAAGGACAGATCATTTTTACCCAACTCTGATAAGCCATATAGGCTCCAGAGTCCCCCATGAGGTTAGCTGAAACTTTGTTAGACCTGCATCACAGTTCAACTCTTCACTCTGTCCAATCCTGCTTCTGCCCCCTCCCTTTGATAGGTGTGGATTCCTTATAAATACCCTGCATGCCAAGCTTCATTTCACTTGTCTGAGAACCTGGTCTGAAATACCCTGAGTAGAAAAATTCTTTTGGAGTTGCCTTGTACAGGCTCTGTCCTTTCCTCCTCGTGTACACTATTCACCATCAATCCCAATGCACACTGACCATCCTGATGACCAGGCTGTTCCCACCCTGCCTTTGTTGCACGATGTTCTGCAATTCTGTTCAGGAAACCACTCTCCACAGAAACCATAGAGAATAAGCAGCCTATCTGGGGGCTCTTTCCACTACCTTACCTTTTTTTTTTTTTAAAAGCAAACACAGTGGAGAGTGGGATTCCTTGTATCCAGAACAAAGAAAGAGACAGTGTCAGGTGTTTCTGTAAGCACACTGCAGGAAAAAACAAGAGATTGACTGAATAGACACCAATGCCATATGCCCATTGGTTTTGCCCTCACATTACAGTATTTATATAAACAGGACATAAGGCATAGATACTGTATGTTGAAACCAGTGTGGTGACATACAGTCTGGTATGCTCAGGTGTACTTAAAAGGATAACAGGACTGACTTTGGAAAACAGGACTATGCCAGGAAATACAGGAAAACTGGCTGAATCACAGCAGGAGACAACTGTGCTAGAATGTCATTTACATTTTACAAAAGGCTTTGTCTTCTTTCCAGCCAAGAAGACACCAGGAAAGTTCTCAGAGAATTCTCAGACTCTTCAGATCCTTTCCCACTGCACATTCCCATTTGAGAAATCTCAAGTTTGGATAAAAATTCCAAGTTCTGATAAAAAAAAATCAGTGTGTCTCTTAGCAATTAGTAGCTCTATCCCTTGTTACACTGAGATAGAGTAACCTAATGGCCACCATTCTTCAGAAAATTGCTTCTTTTTTTGCTCTGATTTAAGCTGGTAAATATAAATCAAAAGCATCATTCCTACAACGTATTTTTAGGCTTTACTATCAGTAAGAAGGGGAATGTTTAGAAAAGGTAGGGAGAACTGCAGGAGATTGTGGTCAAGAAGGTCCAGTTATTGCTGAACACAATACACGAATTAATACCAGTTTGGAAACATATTAGACCAAAATTTTTTAAAGTAGGAAGTAGTGGGGAATGAACCCGGGACCATGTACATGGAAAGTAGGCCCTCAACCACTGAGTTATACCCACTCCCCTAGACCAAAACTTTAAAGAGCTATTTAGTCTGAGATGTGGACTAAATTTTCTGTATGATTCACCATCTAATTTCTCCAGCACTTCTTGTCTTCTTGCATCAATTTCAGAGGGAGAAGAGGGAGAATTTTTTCTTGTTATGCTGTCCTGGTGGAAGTACAAATCTAAAGTTGAGGGTTTTTCTGGAACCTCGAGAAGACACTCACAGGCAGTTTATCTGATTGCATCTAACCACAAAAAAAAACTTCCCCATTTTTTTTCACTCCCACATTTTAATTCTTTCACAAACCATCTGATATGAGTGGATTATATCTCCTTTGTTTATCTGTTTCCCATCCATTCAACACCCTGCCAAAACATGTTTTCTAGGAAATTTTCTGGGCCCATCTGATTATGTCCCTCTTTGTTGCCTTGATTTTATTGCAACATTTTTGTGATATTTTTGAAAGTGTGCATGTTTGTGCTTATTCTTAAACACAGTACATGAACTAATACCAATTTAAAATATAAGACCAAAATTTCAAAGGGCTATTTAAAGTCTGAGATATGGATTACTTATTTTTTGGTGAATCTCCATGTAATTCCTACAAAACTTCTTTCCTTGCCTTGTGAAAATGTGGCTATGACTCCAAGATAATGATAGCTGAGGAAGAGCAAAAGGCTAAAATACAATTGGAAGAGGCTGACAATATCTCTCCCACTGGATGCTTGTAGGCATGAAGACCAATTCTAACCAACTCTAATGTTAGCTATATTTACTGAACACTATATGCCATGCACAGTTATAGGTGGTTTACATCAGTGGTGTTTTAGGTGCCAGTTGATGCCTACTCTGGGTTCAAGCAACATTGACATGGTGGAATATTTACACCATGGAAGTCAGCAAATGTTACAGATCAGGGCTTTAAAAAAAATCCAGTAAGCCAGTTTACGAGCACTCTACTGGTAAACTCTGTGTGTGTGTATGTATATACAATATAATAATATATATATATACACACACATATATATATTTGTATGTATGTGTGTGTGTGTACATATGTATTTTATCTTCCATACATATGTATGTTATCTTCTCTGTCTTCTTTATCTACTAAATTCTATTATTTATGTCAAAGTTTGGCAAACTATAGCCTGTAGGCAAGTCCAGCCCCCAAACTGTTTTTATATGGCCCATGAGCTAAGATTATTTTTTACATTTTTTAAGGGTTGTAAAAAACGAACAAATGAAGAATATGTGACAGAAATCTTATGTGACCCTCAAAGCCTAATAGGTTTACTATCTGGCCCTTTTTACACAAAATTTGCCAACCTCTGATATATGTCATTTCTGCATCTGTTTTCATTGTTTTTTTTCTCCTCATTATAAGTTATATTCTTTGCCTGCTTGGTTATTTTTGATTGGTGACAGGCATTGTAAATTTTTACCTTGTTGAGTACTAGATTTTTAAAAATATTCTTTTAAGTATATTTGAGTTTACTTCTGGGACAGTTACTTGAAAAGAATTTTTTCTTTCAAGGCATGCTTTAAACTTGTTAAGCAAGACTAGAGCAGCCTTTATCTAGGGCTAATTTGGCCCCACTACAAAAGCAAGCACAACACTTCTGAGTATTTAACTAAATGTTACATGAATTGCAAGGTTTCTCCACTCTAGTTGTGGGACCATGAGTTATTCCTAGTCTCATGAGTTCTGAGAATTGTTCCACCTGTTCATTTCCAGTGGTTCTTTTCTCGGCCTTGGGTAGTTTCCTGACATGAGCTGATGCCCAGCATATCTCTGGAGATTTTTCTTGGTACAGCTCTCCTCTTTGGTACTTTGCCCTGCAAATCATAGCTGCCTTGCTTTCTCTGTATTCTCAACTCTATCTTGTGAACTCATGAAAACTGCCAAGATTTGCTTGGGTTTCCTCTCCCTGAGCTGTAGCCTTGAAATTCTTTCCAGGTACCAAGCTGTGATAATTGTCCAGCTCACCTAAATTATTTCTCTTCTTTCAGGGATCATTGTCCTATATTACCTGTAGTTTGATGCCTGAAAACTGTAGTTTAATATATATGTTGTCTGCACTTTCAGTTGTTTAATGCAGGAGGGTCTATCAGTCCCTGTTATCACATCGTGGGTGGAAGCAGTTGGTTCTCCTACGTATCTCCGCTTTACACATACTCTAACTTAATTCTCACTTCATGATGTAGGTACTAGTATAAGTCAAAGAGAAGTTAGGTAAGTACCCTGGAACACAGTAAGTGGAGAAACCAAGATTTAAATGCAGTCATTGTGACTCCAGAGTCTGTTCTCTGTGCTTAGCCTCAGTATATTTTGGTGGCTTGAAGAAAACGTCTTCCAGGAACATCCTCAGGAACTCCCTGAATGAGATAGAAAAATAGTGGCTGGGATTCTAGTGATTTATAGCATGCTGAATGAGCAAGTAACTGTAGTTTATTACATTTGTTTTCTTCAATTCTGCCAATCTGTAGCTTGGGGAAATGGGGTCTATTCACAAACAGGACAAACACAGTGTTCCCTATTTTCCTTGGCAGGCCACAGAACAGAGACAGGAGAGAGTGACAGAGTAAGTCCTCTTAATGTTTTTGATGATGATTGTAGAATGTATTAAGTTGTACCTGAACAACAGAAAATCAAATAAACTAATTTAAAAATGAGCAAAGGATTTGAATAGATAGCTCCCCCAACAAAGATATACAAATGGCAGGTAAGAACTAGAAAATGCTCAACCTAATTAATCATTAGAGGAATGCAAATCAAAACCACAGTGAGATACAACTTCATATTCAAGGGGATGGTTAAAATAAAAAAGAAAACAGTAACAAGTATTGGTGAGGATATGTAGAACTTAGAATCTTCAGTTGTTGCTGATGGAATTTTAAAATGGTGTAGCTCCTTTGGAGGACAGGTTGGTAGTTCCTCAAAATGTTAAGCATAGAGTAACCATAGTATCTAGTAATTCTATTTCTAGGTATTCCCAAGAGAAGTGAAACCATGTGTACCACAAAAATTTGTTCACAAATGTTCACAGCAAAAATATTCACAGTAGTAAAAAATGGAAACAACTCAAATGTCCGTCAAATGATAATACACAAAATGTGGTATATCCATACAATGTTATATTATTCAGCCATGAAAAGGAAAAAGTTCTGATATATGTTCAGACATTGATGAATCTTGAAAATATGCTAAATGAAAGAAGACAGATACAAAGGGTCACATATTGTACAACTCCATTTTATGAAATGTCAAGAATAGGAAAATCCATAGAGACTGGTTGGCCAGGGGTGGGGGCAGGGGCAGGAGAGGGGGAATGGAGAGGAACTGCTAATGGGTATGGGGTTCCTTCCTGAGGTGATGGAAATGTTTGATAATGATGATACTTGTAAAATTCTGTGAACATGCTAAAAACTACTGAATTGTACTCTTTAAAAGGGTGACTTTTATGGAATTCAATAAAGTTCTTATTAAAACAAAATCCTAAAAATAAAAAAAGAAGATTAAAAAAAAATCAGTAGGGAGCAGGTGTAGCTCTGAGGTTGAGTAACTGCTTTCCATGTATGAGGCCCTGGGCTTGATCCCAGGTACCTCCTAAAAAAAAAAAAAATCAGTTCCCAGACCTTGGGATTTCACAAATCAGTAAAGCAGCCCTAAAACAAAGTTCAGGGGTCCATCATAGTTAGCAACTTGTTTCTGTGCAAAATGAAGAACATTTTTAAAATGGCCATCTACCACCAATATCATTTCATAAAAGAAAGGTTATTTTAACACCTATGACTTATTCAGGAATAAAGAATGATTCTTTAGGTGAAATGGATTTAGCTTCTTTTTAAAGCAAGATTCATTTTCATAAACAATTACAATAATATGTAAATTGACACCTTTTCTAAAACATTTCCAATACTGCTTGAAATATAAAAGTACTTCCATTACTATTTTTAAAATCTTTTTTAAAAAATAATTCAACCACAGAAACTTATAGTTGCCAAAAAATTTGTCTTTAAATTTTGAAATTTTTACAGCCATGTAATAAGTTTATTAGTTTTTATATTTTTATCAAAAATTGATTAATTGACAATAATGTAAATGAAAAATCTTAGTTGATAAAAACTTTATTCAAAACATACAGAGAACCATATACTTCAAAAATTGCAAAAATAAAAGACAATTTCTGGTACCTTAAAATAAAGAATATCTAAAAATAACCACAGAGCATCTACTATTTATTATACAATCTGATATTCAAAGCTAATCTTCAGCATTCTTCTGTATTTTTCCCACATTTGAGCTAGAATCCTCTTCACTACCGCACTACATTGTTATGTAATCCTTTCAGTTTTAACACTTAAAATACAACTGGGATGGTTTCTGACAAGCAAGAATATAAACTAATTGATCTCTTACACTACATATCAAAAAACAATAATTCAAATGAACTAGAAACTATTTTTACTACACAGAAAAAAGAACAGGTTAGTAAAATTGTTTTGAAAACAACGTGTGGATTAGTTTTCTGGATTGAGCTAGACAAGAATCATTTCAACTTGAAGACTCTCCAGATTATTTACTACGCATTTATTTGCTACAGGACATTTGCAAAATGCTTTTCATCACTTATTAGGCCTCACAACAGAAGAATTCACCTCAGTTTACATAGGGAAAGCCAAAGCACAATACTAGATCTGCCAGAGCCAGAGAGAGACTGCATTTTCTGACTTCTTGTGGGCAGAGCTAGATGCCTCTGTATGAACATTACTTTGTTTAATGATAGGAGTCAAAGTGTGTGGGATTTGTTGTGGGAGAATTAGTTTTGGCTCCATAAGTAAAAGGTTCAGAGAATGGATAAGGTAGAGTGGACAATTTCAGTGTGAAAAGGGTTAACGGGTAGATAGTTAAAACCAGAGCAAAGACTATTCAAATAGAGATCACTTTTCAGGAAAAAAAAAATTTGCAAAACAAGAATAGGAAAAATAGCTATGGAGATTCTCATTTCTAAGCCAAATGGCTTTTATAAAATCACTTTAAAAGTAGGACTTCTCTTAAAGACAATACTTATTTTTCCTCCATAAAATTCCTGTGAGATAGAGAGCACTAACTTAAAGGGGTGAAACTGAGAAGTAAAGAATTTAAGAGGTTAAGACCACAAGGAGAGTGAGTGAATAGGCTGGAGCAGATGTTGTATCTTAAAGCATTGGCTTAGAAATAGAAACATAAGGTAGAGGATAAACAGGAACTTTTCTGGATGAACAAATGGAATAATCCAGGAATCTAGTAGCAATATCAGCTACTTAATTTTTTTTTTTTTTTGCAAAGGACTGGGAATTTCAAGTATACAACGAAACCTAAGATGACACACACTTGGCTGGTAGTGAAATGCTCAATTGAAGGGAATATATGCAATATGTTCTCATAAGACCACATGAAAAAGACAGGCATAAATGAGCTATAATGTTGGCAAATTCAAAATAATGCACTTAGGACAAATACAGCTGCCTACAGTTAAAAAATGGACACTGGGCCATCATATATTGTGAGAGAGGAATTTAGCCCAATTGATATACTAGGTGGGTTTATTTTTTTAAAAATACTGGTCATTATTAGAAAGGGTATTGAAAACCCAAACAATGGTGCCCATTCACTTGGAAAATCATGTGCAATAATGGGCTTCAGAGATCTACTGTGAGTTATTAAAAGAAATTGAGGATGTTTGAAATAAATTCCTAACCACTGGAAGAGACAACATAAAATATCTTGGCTGTCAGGCACATCTGTAGTAGGATAGGTCACAGTTCTGAGCCAGTGTAGCAAATCTGATGTTCTGGGTTCACAGGGAGGCTTTCCTTCCAGTCTCCTCTAATTGACTTTCACAGGTAAATCCCACATCATGATATTAACTATAACTAGTTTAGGTCATGCTACTGAGGATCCTGCTGGGCCAGGGAAACTGATAATAGAACTTTAAGTGGTAGTGCTGGGAAAAACCTCAAAAGGGCAACTGTTTGGTCTCCCATCTCTAGATTTAGTGAAAGATTGAAATATTTCAGAAAGCTGACTTGTTTATTAAAGATTGTTTAGGATGGGAATTATAATTTAATTTTAAATCCAAGAGTATCTCCTTGGGTTCAACTGACACACCTCCTGTGTAAATTGTATGCAGGTGGCAACTGTAAACAACATAGCTCTAAATTGGGAGCAGAGGACAAGACCTGTCCATTTTCAGGTGGTGATGATGTTTTATAAATATACCTAGCAACAGTATTTATAACATCTTTTCCTCCGAAATTCAGGCATTTAACCATAAACCTCACAGCTAGAGGTAAAGGATACAGACTATAATTAGTACTTTTTGATGTAATTTGATACATATCATGACCTTAGCCCCCAAACTGACTGGAATATGCTAGGGCGATGGGCCAATGGAACGGATTCATAACCTAATGGAATGGAGAAGGCTTTCATTTCTTAATGGTGGTTTTCGTTCTCCCTGAGTTTCAGAAGGAACTTCTACATCATGGTCCCAATTGATAATGTATGCTAAAGGATATTTAGTGTCATTTGAATTTTTCACTTTCCCTTTTATTCTTGTCTGCTCAGCTTCAAATTGGCACAATCAAACTGAAACTTGAGAAGAGAAAAATAAGTCACCCAATGATGGAAATATAATACAAATAAGCCTAATAGTTTATGTATTTAGACTGGCAAGTTAAATGTGACTTCTTTACTCCTACCTCTAACCCTTTTGAAGATAGAATGTTAAAGTAAATACTATAAAATGTGCCTGCATTAGAGGTTTCCAGATGTGGGGTTCTCTTGTACATATGAACTGCAAAAAAATTTTCATGCACATTTTAAGTAGACATCTCCCTCTCCTCTCTGTCTCTGTCTCTCTGTCTCTCTCACACACACACACCCTAAGAAGGGAAAGGCTCTCACTAAGGAGAAATGCCCTTTAGGCTCTATTTAGCAGGGTTTTTTTTTTTTTTTTTTTTGAGGTACCAGGGCCAGGAATTGAACCCATGACCTCCTACGTGGGAAGCCTGCACTTGACCACTGAACCACATCAGCTCCCCAGTTTTTTTACATTAGGGCAGAAAAATAGATTCACCTCATTCTAGTGTGATGGTGTCATAACCTTAAGAAACTTTCAAAAACCTGTTTCATTGTATGTAATTTCTTTCAAATATTTTAGCATATGTTCATCCGTCTTAATATACACCCTAGGAGTGGTGAGTTAACATTTGAAGTCTACTAATCAGGAAAACACTGACTGAGGTTTGTCAGTATTTGAAAAACTATAGTTACTTCAGAGATTTTGTTAAAAAGTGAATAAAAGTGAATTTCAATGGTCAAATTAGTGGTGTTAAAGATATGTGGATTGGCCCAAATATTGTAGGGTCCTCCAGCCCTTCATGAACAGGGTCTAAGAATCTAGCAACTCTAATAGTCCTAGGACTCTGTATAGAAGTTAAACAGAATTGTGTTGTCTGACTGAATCTGCTAGAATATTGTTGGATTCACTTCTAATAATCCTTTTATGTAAGCTATTGCTGGATTGCCTAAAAGGAAGAGAGTTGGGACTTTTGTAAGCTTACAGGACAGGATGGATGACTGTTTTGGTGCCTGCTTGCTTATAAATATACATAAGGCAGAAAATGGTCTAAGACTGATTTGTAGCACCAATTTCCACCTGGTGGTGAGGTTGGAGGCATCCTATAGCCCTCACCTACTGCTACTTACTGAAGGCTACCAAAAGTAACTTAATAATTGTCAGTAACCAATTTGGTCAAGGCCAGCTTACAACAGTTTTCCTTAGAGGAGGAAACACAGATACCTTTATAGGTATAATAAGATTAATCCAGTCATAGTCTATAATTGAATAAGCTTGCAAATAGCAATTTCTAGTTTAACAGGAAAACTAGGATGCAAGTTCCTAGCCTTACTATAAGGTCTGTGAACAACTCAGAGATGAAGGGCTTTGTAAGTCAAGGAGTGGAACAAGAGCAACAGGGCTAAGTCACAGCTGTGGGCCCTGACATTTCCACTTCACGCTCTTCCTATTCTTCCTTTGCCTGCCCACCAATTCTAGGTAGCCCTATAATAGAGCCACCACATCTGGGAGTTCAATACAGGTGAAACAAACTAAACAGAACAATGAATATATCAAAGAACTAAGTTATGCTCACTAAAAACTGAACCACCTGAGATGGAGTGGTTTTTGTTATTTGATTGCATATTTTGGCAGCTATGGTTAATCTAATGCACATGAGAATCTTTCGTATTTGGGGAGGTTCACAGCATATGAACATTTGAACTTGCTTCCATTTTAATAAATATTTCTTACAGGCTTCTGTCATGTACTCTATTCTCTCTTCTACCTCTGCTTTAAAAAAATCAAGAAGATGCAGAGCAGGTGTAGCTCAGTGATTGAGCATGCACCTCACATGTATGAGGTCCCAGGTTCAATCCCCAGGACCTCCTAAAAACAAAACAAAACAAACAAACAAACTCAAGGAAACAAAATCCCTTAACACTACTCCTCAAATGCAGATTTGAAGGAAGTAACAGCTGACTGACAGCTCTAATATGACCTGCATATGTGCAGTGTAGCGTGTGAGCCTGTCCGCTCCAACACGGGTTCCTGGAAAAGGGATAAAACAGAAATTTGGTCCTATTTAGTAAGAAGATTCATGTAAGGTGCTTGCCCTAGCACCTAAGTCCAATAATATACACTCAATAATATTAGCTTTTATTAGTAGTAATTTGTAAAACAAAAGCAACCACTGATAATAGCAATGTATATTTTCAATTCTAGACAAGGCTTAAAAAGCTAAGATTCAGATCACAAGTTATGCAGTGACAAATGTTTATTACAGTAAAAGAAATGCCTCCTATGTGCACTTGACTACAGTCAAATTAAGTCAAACTGAAATTTCGATGTTCCCACTTGGGGACACTTAAGGTATTCTAAATGCTGTCAAGGACACTGGAAGTTTAGGTCCAATACACAATAATAAGAGAATCAAAGGCATTTTCAGTTTGAAGAGAACTTATAATTTCCCATCCATTATTATCTTGTTTAATTTTTACCACAATTTTGAGAGGCTAGCAAGGAAGGTATTATAATCTTGCTTTATGAATGAAGGCAACTGATGCCCAGTTAGTATAAGCGACTTGCCTAAATTTTCATGGTTGGAAAGTGATGGAGCTGAATGTAGAACCTATTCTTTTGTTCCTCGGTATAATGGACTATCCTCTACACCCTAGAAAATAAGAGGTTCAAAGGAACGACTCTATTGCATATAAAGAATAGCACCAGGAGACCAGCACAGTGAAGGGAAAAACTGCATAAGAAAAACAAATTAGGGAATTTTAGACTACTTTGTAAGATGACTTAAGAAATGATTCTCCAGGAAGACTGAATAAACTGGAATGTCTTTAGGGGTAACAAGGCCATAGAAAATTAATGAGGGGACCAATTCATTTAGTTTACAGCACATTTCTACACATCTAATATGTGCATGGTACAGGGACGCCTAGCATAGATAAGAATTTTATATTAAATACACCCCAAAAGCATGGGATTTTCAAATTTAGAACATACCAGATAATTAATGGGCATGGGGAAGAGGGGAACCCTCATTGAAGATATGATAAATTACTGCCATTTAAGAACTAATCCAAATTTTTATACTATATGTCAGATTAATCCTAAGTGTGACAATGCTTCATTTTAGTGTGGTGTGCAAAGAACCTGATGACCTGCTACTGCAACAATATTGCACACTTCTGGAGCTTGGGCTACCTAAAAAATAGACACTAAAGAATGTGAGTTTAGGATGAGCATGCACACCCCCCCCCCCTTGAAATGCAAAGCTGCAAGCGTAAGTGGATAAGCACTCTGGGGATTTATTTCTGTTTTAGCATGTTTTAGTAAACCAGTTATGGGAAAAGTGTCTAATATCAGCTGTGGATTATTTCCCTAAGCCTTACTCACTGACCTTTAAGAGTCTAACTTCCAAATTTATATGGCCACTGCCAAGTAGTCTAGGCTCCAAATTTAGAAATCAAGAGGCTAATTTTGGATGTCTTTTTTTTTTTTTTTTTTTTGAGGGGGCTGGTTGATCATACCCTTCTAAAGTTCCTTTCTAGTCAGCTCAGTATTTAGAGAGAACAAATGGGAAACATCAGGACAAACTATTATATAGCATATGTGACCTGTGCAAGGGGCCAATGGCTATAAAATCTACCAGTCTGCTAAAGAAATATCATAGCTGACAGGCAAAGAGAATTTTGAACTCCTTCACTGCGCGCGTGAGATTTTATATCTTGAAATTTCTTTTCCAAAACTACACTGAGAAATGTTAAAAGATAGATGGTGGGTTTCTCATAGTATTGGAGGGTGCTGCAGACAGGCCAACAAGCTCCTGAGATTCAATGCTTCCAAATCCCTTTCCCTGGAACAAATGAAGACATCTCTACTTCTCCCAGGGTCCATGGTGTGTTTTTGTGAAGTGAATTCAACAACTTGCCTCCTCGCAGGACCCTGGAAATCATCTCCGATATAGGACATTTTTAAAGTATTCTAAAGGTGATATTACACTATATCTCTGCTGTAACATTCCAGTATTTAAAAAACACTTCCCAATGATAGCTATGCTATCATTTTTCTGTTAGAAAACAAAAGTAAGTTGCGAGGTTTCCTACACCTTGTTACACTAACTCGCTGATGGGATTCCAAGTAAAAAAGAGCAACATCTTTTTGTGTCAGCTTGCAACAAAGCTGAGGTAACATGGTAATACAGAAATAAGGGTCCTTTAATCCCATATAACTATAGACTTTAAAATGGCTAATTACCTAGCTAAAGCATTCACTTGAAATGAATTACATAGCTAAAGCATTCTTTTCTCCCAGAATTGTCACCCAGTTAAAGAAGATAGAGTATATAACTACTGTAAAAAAACTTACTTGTCTGACAACGCCTGGCAACTGAAAAAAGGAAACAAGAATTATAGCCAGCAGAATATGAATCATGAAGTATCTTTGGTATTTCATTAGGAATCTATGTTAATATTCTACTGACCAGTGGAAGCTTAGGTTGGAAATGCGTACTATTTTATGTCAATGCTTATGCCACTCTTTCCTTACATATGACAAGTTTGGAGTGTTTTTTGATTTATGACATACCTTTAATCTTCTAGAAAACACAGGAAAACACTTCTTTCTTTAAGATATGAGGGAGGGTGACAGACATTTGCACGTGCACCTATGCTCTGTCCTTCTCTGTTCCTGTCATTGTGAAGATTACCTACCTTCCATCTCAATGATGAAAAGTTGGCAATGGGAAGTAAGCAAACACAAGACAGATATTTGCAGGCACCAAAGCATCACAGGATATACTGGTAGGCAAATCACTATATTGCTTTTTATCATCTCTTTTCTCTTGTTGACCAGATACAGTAGGTTAGGAGAGAGAAAGAACAACGTGGTGGGGGGTAGGGGGCTGTTAGGCACATATGTGAAATTGAGCTGGCTTTTTTTTAAGTTTTCAAATTTTCTACCTGGTTTTAAGAGAAGGAGTTATTTCATGGTGGTTTTCCAGCAGGCTTTTCTGAGGTAGATAAAACATGGACAATAAATAGTCTGAAGGATGCAGAATAGTAGCTAAAGCCTGTGTGGATGTAGATAATTTGAAAGAAATTTCAGTAGTTAAAGCTGAGCATGTCATGAACAATACTACAGAAAAGAGGGGCAGGGCTAAAGGCTATACACCATTTAGACAGGGTTTATGGAATCTAATAAGTGGGGGAAAACAATCTGGCTAGTAAAGAACAGGACTGCAGGAACAATGGCAGAGCAAGAGAACCTTTGTTAGCACACAGGTAATCAGGAGTAGGAAAATAATAGCAAGAAATATACATCCCTTGGGAATTTAGTAAGCACCAAAAGTAACAAGTAATATCACAAAGGTTAAAAACCACCAACAGACTTGAAGTTTAAACTGCCTTTTTTTTTTTGGATGAAGAATAAATTTTGCCTCCTTCCTCAGGTCTCTGTTTGTATACTGATATTGTAATTATATTATGCATGTCAGGGAAAACCAGATTGCTGAGAAGTAATTAGCAAAATGGATCCTGAACTCATTTTTCTGCCTGTTTGAATTACAGATAGGCTGGTCTGCCTGAGACCTAGTGAGGTTAATAATACCAGCTGGGGCCTCTCTTTCTGGAGAATTACCAGTCATCATAGGCAGATGCTGTACTTTTAAATGAACATGCCATTGTAGGCCAAATGTTAGTAGTTAAACACCACCATCAAGGAAACACACAAAGCTATAGTCAAGTTCACAAACACAGCTGGTGGGTCAGAAACCCTTAATGAAGGAAAGACATTCACCAATGGCTTAAAATCATTCATCAAGACTTCTAATACACATAGATTGGGATTGTTTTATATGAGAAAGAATAATAACAATTGGCCTCAGTTTCTCTCCACAGTCTAAGAATAGACATTTGTTAGAACACCAGGTGGAAAAAAGAGGGAAATCACACATAATGTTCTCGTGGGTTGATGTAGACTCTCTCCGGGTCATCGTTTTGATGATGTCTGCCAGAGCTCCAGTCTTGGTAGTGCATCTGATTGTAAAGGGGGTGCATCTGCTGAATCTCATCTACCCCCACTGGATTCTCATCTTCATAGTCAAATCTCCTTCTGTTTAGTCCATTCTAAAAATTCAAACATTGCTTACATTAGCAGAGGAGCTGTTTGTGTTTTTCTAGCGCTTCTGTAAAAACAGGCAAGAATAGAATCCATTACAGTCTGTGTCCTTGTTTGATTATCCCATAAGCTATTAATAGCAACATAAAGTACAACAACTTATCATTTTCCAGTTATTTGTTGCTTATAATACCAGAATAAGAGAGGTGGCAGCCCCTAAATGCAAAAGTTTTGACTGATGGGGATTGTGATGTTTCCGATTTTGAAATTTGGTGCTGGTACTCGTTAAGGTAAACTGGAGTAAAACAAGTTTGTGAACTTCAGGAGTCTCTAAGGAAGTCTTACACTTGTAATGAGTACATGAGATACACAGAGGATTAAATCAAACAAAAGACACAAGGCAAAAGAAACCTCAGGATTCAGCTCTGGGGAATGAGAAAAAGGACACAGTGATATGAACTGGTATTTGACCATATACCCAACCAAACTGAGAATAAGATACACTCCTCCAAATATCCTCTTGTCTGATTTTTCATGCTTGCTTACTTTGTTTGACCTTGGGTCATGGCCGACACTTACTATAAATTGTATACCATGATGATCTGTGTGTCCCTGGTACAAAACCCTCTGCCTGGTTTTTGGTTTCATAAAACCTGATTACTTCTAAGAGAGACAAGCAAGCCCAGGAACTTTGCCAGATCATACTACAGACACTCAAATAAGAGAGTGATCAGCAAAATGAACTTTTATGGAAATCAAATGATATTTTAATATGCAAGTTAGCCACAAGCTCTGCCTGGGCTGACACCCCACAATATGACCGTGCTCCTTACAGAGTGCTGAAGATTGCCGACTTCTCTTTCTTTGAACTGAGTCTGCAAAGGCAAGGGTTCAGTCTGGAGGAAGAAGAAGAAAAAAAAGACGTGCACTTTAAAGCACCAAGCACATAGTAAAACATATCAACCAATACCACTAAGACTACTATAACAGCCAATTACTTCTACAAATGTCTACAAACTAAGCATAAATGTTCCATATGAGGATGGGCAAAGCAACTACATTTCTTGAGAATTTCTTTCTCTTTCCTGGCTCCAGATGTATTCTGGAAGGAAGAAAATATACAGAACATCTGCTGCAAAACATCTCATGCAATCTTGTTTATATTTTACTTGAGGGAAGGTTCAGCACAGAAGGTCTGCCTTTTCTTAGTGGAAGAGTTTGATATTTTGAATAGGCTAAAAGTGGTTGGGGGCAATGAAATGTTATTTTTCACCTTTATCTATATATGCATATGTGGTCATCCTTCTCCTCTTGCCTGCTACTCCCCCATTCCCCTACCCACAATAAAGAAGGATTCATCCTTTTCAAACCTTATACCACAAGGAATTTTTCTCAGCTGAGACCCCTGTTCAAATATCACCTCTTACATGAAGCTTTGCCCAACATCCTCATGCAAGGATAGGCTTTCATAGCATTTATGTATTACAATTAATCATTCAGTTGCCTGCTGCCTCACTAAATTGAGAGTGTTGGTTAGAATATTTTACAAACATTACTCATTTAATTCTTGCAATAATTCTATAAAACTGATAATTTGTTTACTGATGACCAAAACTGAGGCTGAGAGTGTTTAAGTAAGGTGTTTTCAATCATACATTTGGTAAATGGGAGACTGTATTCAAACATGCCTTTGTCTAATTCTAAATCCTGTATTCTTATATCCCCTGATTCATGCTTAGTACTTGAAAAATAGATGTTCAATAAATACAATAAAAGAATGACTGAATGTCCCAGTCATGTAGGCATATCTATTAACATGCTCCGCTTTCACTGCATTTGCTCGTGTGGTCCCTTTGGTCTGGAAGGTTTGCCCCTCATGTTCTAGCACCTGAAATACTACCCATCTATCATTGCCTGACTAAAGTACTTCTTTTTTTCCACAAGGTCTTTCTATTCCCTGGTCAAAGTTAATCTCTTTACTCACAGTTTTCCTATTGCTTCTTTATTGTATTTTTATTATAACACACATCTTTTTTTTATAGGTCCTAATGTTTATATCTTTCAACTCCAATAAATAGTGAGCCTCTCTTGGCCAATTTCCTCTGTCCCATACCCTAGCTGGAGTTCTGCAATAGTAAGAAGTCAGTAGTTAGTGAATTTACTGGAATCTAATCTACCATCAATTCTTGATACCCCATGTCAGGTCAAGGTTAACCATGATATAAATTACCTGTGACAAATTAACTCCCTCTATCATATTCAGCATGGTCCTAGGGTGATTTCCTCAACTAGTTGATATTAACAGTGCACACTGGTAAAAGTGCAAGGTAGAGCTAGCTTCGTGGACGTGTGACCAGTCACACAAGGACTTGTATTCAGAAAGGCCCAACCTTCGGGTTTAATGCTTTGCAGCTGCTATCTTAAATTTTTAAGTGATTTTATCTTTGAACTAGTTTTTTGTAAATGGTCTTATCACACAATGGAACATGTTTGGGGAACTTGTGTTCTCAGATGATGCACGTCTGCCTCTCTGACACTGGGTTTTGGCCAACAACCCCCTGACTCCCTGTTGCCCCAGGCCCTGATTGGCCTCCCCTTCCTGCCCCTACAGAGTGACTGCAGCTGCCTTCTGTCCAGGTAGGGTCTTAAGCTCTGGCAGACTGAAGGTGAGGTCAGGAATGCATGCCAAACTAGCATGTTGACACATCTGGTAGGTGTCTGGAAGCTGCCTCACCCAATCCAAGGGCACATCTCTCACCCAATCCAAATCCAAATACCCAGGATCATTCCTCTTCCAAGGAGAGATACATAGTATCTACCAAATGGTGGGAGAGCAAAGATTTCTGGTGGTCATTTCTATTTCTTGCTTAACAATGCTTTTCTTGGACTGATGTTTGCCACAACTTCTGTTCAATCATGTGGATGTGTGAAAAGAAATTGGAAGAGAAAACTTAAAAATGACAACCTCTGATAGCAATAAAATGTGCCCAAAAATATGGCCGCTTGCCTATCCTTTCCCCTATTGGCAGTGTGTGGAAAATAGGGGAGTGATGAACCTTGAAAGAGATCACATTCTAGGAAGGCAGTGGTTAGCCTAAAGAGCCCAAGAGAAGACTTGGTTGGAAGATATATTGTTCTATACTTATGTTATAAGATTCCAAATATAAATTTAACATAACCAGAAAGTAAATTATCTTTCACAATTTCTTGAATAATGTGAGTAAAACTTGCCTTTGGTCATCATGAAACACAGTAACAACCTTTGAGTCACTGGAAGCCAATATTCATGATGGCATAATGAGTGACGCAGCATCATGAGTAGCAGTGTTCCAATATTAAATGAAAAGCATTACAGAACTGAAGAGACAAGGAAAGCTGTCTATTCTGTTATAATACAAAAGGTTTCAAAGAACCATGGTTTTATGAGTAATAAAAGCATTGCCACCTTTTTCTCATGGTAGGATATACAAAATTAGCCTGTATGGTACATTTAGCAATAAAAGACATGAAGAATTTCTACCAGGAACAGGAAGAAATGGTGCCTGGATAACCAACCACCAACTTTCAGGTGCACTAACTGGACAATAAACAAACGTGCAAGTTCTCTATCTAATATTCTAATTCTTCATCAGTAAATCACTATACCTCACATGATCTCATGAATTTTGCAATACAACATTTAATCAAATTGCTTATATACACAGGGGCTCACACACCCTAGGGACAGTCCTCCAATAGGAATTAGAGATGGTAACCTATAGAAAAACATGCTGCACCTGCTTTTGCAGTATGTGGCCATCTGGGTTTTGACTAGATTTTGTATCCTTCTCTCAATACATAAGGAACTGAATCTAATGTACTGGTGTATGTGTATGTTTTCTTTCTGTCATCCCATAAACTACCTGAAATGTTGCATTCACTGACTTTAAAAATAAGTTAATGGCCACAGTATGTAGAAAAGTGTCTTACTTAGTACATTACATTTGTTTGATGCTTAAAATATATGTACTGAATAAACCAATAATTCTTTGATAGATACATGATATAAATTATTCTATTATCCTTTTCCTAGAAAGTCTTGGACTACTACTAATCTATAATATATAATTTTAAGTTCCTTACTTACATGTACTATCTTGCAGCAATTTCTATTGAGCTACAACCCATATTCACTTTCCTAATTTAGTAAAGTCATTAGACTTCTTCTGTCTTCTTTTCTATTTTATTTTTTTCTTTATTTTTAAAGAAATTTTAGATTACAAAAATGTTACATAAAAAATATAAGGTATTGCCATATATGCTACCCACTCCCCTCCCACACTTTCTCCCATTAACAACATCTTTCATTAGTGTGGAACACTGTTACCATTGATGAACACATATTGAAGCACTGCTTCTAAGCATAGTCTATAGTTTAATTAGTTTGCACTGCACAACTTTATAGGTATTGACAAAATGTGTAATGGCTTGTATCTGTCATTGCAATATCATGTAGAACAATTTCAATGTCCCCCAAATGCCCCATGTTACACCTATTCTTCCCTCTCCCTCCCCTCAGAACCTCTGGTGACCACTGTTTTTATATCAATGTTACAAGTCTTCCATTACTAGAATAATAATAAGTCTACTTTGGTCCATAATTGCACTTCCCCCCTTATGTTTGTTTCTTCCTCAATCTTGAGGATTTTGGGATGGTGATGCCCACTCTGCTTCCGATTGAGAGATGTCTTAGATCCCATGGGGCAGATGGATAGAATTGTCTTGCTTGCAGTTGTAGATACTCTCCATTTTTTTGGGATAGATGTTGTCCGTAATCATCCTTTTGTTAGTTGTCCTAGGCAAGTCCAATGAACTGGAGAGTACTAGAGAGGTTCATCCCCAGGAGTCATGTCCCCCATTGGGAAGAAGGTAGTGAATTTATATGCTGTATTTGGATTAAAGACAGGCTACTTCAGAGCAAAAAGGAGGCTTTCAAGAGGTAACTCTTAGGCAATATATAATACCAGGCTAAGTTTCAATTTCACAAGAACAAGGTTCATAGGTACAAGCATCAATATCAAGGGCCTGTCGTATTGGTCTGTCCTCCTTTGCCAGGTACTGCCTATGTACTCTAGGGATTCTTGCCACTGTATTAGAGAATGTAGCAGTACTCCCCAGGATGGGAATTCAATATTCTGTTGGTTATTGTGTGGGTCTTCACCTAATGAGACAACACCCCATGACTATATGAACACATTCATATTCCATAGAGGCATGCCCCAGATGCATCTCTGCCCATACATCTCCCCACCACTGATACTCTGCACCAGTGATCTTCCTCTGCAACAGTTTCAACCATTCTGCAATCCAAAGTCTCACCAAAAACAATGCGGACAAGAACAACTATCAGGTAAAGAAAAATCACTAAGGAGCTGTTAGCTTAACAACTATCAGAGCTCGATCAGTGTTGTGGCACTTAGGTTCCAAACAAACAAAATTGAAAATCCTTATTGAACACCTGAAGCCCAGAAAAGTCATGCATTAGGAGTAGAAATAAAGTAGTTCTAGCTGATAGGCTATTCTACTACCTCCCTAAAAAAGTTTAAAAACCAATATCCAGAAGATTATGTTGAGAAAATAAATTGTCAGAAAACAACTCAATTTTTATTAAGGAATGACAGCAGAATTCAAATGACTAACAATATGACATTCACAATATTCAGCATCCAATTAAAATTTACTGAACTTGAGAAAAAGCAGGAAATTTGACCCAAAACTCAGTCAATAGAAACCAAGCCAGAAATTAAATATATGATGGAATTAGCAGTCAAGAACTTTAAAATATAAATTACAAATATGTTCAAGTATATAAAGAGAAAATAATGAGAAAAATGAAAACTATGAAAAGAATCAAAGGGATTTTCCAGAGCTGAAAAATATATTATCCTAAATGAAAAATTCACTGGATGGCCTTAACAGATACTACAGAAGAAAAGGTAAGTGCACTTGAAAGCAGCCACTATCCATACTGAAAAACAGAAGAAATGACCATAGCCTTAGTGATCTGTGGGATGATATCAAGAATTCTACTATTTGTGAAATTGGAGTCATAGAAGGAAGAGGGGTCAGAAAAATATTTGAAGACTTGCCAAAAATTTTCCAGATTTTGTGAAAAATATACACCTATAGCTTGACGAAACTCAAACACTAAAGATAAATATAAAGAAAACCACTCCAACACATGGCCAAATAAAATTGCTGAAAACCAAAGATAGAAAGAAAATCATGATGTAGCCAGAGGAAAAAAGAAGATACAGTCTGTTCATAAAAACAAAGATAAGAATTACCACTAGCTTCTCAACAGAAACTATGGAGGCCAGAACATAATGGAGCTTCAACTTTAATTTGCTAGATGAAAACACACACACACACACACACACAAACACACAAATAAGCAATCTAGTATTCTATATCCCATAAACATATTCAAAAATGAAGATTAAGACATTTTCTGATAACCAAAAGCTAACAAAATTTGTTTTCAGCAGATCTGCACCTTAAGAAATGTTATAGGAAAGTTCTTGAGGTTGAAGAAAATAGACTACAAACACAATTTCATCAATTTTTAATTTTCTTTAAAAAGACACATTACAGTCTAAAACAAAAATTATAGAATCATATTGTTGGATTTTAACATATGGAGAAATAAGACATATAAGAATAATAAGGAAGAGGGAGGCAATTGAAGTTTATGCTAAAGATCTTACATTATAATGAAGAAATATGTTAAAAATGCATAGGCGAAACCCTAGAGAAACCACTGAAAATGAAACAAAGAGGTCTGGCTAATAATTCAATAGAGTAGATGAAATAAAATACAAAAAAAAGTGTTAATTTTTAAAAGAAGGCAAGAAAAGAGGGGAAAAGGAATTGATGGGACAAGTAGAAAACAAATAACAAGATGGATTTAAATCAAACAATATCAATAAAAATATTAAATAAAAATGGACTAAGAATACCAATTAAAAGGCAAAGGTTTTCAGACTGGATCAAAAGGCACTACCCAACTCTATGATAGCTACAGGAATGCATTTTAAATATAAAGATATAAATAGATTAAAAGGAAAAGGATAGAAAAATGCATACCATGGAAACACATCATAAAAAAAAGAAAAACTGGAGTAGCTATATTAATATCAAGACAGTGATGTCAGAACAAGGAAAGTTATCTTAAGATAAAGAAGGAAATTCCATAATTGATAAAAGGATCAGTTTATCAAGAAGACATAACATGGCAATCCTAAATTTTTATGAATTCAATAAAAAAGGCACAAAATACATTTATAACTGACAGAACTGAAAAGAGGGATAAATATATTCATAATGTAGTTGGAAATACACTATTTCCTCTCTCAGTAACTAACAGAAATGTAAACAGAAAATCAGTATGGATATAGAAGACATGAACACTATCAACCAATGTGACCAAATTGACATGTATAGAAGATGACACACAGCAGCAGAATACACATCTATTTCAGTGTACATGGAACATTCACTAAGATAGAATAAATGGTAGGCCACAAAACAAGCCTCAATATATTTACAAGGACTGAAATTCTACAAAATATATTTTCTGACCATAACAGAAATAAATGGGAAATCATTAACAAAAACATTTGGAAATTTCCAAAATATTTGGAAATTAACCAATATATTTCTAAATAACCATCAGTCAAAGGAGAAATAACAAGGGGAGCTAGAAAATATTTTGAACTGAATTCTAATGAAATTATAACATATTTTCTGGAACTTCAAACAAAGACATGGTTAGGGGAAAACTTATAGCTTAAAATGCTTGTATTAGAAAAGAAGAAAGTTCTAAATTATCTGTCTCATTTAGAAAGATAGAAAAAGAAGAGAAAATTAAATCCAAAGGAAATAGAAAGTGGGAAATAACAATAGTGAAAATTAATAAACATTAGAAAAAAATTAATGAAACTAAAACCTGGTTCTTTAAAAAGATTAATAATATTGGTAAAACCCTAGCAAGAAAAGAGAAAACACAAACCAATATCAAAACAAAAAGGTAATGTTAGTACTGATACCATATAAATTGAAAGAATAATAGGAATGTGTTATAAACAATTTGATACCAACTAACTCCAACAAACCTAGATGAAATTGACAATTTCCTTGAAAGACACTAATGATCAAAATTGGCACAAGAATGAATAGAAATCTGAATAACCCTATATCTATTAAAGGAATTGAATTCATAATTAAAATACTTTCAATGAAAAAACTACAGGCCCAGATGGCATCATTAGCGAATCCTATCAAACATTTAAAGAAAAAACAAGATTACTCAAACTCTTTGAGCAAATGGGAGAGAAGAGAACAGTTCCCAATTACATTCAAGACATAGAATCATCCATATTAAAATCAGACAAACATTACAAGAAATGAAAACTAAAGATTTTTATTAATAGAATTCCAAAAATGGAAACAATCCAAAATGGCACACAACAGTAGAATAGGTAAACAAAGTATGGTATATTCACAGATATAAACTTTGCAATAAAAGGAAATGAAATACAAATACATGCAAAAACATGGGTGTATCTTAAAAATATGCTAAGCAAAATAAACCAGACACATAGATCCAAGATGGCAGAGAAGGAAGAGGCAGGCTGCATTAATCCTTCAAAAGTGGTGGGAAGACAGGCAGGCTTACTGGGTATAGGGGAAGTAGTGGTGCCACAGGGTGATTGGTGCAGGTGGCCAATAAGGAGGGTCCTAGCCAGATGCTGGTGGCCTGAGAGGGAGGCCCATTTATTCACCCCCCTTTTTACATCCTCTTCCTTTTACTTTTCATTTCTTTTTTTATTTCCTCTTTTTTCTTCACTATTTTCTTTCTTTCTTTTTCTATTTTCAGTTAAACACAGGCACTACTAAAGATTTAGAATAATCACAAACAAGTACAAAAGAAGAGCCTTAACACAAAGCCAAACAAAAATAAAACTCAGGCAAGAGAGAAAAACTGACCAACAGAGTAAAGCCATCAAAATAAACAGATACCTAGGCATCAGCAAAAAATTACAAGCCATACTAAGAAAATGGAAGATTTGGCCAGTTATATAGAAAACAAACAAACAAACAAACAAAAACTGTAACCATACCTAAACAACAATAACATATATTATGGTAATGATAGGCACAATAGAAGAAATTAAAAGTACACTAGAATCACAAAACAACAGATTTGAACAGGGAGAGGAAAGAATTAGCAAGTTAGAAGATATAACATCAGAAATTGAATAGGTAGAACAGAGAGAGGAAAAATGGAAAAAATCAAGTAGGGACTCACGGAATTGAATGATAGCACAAAAAACACATACACGTTATGGGTGTCTCAGAAGGAAAGGAAAAGGGAAAATGGGGCAGAAGGAGTGTTTGAGGAAATAATGGCTGAAAACCTCCCAATTCTTATGAGGGACATGTATGTACATGTCCAGCAAGTGCACTGTACACCAAACAGAATAAATCCTAACAGATATACTGCAAGATGCATACTAATCAGATTGCCAAATGCCAAAGATAAAGAAAGAATATTGACAGAGATGCTTGATAAGATGCTTGACAAGGGATGATTTATAAGATTGAGTGCTGATTTCTCATCTGAAACCATGGAGGTGAGAAGGCAGACATATTTAAGGTACTGAAATAGAAAAACTTCCAGCCAAGAAACCTGTATCCTGCAAAATTGTCCTTCAAAAATGAGGGGGAGATTAAAATATTCACAGATAAACAGAAATTGAGAGAATTCATTAGCAAGAGTCCTGCCTTCAAGAAATAATAAAGGGAGTTCTGCAGGTTGAAATTAATGCAATTGAATCAGTAATCAAAAATCTCCCAACAAAGAAAAGCACAGGACCTGATGGCATCACAGGTGAATTTTACCAATCATTTAGTAAGGGTAACTAAAAGAGTAAAAAGAGAAACAAAAATAAGATATGACATATAAAAGACTAAAGATAAAATGGTTGAAGTAATTCCTGACTTTACAGTAATAACATTGAATGTTAATGGATTAAACTCCCTAATTTAGAGACACAGAGCAAGTAAAAGTTGCAAAATGATTTTCCACACAAACATTAACCAAAAAAGAACTTTAATATCAGACAAAATAGATTTTAAATACAAAACCGTTGTAAGGGCCAAAGAAGGACACAATATATTAATAGAAGAGTCAATCTACCAACAAGAAAGATCATAAATATTTATGTATCTAACCAGGGTGCCCCAAAATACATGAGGCAAACACTGGCAAACTAAGGGGACAAACAAGTGCCTCTACAATAATAGTGGGGGACTTCAATACACCACTCACAGCAATAGACAGAACATCTAGACTGAGGGTCAATAAAGAAACAGAGATCTTGACTAATACATTAAAGGAACTCGACCTAATGGATATATACAGAATATTGCACCCCAAAACAGCAGGACATACATTCTTCTCGAGTGCTCATGGATCATTCTTCAGGATTTACCACACATTAGGTCATAGAACAAGTCTCATGAATTTAGAATTATTGAAATTATACAAAGCTCTTTTATGACCACAACATTAACAAGACTCTTGCCCTTCAAGAAATACTAAAAGGAGTTCTGCAGGTTGAAAACAATGCAATTGAATCAGACATCAAAAACCTCCCAGCAAAGAAAAGCCCAGGACCAGATGACTTCACAGGTGAATTCTACCAATCATTCCAAAATGAACTAATACCAATCCTAATCAATCTCTTCCAAAAAATTGAAGAGGAGGGAACATTACTTAACTCATTCTAAACATCACCCTAATACCAAAGGCAGATAGAGATGTTATAAGAAAATTACAGACCAATCTCTCTAATGAACTTAGATGCAAAAATCCTCAAGAAAATTCTTGAAAATTGAATCTAACAACACATTAAACAAATTATACACCATGCTCAAGCAGGTTTTACCCCAGGTATCCAAGAATGGTTCAACATAAGAAAATCAAGTAATATTATAGACCACATTAATAGATCAAAGGAGAAAAGTTACATGATCATCTCTATGGGTGTAGAAAATGCATTCAACAAAATTCAGCACCCTTTCATGATTAAAACACTTCGAAAGACAGGAATAGAAGGAAAGTTCCTCAACATTACAAAAAGCATATATGGAAAAACCCACAGCTAACATCATAGTCAATGGTGAAAGACAAAAAGCTTTCCCTCTAATATCAGAACAAAACGACAATGCCTACTGTTACCACTTTTTTTCAGTATTGTTAGAAGTTCTTGCTAGTTCAGTTAGGCAAGAAAAATAAATAAAAGACATCCAAATCAGAAAGGAAGAAGTAAAACTTGCACTATTTGCAGGTGACATGTTCCTATATATAGATAGTCCTGAAAAATCTACAACAAAGAGATTTTAGATTTAGAGCTAATAAAAAAGTTCAGCAAAGTGATGGGATATAAGATCAACCAGCAAAAAATCAGTAGTGTTTTTATACACTAGGAATAAGCAATCTGAGGAGGAAACCAATTTTAAAGTTTCCATTTACAATAGCAACTAAAAGAATCAAATATCTAGGAATAAATTTAAGGATATAAAGTATTTGTACACAGAAAAGTATACAACATTACTAATAGAAATCAAAGAAAATCTAAATAAATGGTATGACATTCCATATGCATGGATTGGAGGACTAAATATCATTAAGATGTCAATTCTTTTTTTTTTTTTTTTTTTTAAGATGTCAATTCTAACCAAATTGATTCACAGATTCTACATAATCCCAATCAAAATTCCAATGGCGTTTTCTGGAGAAATGGAACAGCCAATTACCAACTTTATTTCAAAGAAGGACTCACACTACCTGACTTTAAAGAATATTATAAAGCTACAGTGGTCAAAACTGCATAGTACTGGCACAAGGATAGACATATTGAGAGTTCAGAAATAGACCTGCACGTCTATGGCAGGACTTGACAAGGCTGTTAAGTCCACTCAAATGGTACAGAATAGTGTCTTCAATAAATGGTGCTGGGAAAACTGGATATCCAAATCCAAAGGAATGAAAAAGTTTCCCTATCATTACAACCCTACTAGACTGGCTGCTATTAAAAAAAAAAAATCAACAGATTGGGGATTTGCAGGTCTGTGGTTAAAACTACAATGTTGGGAATGCTCTTTTGGCAAAAATGGCAGGGGAGGTTTCCTGGTGTTGGATGTGGAGGGGTATGTGGGACAGGGTGCACCTGGGGCAGGATTCTGTGGAATATGTAAGTGTCATCTTGTCATAGTGTGCTATATCAGTGGGAGGAGGCCCACATAATAAACAAGAAAATACCAAACTCCCATCCTGGGGAGTCCTGCTATGTTCTCAATTAGAGGGACAAGAATCCCTCTAGAACAAAGGCAGTACCTGATAAAAGAAAACAGATCAATATGTCAAACCCTCAATATTATTGCAAGTAACTATGAATCTTCTTCTTCAAAAACTAAAACTTAGTGGGTACCATAGGTTCTGAGGAGAGGAGGAGGGAAGACTAGATTACATGGAACGTATGGCATTTTCAGAGCATTAGAATTGTTCAGCATGATCTTGGAATAACGGATACAGGTCACTTCAAATTTCGTCTAAACCTAAAAGTGTATGATCCAAAATGTAAACCATAGTGTAAACCATTGACCATGGTTAGTAGCGATGCTTCAATATTTGTAAATCAATTGTAACAAATGTACTATCTGCATGTAAAATGTTATTAATAGGGGAGAAGGGGAAAGGCAGAGGGCATTGGGTATATATGAATCCCTTATATTCTCTATGTGACTTTTCTGTATCCTAGAGCTTCTTTGAAGATTAAAGTGAAAAAATATATGGAATATATGGAAGAAAATGTCACTGTACATACAACACAACAGACTTACAGTGATGAAAGACACAATGTCTAAACATTTTTTTTATTTCAAATTAAATTTTTTTGGTATTTTATTGGTCATTTCTAAAATTAACATTTCATTTTCTTATTAACTTTATTTGGTTATTTTGGTGACTTCATTTTTGGAGATGTTTTGGATCACAGAAGGGTCACTGGTGCAGGATATCAGTGATAGGGGAATGCACAGGAAGGGGTTCATCTGGGGCATGCCTCTAAGACATATGAATATGTTCAAGTGTTCATGGGGCATTGTTTTTGTGGGTGGAGATCCACACAATAAATGAAAGAATATTGAATTCCCATCCTGGGAAGTTCTACTACATTCTCTAATAGAATGGTAAGAATCCCTCGGGTACAAGGGCAGTCCCTATTGAAGAAAGACAGGCTATAGTGCTAGGCCCTTGATATTGATGATTGTACTTATGAATCTTTTCTTGTGAAATTGAAACTTAGCCTAGTATTATATACTGCCTAACAGTTACCTCCTGAAAGCCTCCTTGTTGCTCAAATGTGGTCTCTCTCTAAGCCAAACTCAGCATATAAACGCATCACCCTGGCTTGGACAGTACTCCCAGAGATTAGCCTCCCTGGCAATGAGGGATTATTACCAAGTGCCAACTAGCAATGCATCTGGAAAAAGACCTTGACAAAAGGGGGAAATGGTAACTACGAATGAGTTTTTATGGCTAAGAGATTTTAAAGTGAGTCGGGAGGTCATTGCAGAGGTTATGCTTATGCACGTATCAGCAGGACCTCATTGACTGCCACAGTAAACAGTGCCTCAAAGAGCAGGGCTCCTGCGGGCTCTAGAGATATCCAGAAACTATAAGCAGGGCAGATAGCTCAGGAATTCAGCACCCTGTCAGTGGGCCTTACTTTGGAATTTATATCCCAGTATAACAGAGTTAAACTCATTTATAGGTTCTCTACACATGGCTCTTCTGTCCCTTTTATTTGAACCTATAATTAGCACTGTACTCGATAAATATATCTCCCAGAGACCTAAATCTTTGATCTGTCCATTTGCCAATTGTGCCCTGAATTTCAGCAGAGTTGCAACATCTACGCTCCAGTATATTGGACTCACCCAGGACAATTAACAAGGAGATGATGATAGACAATGACCATCCCAAGGAACAGAGAGTGTCTGCAACTGCAAGCAAGATTGTTCCATCCATCTGCCCCATGGGATCTAAGCTCCCTCTCAATTAGAAGCAGATCACCATCCCCAAATCCTCAAGATTGGGGAATGAACAATGGACTAACGTAGACTTATTATGATTCTACTATAGACTTATTATTATTCTAGCAATAGAAGAACTCTTATCATTGATATAAAGGCAGTGGCCATCAGAGGCTCTGAGGGATGGGATAGGAAAGGATGGTGTAATATGGGGGCATTTTTGGGACATTGGAGTTGTCCTGCATGACATTGCACTTGTCCTGAATGACATTGCAGTAATGGATACAGGCCATTGTATATTTTGTCATAACCTATAAAATAGTGTGGGAAAGAGTGTAAATTATAACGTAAACTGTAATCCATGGTTAGCAGCAATGTTTCACTGTATGTTTATCAATTGTAACAAATATACCACACTCTAATGAGGGATGCTGTTGATGTGGGAAAGTGTGGGAAGCGGAAGGAGGTGGGTATATGGGAATCCCTTATGTTTTTAATGTAACATTTATGTAATCTAAAGGTAGTTTTAAAAAATTATTTAAAAAACCCAGAAAACTACAGGTGTTGGAGAAGATGTGGAGATATAGGAACACTCATTCACTGCTGGCAGGAATGCAGAATGGTGCAGCCAAAATGTGGAGGACAGTTGGACCATTCCTCAGCAAGCTGAGTATAAAATTTCCATATGACCTGGAAGTCCCACTACTAGGTATATACCCAGAGAAAGTGAAACCAGGGACATGAACAGATATATGTACACCAATGTTCACACTGGCATTATTGACAATTGCTAAAAGACGGAAGCAACCCACGTATCCATCCAGAAATGAATGGATAAATCAAATATGGTATATACATATGATGGAATATTAGTCAGCTGTAAGAAGGAAAGAAGTACTGACGCCTGCAACAACATGGATGAACCTTGAGGACCTTATGTTGAGTGAAATAAGTCAGACACAAAAGGACAAATATGTATAATCTCAGTGATAAGAACTAAGTATAGTGAGCAGATTCATGGAGGTCGAGTCTGGAAGTTAGGTGACCACAAGATAGAAAGCGAGTAGAAAATGGTGAGCTGATGCTTAATTTGTGCAGAATTTATAGTTAGGTTGATTGTAATTGTTTGGAAATAGACAGAGGTGATGGTGGTGCAGCAAAGTGAGTGTAATTAACAGCCCTTAAGTTTGTGTGTGAACATGGTTGAAAGGTGGTTTTGGGTGGTATATGTTGCTGGAAGGAAAGCTAGAGGATAAAATGGGGGATTGTATAACACAGTGAACTGTGTGGTGGCTGAGGATTGTGGTTAATATTACAAATACAAGAATGTTCTTTCAAGATCTATAACAAAGGTACATCACTAGTACTGAGTGTTGATGGTGGGGTGGTATATGGGGAAATATTCACCTAAAGCATACTTCTATGGGATATAAATGTATCTGTGCTGTCATGATTTAGTTAGTAAAAGGGTGCTGATGCAAAGTACCATAAATCTGTTGGCTTTTATAAACGGTATTTATTTAGGGTAAAAGCTTACAGTTACAAGGCCCTAAAGAGTCCGACTCAAGGTTGCTTTCTCACCAAAGTCAGTTGCTACATGTTGAAGCAAGATGGTTATCAATCTCTGTGATGGTTCAGCCTTCCTCTCTGAACAAGCTAGCTTAGGGCTTGTTTCTTTCTGGGCCTTCTCAGCTGCTCAGCTGCAAATTATCAGGTAAATGGCTCATCTCCTTCCAGGGCCCCAGGATCAAATATGACAAAGCTCTCCATCTTCCTGTATTTTCTTCTGTTTGTCTTCTTGAGTGAGTGTCCATTTATATCAGCCCACCAAGGGGGTGGGGACTCAACCCTGAATCACACCTTACTGACAGGTCTAATCACAACCCTAATCTTAACAGATAATCTAATAAAAAACATCTCAGGTGAATCTAATAAAAGGGGATCACACCCAGAGGAACAGACCAGTTTACAAACATAATCTCTTTTTTTAGGAATTCATAAATAATCTCAAACTGGATAGAGTTCCACATAGTAGCTAACAAAATATTAAACTTCCCTCCTGGGGAAGTTCTGCTACTTTCTCAAACAAGATGAGAAAAAAAACTCTGGAATATGTAAGCCTTGCCTAATTAAAAAACAAACAAACAAAAAAACAGGCCAATAAGCCAAGCCCTTGATCTTATTGCTTGCATTTATGAACCTTATTCCTGTAATAATGAAACTAAGCCTAATTATAATTAATGCGTAAGAGTTATATCCTGAAAACTTCCTTCTTACTTAAATGTGGTCTCTCTCTAAGCCAAACTCTGCAAATAAACTCACTACCTTTCCCCTAACATGGGACATGGCTCCCAGGTTTGAGCCTCCCTGGCACTGGGGGATTATTCCAAGCATTAATCAGCAATGTATTTGGAAAAACAACTTGACCAAAAGGGGGAAATAGTAAATAAAACAGAGTTTTTATGGTTAAGAGATTTCAAAATGAATTGGGAGGTCATTGCAGAGGTTACACTTATGTAGATTTCAGGCAGATTTCACTAACTGCCACAGCAAGCAAAGCCTCGAACAAAAATGCTCCCAAGGGCTTTAGGGATGTATGGACACCATAGGCAAGCCACACAGTCTCATGAAATCAGCACCCCCTCAGTGGGCCCTATCTGGGAATATATGAAAATCTATTTCCCTAATAAACATTGTTACACTCATCTATAATTCCCCTAACACTTATTCTTCTACAACTTTTTAGTTGAACCTATAATTTCCAGTGTATCTGTTAAGTATATTTCTCAAAGAATTAAATCTTCAGATTGTTCATATGCCAGTTGAGCTTGGAAACCCAGCAGAGTTGCAGTTAACTCCTACTCTCCAGTTCTTCAGACTTGCTCTGGACAACTAACAAAATGATGATGATGGACCAGTCCCATCCTCAAAACAAGGAGTATCTTCAAATGCAAACAAAACAATTCCTTTCTTCTGCCCCATAATATTTATATCCCTTCTCAGCCTGAAGCAGTCAGAATGGACATTGTCCCAAATCCCTCAAGAATGAGGAATGAACAAAAATAAGGGGCAGTATACTCATGGACCAAAGCAGATTTATTGTTATTATAATTATTATCTTGTGTTAACAAAGTAATTTGTAACATTGATACAAGGAATTAAAAAAAAAAAAAAACTTTAAAAAATCTGTCAAAGATGTGAAAGTGAAGGAATATATCAGCCTGGTAAGCATTCCAGACTCAAGCATACTGGAAGACTATGGAAACATACTGTTGAGGCAGTTTGGGATGGTTGGGACAGTGAGTCAAAGTAGAAGGTGTCTGTGGATGGGATTATAGGGTTGAAGTAATGTTGATTTCCTGATGTGGGTTTATGTGGTTGGGTTCTAGGATAGTAACCTTGTTTTGGAGATGAATTCACTGGAATAAATTTGTGAAAAGTTTGCTAATGGACAAATGAGGTGAAATGGTAACTTGGGAATCTGAGTGAAGAGATTGGGACTTCTTTGTACTACTCTTGCAATTTTTTTATACATCTGATTTTACTTAATAAATTACTTAAAAAATAATCAGGCACAGCAGAATACATACAGAATACTGTATGATTCCACTTATATGAGGTTCTTAAAAAAGACATAACTAATATATTGTGATAAAATCCCATTAGCAGTTGCCTGAAGCAGGAGGCATTTGAGAAAGAAGGGGCAGAATTTATTGCAAAGGTGTACGAGGAAATTTTTCAGGTAATGGAAGTGTTCTTCATTGGGGTGGTGATCACATCAATGCATACATTTTGCAAAGCTCATCAAATTGGGCATATTACATAAATTTTTCCTCAAAACAGTTAAGTTTTAAAGTTATACTTTTCCATTTTGTCATAGTTTCTCCATTTTGGGGGGAACATGGGTGAGGAGGTGTGGCAGTTTGGCATTGTTTATGAATTCCCTAAATAGATATTGGATTATGTTTGTAAACTGGTGTGTTCCTCTGGGTGTAATTAAATTATGATTAGGGCTTTGATTGGGCCATGTCAGTAGGACATCATCACGGGGGCGGGGACTCACAGAGAAACTGCACTGCAGAGAAGGGAGGTTGGAGATTTGAGCTGGAGCCCGGGACATAAACACACGGAAAAGAGATGAGCCATTTGTCTGATAGTTCACAGCTGGTCTTTTGGAGGGAGCAGAGCAGCTGAGTCCAGAGAGAATTGAGCCCCGGGGAGAGAGGCACAGCCTAGAGAGCCTCGTAGTCTACAGCTGGCCTTGTGGAGAGAACAGAGAAGTTGATCCCAGAGAGAAACAAGTCCCTGGAGAGAGATGAGACTTATCCCATCCTACAGCTGATATTGGAAGAAGCTGGGACCACGGAACCTTAAGAGGAAGAGGAAGGCTGAACGTCGACAGCCATCTTGCTCCAACATGTAGTAACAGACTTTGGTGAGGGAAGTAACTTATGCTTTATGGCCTGGTAACTGTAAGTTCCTACCCCAAATAAATAGCCTTTATAGAAGCCAACAGATTTCTGATATTTTGCATCAGCACCCCTTTGGCTGACTAATACAGGAACTGAAGTAGAATTAGAAGTCATTGACTTCTTAGACACTAGTATGACACAATACATAGTAAAAAATTCTTTTAAACTCAATAAATACTTTATAAACTGATTGTCCCTGGTACAAGAATTTCTCTGCTAGAATATCTAACAGATTATGTGTATTCTAGTGACTGAGTTCCTAATCTATAGAGATTTCATCATATTAAAGGAGTAACTCACAAAGAACTGACTACCATAACCCACAAAGTAGGGATTCTTCAAGGTGTAATGGATGTTACATTCCTACCTATCAAGTAACTCTCTGAAAGAATTTATAAAACTGTGAATCAAAGGCTGATTTTCACTTTCATTTTTTAATAGTTGTGAGAGAGACTGACCATGTTGCATGAGAAAGAACTATAAAGATTGTGTACTAATCAAGTGAAATTTATATTAATTAAGCATGTTTAGTGAGATAGATGATTGTTACTGTTCTCCATGATCATTATGCACTAAGCTATTCATATGAATGTCTAATAATTACAATAGACCCTTGACATTATTAGGTTTAACATTGTTGGTTTCAATCATTCATAAATAAGCTTAAAAGACTTATGACAGGTAGCAATTTGTAATTTTGCTGAGACATAAATTTGAGTCAAGACCTGGCAGTTCTTTGTGACACAGCTAATCATTTAGCTAGTTAATGAGCTTAGCAGACCACTCAATGTACATCTCTTACTGCATCTTTTTTAGTCTCAACTCTTAGATATCAATTTTATAAAAGATAGAGTATTTAGGAATTTAGGGATTCTCAAAAGTCTATATCCTCTGAATTTCAAGGGAATTATTTTATTATTAACCAACCTTTTTTCTTTTATATTAAAATCTTTTGCTTGTTATTTCTTAGTTCTCTAGCCTCTGCAATCATTCATGATCAATGCAAATTTCCATCATACATTATATAGGTTAAATGTCAAAGGTCTGCCTGGATCTTATTCACTGAGACTTAAGATTTATTTGCTTATAACTCTTCTTCCCCAATGCCTGACAGTATAAGTTACACTTCTGTATTCTGTCCATGCATTCCATTCCATAAGTCCTCTTCCATGAGGGAGAGGGGAAGGTTTCCCCAAAACTTGCATGGCACAGCACTGATTAGCTTCTTGACAAATGCTTGTTGATGCTCTATCCATGTTTTGACCCTTCTCTTAATCAGTAGTTCCCACATAGGGCTTGGAGGCTAAATTACATAGGGAAACCTGTGTCAGGTGGATAAGAAACCTTGGGACCTGAATTTCTGGCTGCAAGGAACAGGGCAGATATACATCTGAATTAATTGAGAAAGTAGTGAACACCATGAAAATAGACTCTAGGTCCTTGGTACTCAGGAGTGTCTTGGGAAAGAAAGATTAGAGGAGAGGATTTAAGGTGATAGGAAGAAAGAGAAAGGGAACACAAAAGTTGGTTCAATAATGACAAAAGTTAGAACAGATATCATTAGGCTGTCTCAGCTTAGGGAAAAGTAAAGTTGTAACTTGTAATGACTGGCAAAAGATTCTTCCTCTACTCCCTGTCTTTTCCATTAGATAATATTTATTTTTAACTTTTTTATTTTACAATTTCAGACTAAAGGCTTCCACTGAAAATATCACAGAGATTTAACAAATATGAATATATTTTCCTGAAAATGTAGCTATTGACAGAGATAATAGCCAAGATTTATTATAAGACAGACATTGTACAAAATGCTTTGGATGTATCATATTTTTACACTACCCTCTTGAGGTAATTTTTATCATTGTTCCTATATTATATAGATGAGGAAGCTGAGGCCTAGAAAGGTTAAAAAATGTTCTGAAGTTCCCAGAACCAGAATCCAAATTCCTGTTTATATAATACGAAAGTCTTTGTCTTAAGTCATCACACAGAACTACCTATATCTTAATCATATCCAACCTCTTCCTAAATGGATTGCAGAGGGGGAATGTGTACTGGAAAGCAGGAAGACAATGAGCATTTGAAAGGGAAGAGGATATAATGCTAAGTTGAAAGACTGGCAATGCTCAGTACTTGCTAGCTTTGCACCTCTGATTCACCTTCATCTATAATGGTCAAATAGAAGCTATGGCCTAAGTTACTTCACCTCCTGTTTGGGCTCCCAGCCCCAGTTAAAGGAGAGCAAAGACAAGGTTTTTCTTGAAAAGTTTGATGCTCTGAGTATTATCCACCTACCCCAGCCCAGGGATGAATACATAATGGTCATTTACTGTAGGATAATACTTTAAAAATTTAATTTATTAGGTATTTTATCTCCCTTGGCTTATTAATGTTTATACCCTGCAGTGATAGTTCCTTAAAATACAGTGTCCATCTCCCCAGTCTTCTAATATATAATACTTGTAATGAGGCAATTGCAAGAAGAAATGACTTCAGAAAGCACGTCTTCATTGCAAACATTTAAAATGTAGGTTTAAGTCATATAAAACATTTTATCCCAACAAGGTAGCATTGGATTTTTCACAAGTCATCACAGAATTTAAAAAGTCTAGTTGGTGTTGAAAATGTTGCCTTATCCAAGAGGAAGGCAGTGTTCCTTTTCATCACTGGTAAAAAATTTCATTACTTCTACTGCATATACATTCTAGGTTTTAATTTTTCAATGTGAAATTTGATATGACACATTTTAATGAAATACGTTATCTTGTTTTATAGTATTGCTTAATACTTACATTAAAATACACAAGAAAGTGATATTTCATCTGAATTGTAATATATGTGCAAAGAAAAGTATCTAATTAAAACAGATGATAAAAGTGATGGAAAATTATGTGCATGCAAACTGGACACCCATATACAATTCTAGGATGTTCTTGATCACAAATCCTATTTCAGAGGCACAAATCAAATGGTTATGCATTGATATGAGGTATTTTCCATGACTAATAAATAGCTGCACATTTAAACATCAGAATGCAAGTTATACCATCACTGTCACAATGGGCATCTGTTTCCCTCCCCCCAACCTTTCTTTAATGTTGTACCCAACCTCACATTCATCACTTTATCTACAAAGTTGTCCACAAAGTAAACATTCAATTCAGAAATTTTAATGTACATTCATTCACCCATGCACCCAAACACCCTTGAAGGAGATGTTAATTGCCTTTTCTGTGTTGGGCACAGTATTGTACTCCAAGCTACTAAACTGAAGAAATATTATCTATTATACTATCATATACTACCTTGTGAAAAGATGTGTTCACAAATAAACTGTGCCAAAAATCATTCCATTTCTGGTTTAGATACTGTAATGGTAAAATTTTTACATGTTAAAATAAGAACCAAGGGACTTGGGGAAGATGGCATCGGAATAACTAGACAGAGCTCGATTCTCTCATAAAAACAAAAAAGGAAGGGCAAAAGCTATCCAAGGGAGATGTTTGGGGATCTGCAGACCAGGAGAGTGCTGTGCATCAACCATGAGGGAGAGGGACAGAGAGATGAAGAGGCCAAATGAAAACTGAGTTACTGACCCCTGAAGCTGGGAATGGCACATATTCTCTGCCATCAAGGAGAATAGCCTCAGTAAAATCCCTGGCTCACTGCAGACAACTGAGGGTGGAAAATGGTCCCCACCCCTGGGAGAAAGAGAGGTCTGGAAGGGGGTGGAGAGTGGTTTCTATTCAGTGAATTTGGCCAGCTGAGCCAGCATTGAATCTCGGCTGTAGCCAGCCAAGCATGTGGAGGCTGCAAGTGACTCATCCATATCAGAGATGAAGGGCAAATAGATGTGGGACAGGCACCCAGAAAACTCAGATAGAGAGACGTGTAAGGGGGAGGGAAGCTGGATGGGTGGAACAGAGGGGAAAAAAATAAAGACCCCAGACAGTGCTTAAACAGCCCCAGAGAGAGGGGAGGGGTGATCAGATCAGGCAGGCTGTCACACCCACCCATCCTGGGGAGAGAGAGGAACTCAGTCAGTGGGGGGAGAGGGGGAGGGCTAACAGACAACTAACAGCCCTGGAGAGAAGGAAGCCAAGAAAGATAGGCAGCAAACTGTTAGAAGCCCAAACTGCCTGAGGGGATAGAGGGAGTGGAGAGGCAGATAAACTTTCAGAAACCCACCTAACCTGGGTAGCTTGTATAGTTCAGTGGATGAATGCCTGCCTCACATCTACTAGGTCCCTGATTTAATCCCTGGTACTGCTTAAAAGAATGGATCCAGAGAGTGATCCAGGCATCCAGCTGCCACCTTGTGACAGGAAATTTATAGATTGAGATAATTTTTTAAAGGTTTTTTGATCTACTATTTTATATTTCTTATTTTTTCTTATTTTTAACTTTTTAACTTTTTTACTTTCTGTTTTTTTTTTTTAACTCTATTTTATTCTCTAAAACTGAGTACTTTCCTGTAGAGGGTGGGCTACACCATGATTGATTGATGAGCACTGGCACCCTGAGACAGTCTAGTGGCCTAAGAGAGAAGCCTGCTTTTCCTGGGTGATTTTTTTTTTTTTTTGGTATTTTCTCTTTCTTTGTTTCCTTTTTTCTTTCTTTTGTGTCTTTTTACTCCCCAGCTTCTTTATTCCTTTTCCTTCTCTCATTTTTCTGTCTTCCATTGGTTTTCTTTCATTCACCTTCTCTTGTTTGGAGTTCTTTTTTCCTCTCTCTCTTTCTCTCTTCTCATCTTTCTGGTCTTTTATATTATTCTATCTTTTTTTCAGTTTCATTTTTTCTCTTGTTTCATTTTTTTATTCTACCCTTTTTAATCTTATACCTTGTATTTTTATGATTTTTCACTCATTTTTTTTTTCTTGGCTCTTTTATGGTTCCTTTTCTATCTTCAATGTTTATTACAATTTTTTCCCTCTTCTTCTACCTTTCTTTTTCTATGGAATTAAAAGTTTTTCAGGGAAACATGGATAGATACAAGGATATAGAATAAGGGGAACCAACTGTCAAAGAGGAAACTTAACATATACACACACACACAAAAACAGAATAAAACCCTAGAGTAGATATAGAGGCTAACCATCTGAATAAGCTCATCAAGACAGATACCTAGAACACCAGCAAAAAGTACACGCCATACTAAGAAAAAGGAAAACATGGCCCAGTCTAATGAACAAACTAAAAAACAGGAGGATATGAAGAATGTATAACAACCAATCAAGGATTTCCAAATAAATATCATGAATCAACTTAACAAAATTATGGAAGAGATAAAGAATATTAAGACACTGGGGGAGCATAGAGAAGAAATTTTAAACATACATAAAAAGATAACAGAGCTGATGGTGATGAATAGCACAATGCAAGAAATCAAAAATATGCTGGAAGAACATAACAGCAGATTTGAAAAGGTAGAGGAAAAAACTAGTGACGTAAAAGATAATACATCTGAAATTGATAAGACAGTAGAACAGATAGATAAAAAGATAGAAATAATTCAGCAGAGACTTAGAGAACTGAATGACAACATGAAACACACAAACATATGCATTATAGGCATTCCAGAGGGAGAGGAGAAGAAGGGAAAGGGGACAGAAGAAGTGTTAGAGGAAATGGCTGAAAATTTCCCAACTCTATTGAAGGACATGGATGTACATGTCTAGGAAGCACAGCACACTCTAAACAGTATAAATCCTAACAGGCCTACCCTGAGACATATACTTATCAAATTGTCAAAGGCTCAAGACAAAGAATACTGAAAGCAGTGAGAGATAAGAGATCCATTATTTACATGGGAAGCTAGATAAGATTAAATGCTGATTTCTCATCTGAAACTATGGAGGTAAGAAGGCATTGGTATGGCATAGCTAAGGTGCCTTACACACAAAAAAACTGTCAGCCAAGAATTCTGCATCCGCAAAGCTGGCATTAAAAAATGAGGGAGAGTTCAAAATATTCATAGATAAAAAGAAATTAAGAGAGCTTGTCAACAAGAAACCTGCCCTTCAAGAAATACTAAAGGGAGTCCTTCTGGTTGAAAGCAGAAAAAAAAAAATAGAAGGACAGAAAGGGTTGGTAGAGAGTGGAAAAAGGAAAATTATTAGTAAGAATAACTAAAAAGCTGAAAAGAGAAATAAAAACAAAATATTACATATATAAATCAAAATAAAAAATGGCTAATGTAGATACTGTGTTGAATATAATAACATTGAATGGTAGTGGATTAAACTCTCCAATCAAAATACACAGACTGGCAGGATGGATAAGGAAATATGACCCATCTATGCTGTCAACAAGAAACTCACCTTAAACCCACGTATTCAAGGAGGTTGAAAGTGAATGGTTGGAAAATGATTTTACATGAAAATAATAAAATTATTATTAGTAGCTATACTATTATTATATTATTATATTAGTAGCTATACTAAAATTGGAAAAAAATAGGCTTTAAATGAAAACTATTTTAAGAGAGAAAGAAGGACACTATATATTAATAAAAGCTGTAAGCTACCAAGAACAATGATAAACATTTATGCACCTATTCAGTGTGTACCAAAATACATTAGGCAAACACTAAAAAAACTAAGTAGAGAAATAGATGTTTCTATAATTATAGCAGGGGACTTTAATACACCATTATCACCATTAGACAGAAAATCTTGACAGGGGGTCAATAAAGAAACACAGACCTTGAAAGACCTTAGAGAATCTAGACCTAATAGAAATATACAGAATATTACACCCAAATATAGCAGGATATACTTTCTTCTCAAGCTCACATGGATCATTCTGCAGGATAGACCATATGTTAGGTCACAGAAAAACTCAACAAATTCAGAAAGATTGAAATTATGCAAAGTAATTTCCCTGACCACAACAGAATGAAGCTGGAAATTAATAAGGGTCAGAGAAACAGAATAGGCACAAAGGTATGAAAGTTAAACAACACACTCTTAGATAATCAGTGAGTCAGGGAGGAAACTGCAAAAGAAATCAGTAACTACCTTGAAACGAATGAAACTGACAACACAACATATCAAAATCTATAGAATGCAGCAAATGCAGTGCTCAGAGGGAAATTTATAGCCATAAATGCTTATATTATAAAAGAAGAAAGAGAAAATTGAAGACCTAACTGCACACCTGGAGAAATTAGAAAAAGAACAACAAACTAATCCTAAAGCAAGCAGAAAGAAGAAAATAAAAATTAGAGCAGAACTAAATGAAATTGAGGGGGAAAAAAACACAAGACAAAATTTAATAAAATCAAAAGCTGGTACTTTGATAAGATTGATAAAATTGACAAATCTTTAGCTAGATTTGTTAAAAGGAAAAAAGAAAGAAGATGGAAATACATAAAATAAAAATCAAGAGGGGATATCACCCCTGATATCCCACAGAAATAAAGACTATCCTGAGAGGATACATTGAAAAAGATGTAATGGACAAATTTCTAGAAACATACAAGCAGCCTACAATGGCAAAAGAAGAAATTGATGAATTCACCAATTGAGATTGAATTAATCATCAAAAACCTCCCACCTAAGAACAGCCTAGGACCAGATGGATTCACAGGTGAATTCTACCCATCTATCAAGAAAGAAGTAACACCAATCCTGCTTAAACTCTTCCAAAAAATAGAATTGGAAGGATCATTGCCTAACTCATTCTATGATGCCAACATCACCCTAATACCAAAGCCACACAAAGATGCCATGAGAAAAGAAATCGACAGACCAATCTCTCTAATGAAACTGGATGCTAAAATCCTCAACAAAATACTCAACATATCATCATATTCAAAAACACATTAAATGAATTTTACACCATGATCGAGTAGGTATCATCTCTGGTATATAAGGGTTGTTCAACATAAGAATATCAATCAATGTAATACACCATATTAATAGATTGAAAGAAAGAAATCATATGATCATCTCTATTGATAAAGAAAAGCACTTAACAAAATACAGCTTCCTTTCTTGATAAAAACATTTCAAAAGATAGGAATAGAAGGACACTTCTTCAACATGATAAAGGGTATATATGAAGAACCCACAGCTAACATCATATTCAATGGTGGAATTCTGAAGGCTTTCCTTCTAAGATCTGGAACAAGAAAAATATGCCCACTGTCACCACTCTTATTTAACTTTGTGTTAGAAGTAGTTGATCAAGCACTTAGGCAAGAAAAAGAAATAAAAGGCACCCAAATTGGAAAGGAAGAAGTAAAAATTTCACTATTTGCACATGACATGATCCTGTATGTAGAAAGCCCTGAAAAAACTACAACAAAGCTTCTAGAGCTGGTAAATGAGCTCAATAAAGTGGCAGGATATAAGATCAATACACAAAAATCAGTAGCATTTCTGTACACCAATAACGAGCAATTCTAGGAGGAAATCAAGAAAAAAATCCATTATACAATAGCAACTAAAAGAATCAAATATCTAGGAATAAACCTAACTAAAGATGTATATAGGACTTGTACACAGAAAATTACACAACACTGTTAAAGGAAACCAAAGAAGATCTAAATACATGGAATAATATTCCATGTTCATGTTTTGGAAGACAATCATCATTAAGATGGCTGTCCTACCCAAATTGATTTACAGATTTAATGTAATCCCAATTAAAATTACAACACCTTTGTTTGCTTATTTGTTTTTACTGAATTGGAAAAGCTAATTATGAAATTTATTTGGAAGAGCAAGGGACCCAAATAGCCAAAAACATATTGAAAAAGAAAAACTAAATTTGAGAAATCATGCTATCTGACTTTAAAGCATACTACAAAGTTACAGTGTTCAAAACTGCATAGTATTGGCACAAGGATACACATACTGACCAATGGAACCAAATTGAGAGTTCTGATATAGATCCTCACATATACGGTCAACTGATATTCAACAAGGCCACCAAGTCCACTCAACTGGGACAGAATGACCTCTTCAACAACTGGTGCTGGGAGAACTGGATTTCCACATCCAAAAGAATGAGAGAGAGAGGATCACCATCTCATGCCCTATACAAAAATTAACTCAATATGGATCAAAGATCTAAATATAAGAGCCAAGACCATGAAGCTCCTAGAAGATAATGTAGGGAAGCATCTATGAGATTTTGTAGTAGGAAATGGTTTCATAAACTTTACACCCAAAGCATGAGCAATAAAAAAAAAAAAAAAAATAGATAAGTGAGACCTGCTCAAAATTAAAAACTTTTGCACTTCAAAGGGGATTGTCAACTAAGTGAAAAGCCAGCCTACTCAGTGGGAGAAAATGTTTGGTAACCATTTATCCGATAAGGACATAATACTGAGCATATAAAAAGAAATACTACATCTCAAAAATAAAAAAACAAACAACCCATTTTAAAAATGGGCAAGAAATTTGAATAGAAACTTTTCCAAAGAAGATTTACAAATGGCTAAAAAGGACATGAAAAGATGCTCAATGTCACTAGCTGTTAGGGAAATGCAAATCAAAATTACAATGAGATATCATCTTACACCTAATAGACTGACAGTTATTAAAAAAACAGAGAACTACAAGTGTTGCAGAGTATATAGAGGAAAGGGAACCCTCATCCATTGCTGGTGGGAATATAGAATGGTGCAGTGATTATGGTGGACGGTTTGGCGGTTACTCAGGAAGCTAACTATAGAATTGTTATATCATCCAGCAATCCCACTGCTGGGATTGAAAGCAGGGACATGAACAGATATATGCATACCAATGTTCATAGTGGCATTATTCATGATTGCCAAAAGTTCAAAGAAACACAAGTGTCCATCAACAGATGGATAGATAAGCAAATTTTGGTATATACATAAAATGGAATATTACTCAGCTTTAAGAAGGAAGGCTGTATTAACACACGGGACAACATAGATGAGTCTTGAAGACCTTATATTTAGTGAAGTAAGCCAGTCACTGAAGGACAAATATTACATGACCTTGCTGATATGACTTAAGCAAATTTAGCAGACTCATAAAGCTAGCATCTCGAAGGTAGGTTATTAGGAGACATAATGGGAGTAGAGTGTGGTGAGCCAATGCTCAATATGGGCAAGACCTACATTAAAGTGGAAGGGGGTGGTTGGGCAGTATATGGGGGTGATGTCGGTACAGGGATGTGAGGAGGGTCAATGGTGATAGAATGTGAGGGAGTGTAGAGTAGTGTCATTGGGGTAGACTATCTATGGAACTGGGGCGAGGGCTGGAAGAAGGAACAGGTGAACTCTAGGGACTTGTAGGTCTGTGACTAAAACTACAATGGCAGGAATGTTCTTTTGGCAAATATGGCAGGGAGGGTTACTGGTGCAGGGCATAGGGGGTGGGGAGATATGTGGGATAGGGCACACCTGGGGCATTCTTCTATGGAATATGAAAATGTTTATTTTGTCATAGTGTGTTATCTCAGTGGGTGGAAACCCACACAATAAACAAGAAAATATTAAACTCCCATCCTGAGGATCCTGCTATGTTCTCATTTAGAGAGACAAGACTCTCTCAAGAACATAGCTAGTGCCTTATAAAAGAGACCAATATGACAAGCCCTCAATATTAATGCATGTATAATTATGAACCTTATTTTACAAAAATTGAAACGTAGTGGTTACCATAGGTTCTGAATAGAAGGTGAGGGAAGAATAGAATAGATGGAACACAGGGCATTTTTAGGGCATTGGAAATTGTTTTGCATGATCTTGCAATGATGGATACAGGCCATTATAAATCTTTCAAAACCTATAAAAGTGTATGGTGCAAAATATAAACCATAATGTAAACCATTGACCATGGTTAGTAGCAATGCTTCAATATTTGTTCATCAATTGTAACAAATGTACCATACTCATGTAAGATGTTATTAATAGGGAAATATGTCAGAAGGGGAGAAGAGGGGTTTATGGGAATCCCTTATATTTTCTCTGTAACTTTCTTGTAACCCAAAGATTCTTTGAAAATAAAGCAAAAAAAATAAATAAATAAATAAATAACACACTGGAGGAACATTCAGAAGAAATTGTCACTGTACATAAAAGATAACATATCTTACCGTGATGAAAGACAATGAAAAAAGTTTATTCTTTAATTTTTATTTTTGTATTTTGTTATTATTATTTAAATTTTTATTATTTTATTTTTTGGCTTTGATTTTGGGGAGGTTTTTTGGATTGCAGAAGGGTTGCAACTGTGGCAGGGGAAGATCACTGGCGCAAGTTGTTGGTGCTGGGGGGATGTGTGGGGAAGGGTGCACCTGGAGCATGTCTTTATGGTATATGAATGTGTTCAAGTGGTCGTGGGGTATTGTCTCTGTATGTGGAGACTCACACAATCAACAAAAGAATATTGAATTCCTATCCTCGGAAGTCCTGCTACATTCTATAATAGAGCAGCAAGAATCCCTGGAGTACATGGGCAGTGTCTAGCAAAGGTGGACAGACCAGTACACCAAGTCCTTGACATTGATGGTTGTACTTATGAACTGTGCTCTTGTGAAATTGAAACTTAGCCTAGTATTATATATTGCCTAAGGGTTACCTCCCGAAAGCCTCCTTGTTGCTTAAATGTGGCCTTTCTCTAAGTCAAACTCAGCATATAAACACATTACCTTACCCACCAGCATGGGACATGACTCCTGGGGCTGAGCCTTCCTGGCACCAAAGGGTTATTACCAAGCACCAATTAGCAATGCATTTGGAAAAAGACCTGACCAAAATAGGGAGATATTAAATACAAATGAGCTTTTATGACTAAGAGATTTAAAAGTGAGTTGGGAGGTCATTCCAGAGGCTATTCTTATGCAAGTCTCAGGAGGATCTCATTGACTGCTACAGTGTCTCAAGCAGGGGGACTCCTGAGGGCCCTAGAGACATCTTGACACTATAGACAGGGCAGACAATCTCAGGAATATAGCACCCTGTCAGTTGGCCTTATCTTGGAATAAATGTTCTACAATGTAACAGAGTTAGACTTATTTATAATTTCCCTACACATGACTCTTCTGCCCCTTTTATTTGAACATATAATTAGCACTATACTCATTAAATATATGTCCCGGAGACTTAAATCTTTGGTCTGTTCATATGCTGGTTGAGCCCTGAATCTCAGCAGAGTTGCAGCACCTACTTTTCAGTTCATCAGAATCACCCAAGACATCCAACAAAAGGATGATGATGGACCATGACTTCCCAACAAACAAAGTATCTACAACTGCAAGCAAGACAGCTCAATCCATGGGATCTAAGCCCCTTCTCAATCAAAATAGAGTGGGCATCACCATCTTAAAATCCTCAAGAATGAGGAATGAACAATCATAAGGGGGGAATGCAACTATGGACTAAAGTATACTTATTATTCTAGCAATGGAAGAACTTGTAACACTGATATAAAGTCAGTGGTCACCAGAGGTTGTGAGAGGAGAGAGAGGGAAGAATAGGTATAACATGGGCATTTTGGGGATATTGGAATTGTTCTAAATGACATTGCAATGTTGGATATAGACCATTATATATTTTGTCAAAACCTATAAAATTGTGTAGTGCAAAGTGTAAACTATAATGTAAACTATTGACCATAGTTAGTAGCAATGCTTCAATATGTGTTCATCAATTGTAAGAAATGTACCACACTAATGAAAGATGTTAATTGGAAAAATTGTGGGAAGGGGAGGGGATGGGGTATATGGGAATCCCTCTATATTTTTGATGTAACATTTATATAATCTAAAGCTTCTTTAAAAATTAAAAAAAAAAAAGCACTAAAATCTAATTCCTCCACAGAGATCACTAATATGGTCTTTCAATGAAAGAAAAAATAGGTAATTGTCTAAAATGGTGAGGGCATATTAGATTAATTGGGCTGCCTTGAAAATGTCACTCTTTAATATATTAACTGAGTTCTAGTTTTTAAAAACTTCATTTCTATGTATTTTTGAAATTACTTTAAACAATTTCAAAGCAAACTGCCTAACCTTAACTCATGGCACTGGAAAAAGATATTCTGGTAAGAATTCCTATATGGTAATAATTTACCCCATTCATAGCAAAAAGATAAAAAACTAGAAAGGACCTCTTAAAATCCTTAATACTGTACACATTTTAGGCCAGGAAACAACAGGCAATATACTAAATGCAAAAGAACACTTCTCTTATATTCCTTCTTATTGAAAGGTAAGACAATAGAATAACCATTTCTCTTACAAATAATCTACTTTCTCTATTAAGAGTACAATAAAAAGCAGAACATATTTATTTAATAATTACATATTTTTTTCAGGGTCTTAAATTGAACTAAATTGTATTTTTCACCATTTTTCTGTAGGGAAAAAATATATAGGTAACATACACAGTTTCTCCATCAAGAGGAAGATAACAGTAAGGAAGGTGGGAGAGAAAGAGAAATCATCTCCTATGTAAAGCTAATATTAAATTTCAGGGACACCAATTTTGTAACATAAAACCCAAAGAAGCCAGTTTTGTTTGAATTAGAGAAGTAATCATTTATAACCCCAGTATGGCATTTCTATGAACAATGATGCTATGTCTTAAGGTGACCTGCGCATAAAAACATCTAGAGCTACAATCTGGCTCATGAATTATGCACCATCCAGAACGTACCATCACTCTGAATCAAAGTTCATAGCACCAGTGGCTCCTGGAGGGAGGTAAAGTAGATCATGAGAAAGAAGGGGAATCCAACCAGAGGTATGGTGCTTAGATAATAAAATGAACCATTTCTCTTTACCTTTTCTCCCTTTTATTCAAGGTCTTTTTCCAGTCGTGTTGCCAGTTGGCACTTTGTATTAATCCCTCGTTGCCGGGGAGGCTCATCCCTGGGAGTCATGTCCCATGTTGGGGGGAAGGTAATGCATTCATATGCTGAGTTTGGCTTAGAGAGAGGCCACATTTGAGCAACAAGGAGGCTCTCAGGTGGCAATTCTTAGGCACCCCATAAGAGTAGGCTAAGTTTCAACCACAAGAGCAAAGACTCATAAGGCTAGTCATCAATAACAAGAGCCCATCAGTGGGCCATCCTCTTTTGCCAGACACTGCCCCTGCACTCAGGGGACTGTTGCTGCTCCCTTGGAGAATGTGGCAGATCATGTGGCTAAGAGACTTCAAAGAGAGTCGGGGGGTCATCCCAGAGGTAACGCTTATGCACACCTCAGTAGGATCTCTTGGAACACCAAAGTGGATATCACCCCACACAGAGGGGCTCCTGAGAGCTCTGGAGACACCCAGGTCCTATATAAGGGGGGATAGCCCCAGAGATTGATGCCTTATCAGTGGGCTGTACTTTGGAATCTGTACTTTTGAGAGTGACAGAGTTGGACTCAAATAAGTCCTCCCTACACATGGTCCATCAGTCCCTATTCGAACCTATATGTGATGCAGGAGTTTTTAGGTGTACTTCCAGAGACTGGAGCCTCTGGCCTACATATGTGCCAGCTGTGCCTGGAATCTCGGTGGAGCTGCAACTCCTATCCTACAGCTCAATGGACTCACCCAAGTCACCTGGCGAGGAGACGATGATGGGCAACGGCCATCTCAGGGAATGCAGAGGGCCTGCAGCTGCAGGCAGGATAATCCCACCCACTGTATCCATGGGATATAAGCCCTCTCTCACTTGGAGGTGGAGTGGACATCACCATCCCAGGCCCCTCAGGATTAGGGGAAGAGCTATGGACTCTAGTGGACTTAATGGTATTCTGTTGTAGACATTGTGATTCAAGCAATGGAAGAAATTATAACAGTGAGGTGGAGCTGGTAGCCACTGGACACTTTCGGGGCAGGGAGGGGAAGGGCAGTTGAAATACAGGGGCTTTTTTGGGACTTGGGGGTTGTCCTGAGTGGCGTTGCGGCGACGGATGTATGCCATTTTACATCAGCATATACCATGTAGAACTGTGTGGGAGAGAGTGTGGTCTACGATGTGAACTGTGGTCTATGCTTGGTGGCAAGACCCCAGGATGTGTATATCCATTGCAGGTGATGTGCCACACTGATGAAGGATGTTTGTGTGGGATGTTGTGGGAGGTGTGGGAGGTGGGGAACATGGGAATCCCTGTAATTTCTGTGTAGTATTTAGGTAATCCAAATACCTTTTTAAAAAATATATATATATAAATAACATTTATGTAAGCAAATGCACATATATGCATATATATTTATATATCATTGTATTAGTCAGCCAAAGTAGTGCTAATATGAAATACCAAAAATGGGTTGGTCTTTATAAAGGGTATTTATTTGGGGTAGAAGTCCACAGATACCAGGCCATAAGCGTTAAGTTTCTTCTCTCACCAAAGTCCATTGCCACGTGTTGGAGCAAGACAGCTAGCGATGTTTGCCATGGTTCAGGCTTTTTGGGTTCCTCTCTTCCCGGGGCTACGTTTCTCTCTGGGCTTAGCTCTTCTGGTTCCTCCACAAGGTCAGCTGAAGACTATCAGGCTAAAGGCTCACTTCTTTTCTCCTGGGGCCTTCTCTCCAATATCAAAACTGCTTCTCAAAAACTGCTTCAACTCTGTTCTTTGCCTTGCCATTTATATTCGATTCCTCACCCACCAAGGGGTGGGGCTCAATGCCCTACTGATGTGGCCCAGTCAACGCCCTAATCATAACTTAATCATGCCCAGATTAACAGATCAGTTTACAAGCATGATCCAATTATATTTTTGGAATTCATAATTACATCAAACTGCCCAACTGCAATAATCATTTTACAAATATTGGTATGCATTGTGAAAAATTTGATTTTTACCCACAATAAATAAATAAATAAATAAATAAATAAATAAATAAATAAATAAAT
>JAKSZT010053887.1:14882253-14901245 GCA_026826555.1 Tolypeutes matacus | reverse complement strand
AATAAATAAATAAATAAATAAATAAATAAATAAATAAATAAATAAATAAAATAAAATGAATCAAGGATCTTTTCAAAAAATTTCCTCAGTGTCAGTATTGAATTGTTATGTAGTAATACTATCTCATTAAATGCCACTTTTCTAGGAGACAAGAAACACCATTTATTAAGTCTTTCTTAATGGCATGTGCAAAATAGTATGCCAGTTAGAAAATAACAGTTTCTCTTCATGTACACATAAAACAACAGTTTCTCTTCATGTATACATAATTTAAAAGGCTAAAAAGAGCTAAGGCATTTTCTATTTAGTCTCTTGAATAAGCTAACAACAAAAAATAACAGGTTATCTACTTTGTCTGGGGTTGGTAAATACTACAGCAAGATGACATTCCTTTGCTTGATAGTGAAAGGACTCAGCCACTCTGTTATGATATGATCATTTCCATCATTTAAAACAAAGAACTAAAAAGGAAGAATGAAAAGTGGACTGCTACAGAAATAGTAGAGTGAGGAGATCAATTTTGAAAATATCAACAACAACAACAAAAAATCCAAACTTACCTACCCCATGCCCAAGGTAGAATGACCTGGGCTGTGGCTGACCCTGGCTGAAATTGCCTATACCTAGAGAGGCCACCCTGAAACCACTAGAAGATGCTGCTGAAACAAAAGCAGCCCTTCTCTCAGTTCTAGGTCAGATATAGTGCTATCATGTTTGAGCTATCTGGAATTTTGATTCTCTTGTCCATTAGAACTGAGCTCTACAGAGTTCTACTGAACTTGTCTTCTCTAAATGGACTGGAAATTAATAAAAACAGCCCCCTGAAATGATCTCATCATTAGTAATGCTCTACTATGGTAGATGGAAAAGAACTATGGGACTCTGCCCTCGAGGAATTTACAATCTTATTTCATGTGGCTTGTCTTCCAAACAGTTAAACAACAAAGCAAGGCAGTTTGGATGTAAGCTCCTTGAAAGTGGGAAGACTATCTTATGCTTTTTCTTTTCCTTATCTCCCAAAGTACCCAGCACACTGTAGGCATATACACATCTGCTGATCTGATATGATTATGTGCCCAAATCTCTACAGTTCTACAATCTCTTATCTGAAACTCTTAAGACCAGATGTGTTTCGGAGTTCAGAATTTTTCAGATTTTAGAAAGGTGACAAGTACTTATTCTATGTATCTATAAAACACTTCCAGTAAGGTGTGATACAGAGCCCCATAAGTCAAGCATCTAAATATTTCTGTAGTGGAAAATATGGATATTCACATTAAGTAAGGAAAATAATGACTATAAATAACTTTGCAAGTTCAGGTCAGATTTTGGTGCAAAATGAATTGGGAAAAAAATTTTAGGAGCTTAGAGCTTTTTGGATTTGGGAATTGTGGAAAACAGATTGTAGACCTATAATACACACCATAGGAATGACGGGCCAGAGCAGACAACATAAGCTTTGGAGAGGTGAAGGCTAAAATAGTATTAGTGAGGACTCAGAATTTATTGGTAGGAACACCCACACTGGGGAGTATTGGGATAGGTATGGTGGGGTCAGATCACAGAGGGACAGACAGAAATCCCAAGCCTGCAGAGCCACCCAGATCCTAGGTCACGGGAGCAATGCAGTGAGAGCAGAGCTTAAGAAATATTATTCTGCCTAAGGATGCTGATAGTGTGTTTGACCAGGTTTTCAGAGCCCAGGAGAATCTAGGATTTTACTACCAATAGTAAAGAGCAGAGAAGGGAAAATGAGAGAAAGCAGACACCAATAGTCCTAAATCAAGTCTGCAGATGCTGTGAGTGTGCATAAAAAGAGAGTAAGCAGAAGTAAAAATATTGTAGGCTATATACTTCATTAACAGCTTGAAGGACAAGAGAGAATATTTATGTGTGAAAATGATAACAGTGTAGATATAGCAGAGTTTATTGCTATAGATGGAGTAAAGGAGTGAGAAGGATCACATTCCATTTAGTAAAACAGAACATAGAATTTTCAAAAGCATTATGAAAGGAGAAAGGAAAGCCAGCTCAGTGGGAGGAGAGAGTACATTATTAGGGTCAGCTAAGGGGGGAAATGATTATTCTTGTAGGGAGGACCAAGACTGGTAAAACCCGAGTGGTGAGTGAGCAGGTCATGTTACAAATATTGAAAATAATGTGTGGTTGGGGAAGTAGGATTAGAAGAGATAGGGCTACCATATACCAAAAAGGATGCTAGACTTTATAGAACACTGTAGAAGATAAAGGAGAAGGAAAGAGTTGAATTAAGAATTCTGACTGAAAAAGATCGTACATGATTAGAGGTGAAATATGCAGAAGAGGTGAAAGCTGGTCATGGTCTGAAAATGATAAGATTCAACAAAATGGAAAGGGTTGAATGTTATCACATGGAGGAAAAGGCTGCTGCTCATGTAAAGATGAGGAGCAGCTGTAGATTCAGAAATAGAACATCCTTGTTCAGAGATGAAGCATGTTGTATTAAAGATGAATGGCATGCTCTGAGAAGAAGAGCCAGATTTTCCTAACAGACCCTGAGTGGGTAACACAGCAGAGAGAACGGGCATCGTCTATATATTAAAGGAAAAGGCATAATGTTGGCTTTTGGTTGTAGACTGGTTTAAAAAAAACAAAAACAAAAAAACATTGCAATTCTATGTAAGTTGCTTGGAGGAAAGGAGGAAAAGGATCTACTCAATGTGAGTGGCTTAAAAAGCTGCAAAAATCTTCCATTACTTTTTCTCCAAAGAAGCTCATAGTGCTTTGCTGCAATCTCATTTTTAGTTCAAAAAGATTTGGGGAAGCTCTACTATATGGGTAGAATAGACAAAGGTTTTCAGACAGACTTATGGAGGATTTCACAGCAAGTCTATGTACTCTACTGTGTTTACAGAGCAAATGGGGCCTCCAACCAATGTGCACGTCAAATGTCAGAACAAGCAAAACAGGCCATCAGGAAAAATACCTACCAGACAACAACATATGTGTAGGAATTTTATAACAGGTATTATGACAACCTTAAGGATGAAAAGTTTTACTGCCTAGTACATTCAATAATTCAACTTAAAGACCCATTTTTTTTTCTCCTTAAATCATTTTTGAACATATGCCACCTTATATTTAGTATGGTTTAGAGAAATATATATATATATATATATATTTTAAATTAGTACTTTGAAAAGCTTAGGTAATTTAAATTTATTTTCTGTGAAACAGAATCCAGGTTAACTTTGGCTCCTTTAAGTGTGTAGTAGATGGAAAGGATTGTCTATTTATTTCCATCCATCCTCATCCAGATCTAAACAGGTGAATGACATTTTAAACTCATGTTTATTTATTAAAACTTATTTTAACTTTTCACCAGTCTTCTGCATGGTGAGAAGGACCCAGAATGACACATAATTGTGTGAGCACACAATAAGTGTGTGTATAGCTAGGGATGTGGAAGGTTGGCAAGAGGAGCTACAATAAGGAAGTCAGGTAGGAGGAAGAAATAAGATCATGGAAAGATGTAGCTGCCACATAAACAAAAGGAAAAGATAAGCACTAAGATTACCGGGCTTAAAAATCTACTTGTAAAATTCATGAAGAAAAGTCACAAAATATAGCAAAGGTCCAGAAGGAAAAGGAAGTATAAATTACAGTCCTCGATTTCTTTATTTTAAAGAAATTTTAGTTGAATCTTCATTCAAGTCAAAACAAGTAGAGATGATCCTGAATATTTAGATTAATGCCAGCAAAATGCATGAGTTTCCCTATTTTTTGAAACACTGAAAAAAACATCTATCTCAAGTATCTACAAATCTGTGTAACAGACCTTTAACAAGACAAGCTGGATGATGAAGTAAGTTGTTTTGAGAATAAACATGTACTTTAACTAAATTTTTCTTTTTTATTTACCAGGAGATGACATTTATATATTTCAATTGTTTTTAATTTCCTTATGAGGTTCCACCCATATGTGTAGTATAGCCATATGATATCTCCCTATAAATAGTTTTCAAATGGCAATATGCACTGGAGTCCAGTAGAGATACAAATATACCTGATGTGATGAGAAAGGATATTGTATTAAATTGCAGCAGCTGAGCATCTTCTGGGCACAATCCCAGAGACTGTGGGATAACATAGACACTAAAGTCTAAGATTCTGCTTTACTATTGATGAATCAGAAGTAACAGAATTGCTTAGCCCTTTTCATCTGAGGATGAAGTACAAGGAGGGTCTCCAGAATTATCCAGTAACAAATGTCCTCCTTTCAAATATGAGGGAACAAATTCCAGAGAAGTAAAGGGATTCCCCCCAAGAATTCACTTAGAACAGAACTGGGACACAAACCCAAGTCCACAATCTTTATTCCCAGGCCACTGATATTTCCAGTACTTGCAGTCCAGTGAGGAGTCTCGAGCTAGATGGCCTGGGTTCTAGCTTTGGAGCCCACACTGTAGCTCTTTATAGCTAGGTGACCCTGGTAAAGAACCGAGCAGGGGGTTTATTCTTCACCAATAAACATGGGATGGAAGGGAAAAAAGTTTAAAGAAAGAGGATTTCATTTAGTATATAAATAGCCAGATTTACCCAATGTTCCAATGGAAGGGAGTTGACACTTTGGAAAGGAAAAAAAAGGCACCCAAGAATACTTTCAACTCACTAGCATATCATTTAGGACCTTAACACAGTAGAGAGGAAATTTAGTTACATGCAGAGCTAGCTAATAAACTAAAATATATCCTTTCTTCTTATACGTTATTGCCAGTAGTATACTATGGTATAAAATAGAAATTCGTGGGAAAGCAATTTGGCAATATTCATCAAAATTAAAATCATATATCCATGAATTTCTACTTCATCTTATAGATATGTATAAGATGTATACATACATGTATACATGTATGAATGTATGAAAATTTGTATTTACAACTTAATTATTAAAGCTGAATATAAAACTGTTTCCATAATTCTTAGATCAATATTCTACTTATCTTTCCGGTACCTAGTAAGAAAATAAAATAGAAATGCACCTATTGTTGAGGGTCTTAATAGAGAAATGAATGCTTCATGTTAGATCCTAGAAGTTAAGTAGATGGAATAATCATAACCAATTTTAAAATATGCTCTGGTAACTGTGCTTATAATCTATTAATTTACTATGAGCACAATTTGCTAGGGGAAAAATGCTTATTGACAATATCATGGTATCTTGGTGTATTGTGCTTAATGCCAAATTTTTATTTTAAAACATTGAACATTTTGAAGATCCAACTGTTCTCTCTTACGTTTAAAACTTTTTAATCATTCTGGTAAACTGGTACAAATTGCATTTTATCTTCTAAGTTTCTTTCCTTTAGAATAAAGAAAAATGCATTTGTTTTCTCTTGCCTAATAGTTATTATATTAATCAGAAAATCTACAGAATTCCATGACAGGAAATCAGAGAGAGAAGTATAGAATTAATATTAAATAAAGTAGATCTTACTCTACTATTTGTAGATCCAGCCACCCATCCAACAATTTTTTGAATGCCAGGGATACTGTTATGTGCTAAAATAGGGCAGTAGTGGATTTAAATAGCTAAGGTATGACTCCTACCCTCAAATTTGATCAGCTTCAAAAATTTAAATTCTTTTGGAAGTCTCTGAACTTCCCTTTGCCTCTAATTTTCTACTTTTATAAATCATTCTTTAAAGCACATTCTGAGTTATTCTCCCAAAGATAAACTAGTTCATGTCACTTCCCTTTTCAAAAACCTATGATTCAAGGGGCGGATGTGGTTCAAATGGTTGGGCGTCTGTCTCCCATATGGAGGGACCTGGGTTCGATCCCTGGGACCTCTCGGTAAAAATAAAAGAAAAATATAGAAGGCGCGTGGGTTGCCAGGCCCCGTATGCAGGTGTGCCACCAGTCTCCGTGCATGGGTGCGCTGCCAGTCCCCGTGAGTAGGTACGCCGCCAGGCCCTATACGCGGGTGTGCCACCAGGCCCTGCAAGTTGGTGCACTATCAGGCCCGCGCATGGGTGCTCCATCAGGCCCCACAAGCAGGTGCCCTGTCAGGCCCCACCGAGCCATGCAGCAAGATGATAACATAACAAGAGAGTGACACAAGAGAGTGACACAAGGGAGAGCCAAGGTGAGACACACCAAAAAACCACTAACCAAGATGGTGCAGGTGGTAGGGTGCCTCTCTCCCACATTGGAGCTCCCTAGGATTGAATCCCAGTTAAGACAGGAGGAGAAGGATGAGAAGAGAGGGCAGGAAACAGACACAGAGAATTGTCCAGTGAATGGACACAAGAACAGCAAAATTGGGGTGGGGGGCTAAAAATGGATAAAAGTCAATAAATAAATAAATCTTAAAAAAAAAAACAACTGTGATTCAATCATTCAATAAATATTTGAGCTCCAACTTTGTGTCAGACACTTTTCTTGGTAATTGTGGTGGCTTGGAGTTATGTACACCAAAAAACACGTTCTTAATTTTACTCCAATCCTATAGTGTGACACATTGTAAATAGGACCATGTAATGAGGTCATTTCAGTTACGGTGTGGCCCAACTTAATTATGATGGGTCTTAATACTATTACTAGGGCCTTATAGATAAAGACACAGAGAGAAAGACACAAAAAGTAAGAAGCTGGAAATCAAGAGCCCCCAGAAGAGAAAGGAAAGGATGTTGCCATGTGAAAGAAAAACCAGCTAGTAGAAAGCATAGTCTTGATGATGCCTCAATTTGAGACTTCTAGCCTTAAAATCATGAGCCAATAAATTCCTCTTGTTAAGCCAACCCATTATGTGGTATTTGTTTTAGCATCTCGGAAACGAAAACAGTTTTTGGTACTGGAAGTCAGGATTCTGCTATTACAAATGCCTAAAAAAGTGGAAACGGCTTTGGGAATGGGAATGGATAGAGACTGGAAAAACTGTGAGGTGCTTGAAAGAAAAAGCCCAGATTACTTTGAAGAGACTGTAGGTAGAAATATGAACATTAAAGGTCTTCCAATGATGCCTTAGAAGGAAATGATGAATGTGTTATTGGAAAATGGAAGAAAGGCAATCCTTATTATAAAGTGGCAGAGAACTTAGTAAAATTGTGTTCTGATATTGGATTGAAAGTGGAATTTGTAAGCAATGAACCTAGATATTTAGCTGAGATTTCCAAACTAGGTGTGGAAGGTGCAGCCTGTCTTTGCCCTGAATTTACAGTAAAATGTGAAAGGAAAGGGATAAGAACTCTCTTAAGTACAGAAAAACCAGAAATTGATAGTTTGGAAAGTTCTCGGCCTGTTTTCTGGGACTAGGACCAGAAGCAGCTCTGTCAGTGACATTCCTGAGCTTTCGGGAAATGAGTCAACAGAGGACAGGGCTCCCTGTAAGGGTTTAACTAAATAATCCTTTCCTAAAGGGGGTGTGGTTGAACATGGATCAAAATCTACCATTTCAGGGGAGGTCAAGATAGAAAATCCAGTTATGCAGGAAGGATCTGTGGAAAGTTCTTTGGTCTGCACACAAAGCCAATAAGATTTTTGTAAAATTTATATGAACAGAAGAAATGCCTGAAAAGGACGAAAAAGGGATGAACTGAAGGAAAAAAGACTTCAAGAGCAGAACCATGGAAGCCAAGGTTTGGATGGAAGAGATCTCAGGCCATTGTGGATAGGAAAGGTCCTCTCCTGAACTTGGATGGGGTAAGTCATCTGCTCTGGCACTTGCAGGAGGCAGGCACACTGCAGTTCAGGGAGAGTGCTGACACTCCAATGCTGGAAGATGATAGAACCTATGATCCAGAATTCCTGGAGAGCCTGACCACTGTTCTGATGCTAGAAAAGGGTAGGGCTTAGACCTCTTTTCAGGGAGAGCATGGCTACTGCACAAGGGCTTGGAATGGGTGGGGCTGCCACACCATTAAGCCTGGAGGGCAGAGCACCAAACACTGAGATCTAATAGAGTTTGCCATACTGGGTTTTGGAAATGTTTAGGACCCATAACCTGTTTTTCTTCCAAGTTCTCCCTTCAGGAGTGAAAATGTTAATGCTATGCCTGTCCTATCATTGTATATTAGAAGCAGATAACTTGTTTTCTAGGTTTCATAGATTCATCAGACAGAGGAATTTTGCTCCAGAATGGACCACACCCATAACTGCTATTAATGAGACTTTGTACTAAGGATTAATACTGAAATGACTTAAGGCTTTTGGGGTGTGATGGAATGAATGTATTTTGCATGTGGGAAGATGAAATTTTTCTGGAGTCCAGAGGGCGGAATGTTGGAGACTAAATCATGTCCCCTACAAAAGGTATGTTCAGGTCCCAACCCCTCATCCTGCAGGCATGAATCCATTTGCAATTAAGAACTTTGAAGATGTTATTAATTAAGGTGTTCACAGAAAGAATGAGGGTAGGTCATAATCTAATATGGCTGAAGTCCTTATAAGCAAAGGAAATTGGACACAGAAAAGGAAACCAAGGGTAACAGCCAGAAGCTGGAAGCCAAATGAACTCAGAAGAGAAAGAAATTGCCACCATGTCCATTGTCACATGACAGAAAAGCCAAGGAACACCAAAATAGCTAGCCAGCCAGAAGATATGGACTACAGGAGCCTCTGAAACTGTAAGCCAATAAAGTCCTGTTGTTTAATCCAAGTTATTTTCTGTTAATTGTTTGAGCAACTGGGAAACTAAAACAATTAGTCATTGCCTAGAGCTGAGGAGGGAGGTTGGGGCAAAATGGGGAGTGACTGATAATGGGTATGTGGTTTCTTTTTGAGGTGATGAAAGTATTCTAAAATTGACTGTGGTGATAGTTGCACAAGTCTATGAATATACTAAAAATCATTGAATTGCACACTTTAAATAGGTGACTTGTATAAGATGTGAATTATATACCAATAAAGCTGTTATTTTTTAAAAAAAAACTAGAACAATTTAAATGAAGTTTGAAAGTTTGTCTAGTTAATAGCATTGTACTAATATTAATTTCTTAGTTTTGAGAATTCTGAGAAGATGGTATCAGAGTAGGCAGGAAGGGCTCAACTATCTCATAAAAACAATGGAGGAAGAGCAAAAGGCTATCTGAGGGAACTACTTTGGGGATCTGCAGACCAGGAGAGTGCTGCACATCATCCAGGAGGGAGAGGGATGGAGAGACAAAGAGGCCAAATGAAAACCAGAACAAGGGCACTACTAGGATATAAAATAAGTGGAAACAAGTGTCAAAGAGGAACAGTAACACAAACAAGAAAAATGAAACCATAGAGTAGAAAGAGAGGTTAACCATCTGAATAAGCCCTTCAAGATAAACAGATGCCTAGACACGAGCAAACAATTACAAGTCATACTAAGAAATAGGAAGACATGGCCCAATCAAATGAACAAACTAAAAAACAGGAGGATATGAAAAACGTGTAACAACTAATGATGGATTTTCAAATATATATCATGAATCAATTTAACAAGGTGAAGGAAGAGATAAAAGATACTAAGAATACACTGAGAGAACATACAGAAGAAATTGTAAATGTACTTAAAAAGATAACAGATCTGACAGTGATGAATGGCACAATGCAAGAAATCAAAAATATGCTGGAAGGACATAATAGCAGATTTGAACAGGCTGAGGAAAGAACTAGTGACTTCAAAGATAATACATCTGAAATTGGAAAGACGGTAGAACAGATAGATAAAAAGATAGAAATAATTCAGCAGAGACTTAGAGAACTGAATGACAACACGAAACACACAGACATGCATTATAGGCATTCCAGAGGGAGAAGAGAAGGAAAAGGGGGCAGGAGTGTTGGAGGAAATAATGGCTGAAAATTTCCCAACTCTATTGAGGGACATGGATGTACATGTCTAGGAAGCCCAGCACACTTCAAACAGTATAAATCCTAACAGGCCTACCCCGAGACATACTTATCAAATTGTCAAAGGCTCAAGACAAAGAGAGAACAATGGAAGCAGCAAGAGAAACGAGATCCATCACCTATAAGGGAAGCTCAATAAGATCAAGTGCTGATTTCTTATCTGAAACCACAGAGGTGAGAAGGCAATGGTATGGCATAGTTAAGGTGCTATAAGGAAAAAAAAAAAACAACTACCAGCCAAGAATTCTGTATCCAGCAAAACTGGCATTCAAAAATGAGGGAAAGCTCAAAATATTCACAGATAAAAGAAATTAATAATTTGTCAACAAGAAACCTGCCTTTCAAGAAATAAAGGGAGTCCTGCAGGTTGAAAGAAATAAAACAGGAGAGAGAGGGCTGGAGGACAGTGTAGAAAGGAAGATTATTAGTAAGAATAACTAAAAAATAAAAAGAGAAATAAAATAAGATATGACATGTATAAATCATAAGAAAAAAAGGCAAATGTAAATAATGCCTTGATAGTAATAACATTGAATGTTAATTGTAAACTCTCCAATGAAAAGACACAGATTTGGTAGAATGGATAAGTAAATATAAACCATCTATAAGCTGTCTACAAGAGACTCACCTTACACCCAAGGACACAAACCAGTTGCAAAGGAAGGGTCGGAAAATTATTTTCCTCATGAGCAGTAACCAATAAAGGGCAATGGTAGCTAAGATAGACTTTAAATGCAAAGCTACTATTGAGAAAAAGAAGTACAATATATATTAATAAAAGGGGTAAGCTATCAAGAAGAAAGAACAATCATAAACATTTATGCACCTAACCAGGGTGACCCCAAAATACATGAAACAAACACTGGAAAAACTAAATGGAGAAACAAAAGCCTCTACAATTATAGGGAGGGAATTAATATATCATATCACCATTAGACAGAACATCATGACAGAAGGTCAATAAAGAAGCAGAGACATTGAATAATACATTAGAGGATCTAGACCTGATAGATATATACAAAACATTATACTCAAAAACAGCAGGATATGCATTCTTCTTGAGCACACAGGGATCATTCTGCAGGATAGACCACAGGATAGATCAGAAAACAACTCTCAACAAATTCAGAAAGATTGAAATTATGCAAAGTAATTCCTCTGACCACAATGGAATGAAGCTGGAAATTAATAAGAGGCGGAGAACCAGTATAGGCAAAAGATATGGAAGTTAAACAACACACTCTTAGATAATCAGTAAGTCACAGAGGAAATTGCAAAAGAAATCAGTAACTACCTTGAAATGAATGAAAATGAGAACCTAACATATCAAAAGCAATGGGGTGCAGCAAAAGTAGTGTTCAGAGGGAAATCTACAGTCATGAATGTATATATTAAAAAAGAACTAAAATCAAAGAAATAGTTGCACACCTTGAGGAACTAGAAAAAGAACAAAAAATATCCCAAAGGAAGCAGAAAGAAGGAAATAACAAAGATTAGAGCAGCGCTAAATGAAATTGAGATTAAAAAAAAAAAAAAAAAAAAAAAAAACACTAGAAAAGATTAACAAAACCAAAAGCTGGTTCTTTGAAAAGACTAATAAAATTGACAAACCCTTAGCTAGATTGCACAAAAATAAAAAGAGAGAAGGTGGAAATACATAAAATTTTAAAATGAGAGAGGGATATCACCACTGATCCCACAGAAATAAAGAGTATCACAAAAGGATACTTTGAAAAACTGTATGCCAACAAGAAGGATAACTTAGATGAAATGGACAAATTTCTAGAAACACACAAGCAGCCTACACTGATGAAAGAAGAAATTGTTGAACTCAACAGACCAATCACAAGTAACAAGATTGAATTAGTCATCAAAAACCTCCCAAGTTGAGTCCAGGACCAGATGGCTTCACAGGTGCATTCTACCAATTATTCCGGAAAGAACTAACAAAATTCCTGCTTAAACTCTTCCAAAAAATAGAAGTGGAGCGAGCCTAACACATTCTATGACACAAACATCACCCTAATACTAAAGCCACATAAAGATGCCATAAGGAAAAAAAGCTACAACCCAATCTCTCTAATGAACCTGGATGCTAAAATCCTTAACAAATACTTGCTTATCATATTTAACAATACATCAAAAGAATTATATGCTATGATCAACTGGGTTTCATCTCCAGTATGCAAGGATGGTTCAACATAAGAAAATCAGTGTAATACACCACATTAACAGATAGAAAGAAAAAAATCACATGATCATCTCTACTTACGCAGAAAAAGCAATTTGACAAAATACAGCATCCTTTCTTGACAAAAAACACTTCAAAAGAGAGAATAGAAGGAAAGTTCCTCAACATGATAAAGGGTACATACGAAAAACCCACAATTAACACCATATTCAATGGTGAAATGCTAAAGGCTTTCTCTCTAAAATCTGCAACAAGACAAAGATGTCCACAATCACTGCTCTTATTTAACATTCTATTAGAAGTACTTGCTCAAACACTTAGGCAAGAAAAAGATATAAAATGCAACCAAATTGGAAAGGAAGAAATAAACATTTCACTATTTGCAGATGACATTATCCTATATATAGAAAGCCCTGAAAAAACTACAACAAAGCTTCTAGAGCTGATAAATGAATTCAGTAAAGTGGCAGGATATAAGATCAACATGTAAAAATCAGTAGCATTTCTGTACACCAATAATGAGAAATCTGAGGAGCAAATCAAGAACAAAATTCCATTTACAATAGCAGTTAATAGAATCAAATATCTACAAATAAACTTAACCAAAGATGTAAAAGACTTATAAACAGAAAACTACATATCATTGTTAAAGGTAATCAAAGAAGACCTAAATAAATGGAAGAATATTCCATGTTCATGGATTGGAAGACTAATATCATTAAGATGTCTGTCCTACCCAAACTGATTTACAGATTTAATGCAATCCCAATAAAAATTACAACAGCATTTTTTTTTTACCTGAATTAGAAAAGCTAATTATGAAATTTATTTGGAAGAGCAAGTGTATTAGTCAGCCAAAGAGGTGCTGATGCAAAATACCAGAAATCTGTTGGCTCTTATAAAGGGTATTTATTTGGGGTAGAAGCTTAGAGTTACTAGGCCATAAAGCACAAGTTACTTCCCTCACCAAAGACTGTTGACATGTGTTGGAGTAAGATAGCTGCCGACATATGCAAGGGTTCAGGTTTCCTCTTCCTCTTAAGGCTCCATGGTCCCAGCTTCTTCCAATATCAGCTGTAGGCTGGGATAAGTCTCATCTCTCTCCTGGGGCTCAATCCTCTCTCAGTTCAGCTGCTTTGGTCTCGCCACAAGGTCAGCTGTAGACTATCAGGCAAACAGCTCGTCTTTCTTCCCAGGGCCTCCGTGTCTAAGGGAGCCTTTTTTCTTTCCTCACATATCTGCTTCTCTCTATATTTATTTCCCCATGCTCCAGCATTAAAACTCCAACCTTGCTTCTCTGCAGTGCAGTTTCTATGTGAGTCCCACCCATCAAGGGGCCAGTGACTCAACATCCTACTTAATATTTAATCAAGTAAAAGTGAAACCTCTGAATCCAATATAATCTAATATGCCCAGATAAGCAGACCAGTTTACAAACATAATCCAATATCTATTTTTGGAACTCATAAACAAAATCAAACTGCCACAGCAAGGGACCCAAATAGCCAAAAACATATTGAAAAAGAAAAACGAAATTTGAGAATCACGCTACCTGACTTAAAGTATACTACAAAGCTACTGTGGCCAAAACTGCATGGTATTGGCAGGAGGATAGGCATACTGACAAATGGAACCAAATTGAGAGTTCTGATATAGATTCTCACATATTCAGTCAACTGATATTCAACAAGGCCACCAAGCCCACTCAACTGGGACAGAATGGCCTCTTCAACAAATGGTGCTAAGAGAATTGGATATCCATATCCAAAAGAATGAGAGAGGATCACCATCTCATGACCTATACAAAAATTAACTCAAGATAGACCAAAGATATAAATATAAGAGCAAAGACCATGAAGGTAATGTAAGGTAATGTAGGGAAGCATCTACGAGGTCTTGTACTAGGAAGTGGTTTCATAAAATCACGAGCAATGAAAAAAAAATAGATAAATGGAACCTCCTCAAAATTAAAAACTGCACTTCAAAGGAGTTTGCCAAGAAAGTGAAAAGGCAGCCTACTCAATGGGAGAAAATATTCAGTAACCATTTATTCAACAAAGGGTCTAGTAGCCTACATATATAAAGAAAGCCCTCATCTGGAAAATAAAGAGACGAACAACCCATTTAAAAATGGGTAAGAGATTTGAACAGGCACTTTTCCAAAGAAGAAATGTAAATGGCTAAATAAAAAAAACACATCAAAAGACACTCAACATCACTAGCTATTGGGGAAATGCAAATCAAAACTACAATGAGATATCATCTTACATGTATTAGTCTGGCAGCTATTAAAAAATATCAGAGAACTACAAGTATTGGAAAGTATGTGGAGGAAAGGGAACCCTCATCCACTGCTGATGTTCCCATGTAGAATGGTGCAGCCATTGTGGAGAACAGCAGAATTGAAAGCAGGGACACAAAAAAATATATGCACACCAACATTCATAACAGAATTATTCACTATTGCCAAAAGTTGGAAGCAACCCAAGTGTCCATCAACAGATGAATGGTTAGGCAAATTATGGTATATACATACAATGGAATACAGGACAACATGAATGAATCTTGAAGATCTTAGGTTGAGTGAAGCAAGCTAATCACTAGAAGAAAAATATGACATGACCTTACTGATATGACCTAAGCAAATCGAGCAGACTCACCGAGCCAGTTTGCTCAATATGGGCAAAATCTATAAGGTGGAAGAGGGTGATTTGACAGTGGATGGGAGTGATATTGATGCAGGGATGTGAGTGGGGTTAATGGTGCTGCAATGTGAAGGTGAGCAGGGTGTTTGGGTTGGGCTTTTCATGGAACTAGGGGTTGGGCTGGAGAAAGGAACGGGTGAACTCTGAGGATTGTAGGTCTCTGGTTAAAACTACAATGGTAGGAATGTTCTTTTAACAAATACAGCATGTGAGGGTTATTGGTGCAGGGCATTGGGGGTTGTATTAGTCAGCCAAAGGGGTACTAATGTAAAATACCAAAAATGGGTTGGTCTTTATAAAGGGTATTTATTTGGGGTAGAAGTCCACAGAAACCAGGCCATAAAGCATTAAGTTTCTTCTCTCACCACAGTCCATTGCCACGTGGTAGAGCAAGACAGCTGCTGGCGTTTGCCAGGGTTCAGGCTTCTGGGGTTCCTCTCTTCCCGGGGCTGCGTTTCTCTCTGGGCTTAGTTCCTGTTTCCTCCCAAAGGTCAGCTGTAGATGATCAGGCGAACGGCTTGCTTCTCTTCTCCTGGGGCCTTTTTCCAATATCAAAACTGCTTCTCAAAAGACTGCTCCAACTGTCCTTTGCCTTGCCTCTTATATTCGATTCCCCACCCACCAAGGGGTGGGGCTCAACACCCTAATCCTAACCTAATCATGCCCAGATTAACAGATCAGTTTACAAGCATGATTCAGTTATATTTTTGGAATTCATAATTACATCAAACTACCACAGGGGTGGGAGAATATATGGGAAAGGGCACACCTGGGGCATACTTCTATGGAATATAAAAGTGTTCATCTTGTCATAGGGTGTTATCTCAGTGGGTGGAGACCCACACAATAAACAAAAATATATTAAACTCCCATCCTGGGGAATTCTGCTAGATTCTCAAATAGAGAGTCTCTCAAGAACATAGGCAGTGCCTAACAGAAAAAAGACCAACAAATATGTCAAGCCCTCAATATTAATACATGTAATTATGAACCTTATTCTTCAAAAATTGCAACCTAGTGGTTATCATGGTTTCTTAGAGAGTGGTAGGGAAGAATGGATGGAGCATGGGGCATTGTTAGGGCATTGGATTTGTTCTGCATGATCTTGCAATGATGGATAAAGGCCATTATGCATTTTGTTAGAACTTATAAAAGTTTATCGTACAGAATGTGAACCATAACGTAAACCATTGACCATTGTTAGTTGTAATGCTTCAATATTTTGTTTATCAATTGTAACAAATGTACCATTCTCATATAAGATGTTATTAATATGGGTAAATGTGAGAGGGGAATGGCATGGGGTATATGGGAATCCCCTATATTTTCTATGTGACTTTTCTGTTACCTAAAGCTTCTTTGAAAATAAAGTGAGAAATTAAGACACTGGGGGAACACACAGTATTGTCACTGTACACAAAAAGCTAACAGATTTTATGGGAATGAAAGACACAAAGCAAAACAATTAAAAAAAATTTTTTTTGCTATAAATATTTTGTATTTTTTATTATTTTTATTTAAAATTTTTGGCTTTCTTTTGAGGAGGTTTTGCATTGCAGAAGAGTCACAACTGTGGCAGGGGAGGATCACTGATGCAGGGTGTCGGTGGTGGGGGGATGTGTGGGGAAGAGTGCACCTGGAGCATGCCTCTATGGAATATGAATGTGTTCAAGTGGTCATGGGGTATTACTCGGTGGGTGGAGACCCACACAATAACCGACAGAATATTGAATTCCCATCCTGGGGAGTACTGCTACATTCTCTAATAGAGTGGCAAGAATCTCTAGAGTACATGGGCAGTGCTTAGTAAAGGAGGACAGACAAATATGACAGGCCCTTGATATTGATGCTTGTATTTATGAGCCTTGCTCTTGTGAAGTTGAAACTTAGTCTAGTATTATATATTGCCTAAGAGTTACCTCTTGAAAGCCTTCTTGTTTCTCTCATGTGGTCTCTAAGCCAAACTAAGCATATAAACTCACTACCTCTCTGCCTCCCAGCCCCAGCATGGGACATGACTCCCAGGATTGAGCCTCCCTGATACCGAGGGATTATTACCAAGTGACAACTAGCAAAGCATTTGGAAAAAGACCAAAAGGGGGAAATATTAAATACAAATGAGATTTTATGGCTAAGAGATTTCAAAGTGAGTCAGGAGGTCATCTCAGAGGTTACACTTATGCACGTCTTAGGAGGATCTCACTGACTGCTGCAGTAAACAGTGCCTCAAGCCAGGGAGCTCCCAAGGGTTCTAGAGACATCTGTTTTTTGAAGTGTTTTTTTAATCAAGAAAGGATGCTGTATTTTGTCAAATTGCTTTTTCTGCATCCATAGAAATGTGATTTTTTTCTTTTGATCTGTTAATATGGTGTATTACATTGATTGATTTTCTTATGTTGAACCATCTTTGCATACTGGGGATGAAACCCAGTTGGTCATGGTATATAATTTGTTCAAGGCTCAACTGGCATGTGAACTATAGGCAGGGCGGACAACCTCAGGAATTTAGCACCCTGTCAGTGGGCCTTACCTTGGAATATATGGTAATTTATCCCCCTCATGTATCAGAGTTGGGCTTGTTTATAATTTTCCTATACATTGTTCTTATATCCCTTTTATTTAAACCAATAATTAGCACTATACTCATTAAATATGTGTCCCAGAGACTTGAATCTTCTAGCTGTTCATACACCGGTTGAGCCCTGAATCTCAGCAGAGTTGCAGCCAACACCAACCCTGGAATTCATCGGTCTTACCCAGGACAACCAACAAAAAGATGATGAGGGACAATGCCCATTGCCCAAAAGAGAGTGTCTACTACTGCAAGCAAGATATTTCCACCCATCTGCCCCATGGGATCTAAGCCCCCTGTATTAGTCAGCCAAAGGGATGCTGATACAAAGTACCAGAAATCTGTTGGCTTTTATAAAGTGTATTTATTTGGGGTAAAAGCTTACAGTTACAAGGCCCTAAAGAGTCCAACTCAAGGTTGCTTTCTCATCAGTCAGTTGCTACATGTTGAAGCAAGATGGCTGCTGATCTCTGGAAAGGTTCAGCCTTCCTCTCTCTCTCTCAGCTATAGGCAGGCATAGGACTTGCTTCTTTCTGAGCTTCTCAGCATGCTTAGATGCTCTGGTCTCTTTACAAGGTCAGCTGTAAACTATCAGGCAAATGTCTCATCTTTTTTCCTGGGCCTCAGGATCAAAATTCTCTCCTCTTCCGTGTCTGTGGAGCTCTCTCTATTCCTGTGTATCTTTTGAAATCTTGAGTGTCCAATTATATCAGCCCATCAAGGGGGCGGAGACTAAACCTGAGTTACACCCTACTGATGTAGTTCAACCAAAGTGCTAATCTTAACATAATTTAATCAAAGACATCTCAGGTGGAAGAAGAAACCAAGATGGCGTTAGTGTAGGAGGGCGCACACTGCAAGCTCCCAGAACAAGGTGGATTGTGGACGGGGTCCTGCCCGGGGGTCTGTGCTGTGCACGTGTGGAGTGAGAAGCTTGGGACATCTATCTGCGCGGATCAGCGGCGTAGACTGAACGGTGGAGATTCGTGAGTTTTGAGGCTGCCGGTGGAGGTTGGCACAGGCGGCTGAGCCCCGCGGTTAGGGAAAAAAAAATAAAACGGCCATTTGGAGCTGCGGGCGGGGCGAAAAAGTTTTATTTTCTGGGGATCTGGCTGCCTGGCGCCCCTTGGACCTTGTGTGAACAGAGCAAACGAGTTAATCAGCACCCGGTGAACCGGAGGGGGGATTTTGGTCGGGGAACGGAGCTGATTTCCCTAGCCACCCAGGGATAAGACCCGGGCCACTGCGGAGCCAGGAGGAAGGGACACTTCCCAAAAAAGGGAGGGTTCTGTTGGAAGACAGGGAAGGGTATTTTATATTTTTAGACATTGATCTGGCTGCCTGCACCGCCCCATAGCTTTGGGGAGCAGATAAGCCGACCTGAAGCAGCATCAGGCTGAGAGCAGACGCGAATCTGCACTCAAACTGATTTACTGAGCAGCCTGGTGAAGCTGGAACTCAGCGCCAGAAGGGGCGGAATCCGCCATCTTTAGCACTCCTCACTGACTAACATCAGAGCTTCAGCTAACCTGGGGAGTCCGGAAAGTGGGACGTGCTTGATTAATTTCCACGGGCCCAGCTAGGGTCCCTTCCGTAAGGGGGTTGGTCTAGAGGAGGAATTATTTTGGGTCCTACATTTGGCTAAAAAAAAAAAAAAAAAAAA